>VZSC01017423.1:104067-122626 GCA_013398225.1 Steatornis caripensis | reverse complement strand
CGTGCAGCCCCCGCGGCCCTCGTGGGCGCTGTGTGCTGGCACAGAGAGCCGATCCCGGGCGCTTGCACCCGCCCGACGCGCGCAAGGCTGGAAGAACCTTTGCGTGCGTTTGCTCCACCAATGAACCTTAACTGCTGGGCCGACGGCGGCCGTGCCCAGCGCAGGATGGAGATCTCCAGTGCCGCAGAATAGGAGCCTTCTAAAATCATTAACGGTGCCGTTTCTGGAATGAAATAAAAGGCCTGGTCCTGAGGCGTCCCGCGTGGTGATTCGCCAAGTTCTGCACCGTGATTTATGTTTGGCCATGGATTATTGTTTCCTATTGATTCCGAGGGAAATAAAGCAGCAGTAAAAGCCCATCACAAGCGTCCCGGTGGAACGTGAGAACTGGAAGCTTTCCTGCCAGAAGTCCTGTTGTCTCCTTGGTGGTGACTCTTAAACCGCGAGCCCAAGCGGTCTCAAAGCAAGCATCGCCTCGCGCTGCTCCTCCTCCTCCTCCTCCTCCTTTTAGCATCTCCCGCTCGGTCCGGCGATGCTGCGCCGGGTGCTGCTGTGGCCGCCCTGCTGGCCCCGGTGCCCAGGTGGGGTTTTAGGCGCTTGGTTCGGGTCCAGCGGTGCTGAAGAGATTCCCTGGGGTTTTCCCTGCCGTGTTGCTGTCAGAGGCGACCCCTCCCCGCTCTACCTCTGCCGTGGCATGAAAATAAAACTCTTTCTCTCACGGTTCAGGAATTCTTTTTAATTTTGAGAAATGAAGTTTGGCTTAAAAATGCCTCCACGTACCTGGAAAGCACTAGTTTTTGACGTCTCTCCAGTGTGCTGTCATCCTGGGGCGTCTCGTTTGCGTGCTGCTCAGACGCCTGGCCCTTCTGCAAAATGAACGGTAAAAATCTATCAACTCTGGCAGAGCTGTCATGCCTTTTCACTGTAGAGCCAAAATGTGCCGGTGTGTACTGTTTGAACGGGGTTTTTCCAGCTAATTTAGCAACGCCACGTGCAGTGTGAAGTTGCCGAACAACAGGACTAGATTTTTAAAACAATTAAGTGATGGTAATTTCTTGAGAGCTGGTCAAAACAGCAACAGCATCAGCTCCTCCCAGGAGGGCCAGGTAACGGCTGGGTGCCGGTGCACACACTGAACGGACTGCGTAGGACTGCAGAGCTGTGTCCGTGGCCTCTCGTGATCAAAAATACAGAATTGGTGGATGTGGTGAATGGAAGGGACCGCTGGGCCGTCACGCCTGACCCGTGGGGNCTGCTCAGACGCCTGGCCCTTCTGCAAAATGAACGGTAAAAATCTATCAACTCTGGCAGAGCTGTCATGCCTTTTCACTGTAGAGCCAAAATGTGCCGGTGTGTACTGTTTGAACGGGGTTTTTCCAGCTAATTTAGCAACGCCACGTGCAGTGTGAAGTTGCCGAACAACAGGACTAGATTTTTAAAACAATTAAGTGATGGTAATTTCTTGAGAGCTGGTCAAAACAGCAACAGCATCAGCTCCTCCCAGGAGGGCCAGGTAACGGCTGGGTGCCGGTGCACGCACTGAACGGACTGTGTAGGACTGCAGAGCTGTGTCCGTGGCCTCTCGTGATCAAAAATACAGAATTGGTGGATGTGGTGAATGGAACGTTCGTCCTCTGCTGGAGCCAGGGACCGCTGGGCCGTCACGCCTGACCCGTGGGGTGCTGCAGGCTGTTAACGTCCGTCTCCATGGACAAACCCCCCTCTTCGAGGCACGCCTGGGGCAGGATTTCAAGCAACAGGGAAGTAGGGGAGAGGTACCAGAGGATCCCTCGGGGATCAGCAGGCACCGTCCGGCTCCTCTCCCGCGGGCAGCAGCAGCATCCCTCCCTGCGCCGCGTCAGCACGCGGTGGCTCCTGCTGCTGCCAGCGAGAGCGAATGGTGCCCATAGTATTATTTCTGTATTTATTTTGTAAATGTCAATGATGAATTAAATTAAGATAAATAAGGCTGTTCCCTCTCACTGTTTAATATACAAACTTTTAATGAGACTAATAACATCTGTACTTGTTCCATCTTTCGGCTGGCTGGAAGATGGTTAGGGGGTCTGACAGCTCTCTGCTCAGCTGGTCTTCCGATAATATTTAAAACCGGAGGGTTTTACCCGTGAGGTATTCAGCGATTTGGGTTTGTCTATGCTTCATCCCGCACCAGTGGAGAAGCTGAGGGAGTGATGCAGGTGACAGAAGAACACCCTATTTACAAGTGAAATCGCTGTGTTGTTTTAAGCGCTGTTGTAAAACACGAGCGATGGGCGAGCACGTCGCTTCAGATTGCAGCGATGGAGACGGGCGGTGGTGGGAGTAAAGCCTTGGGTAGGGCGCCTTATCTGCAGCCTTCTCTTCTCCATCTTCGTGGAGATGCTCATGCTGGGAAGGGGAGCCGTGGTCTCCGGCGCTTTCCCTGGAGAAGCAGGGAGCCAGCGCTCACCCCGTCCCCAAGGCTCCAGCAGGATGCTGGCGCTCTCCTCCCACCGGAGTCTGCATGGCTGGTCTGTGGGCGTGAGGACTACAGTGGCGTACGGTGCAGCCCTGCGCCGTCGCTTCCGTGCCCTCTGCGAGGTGACTGTTCGTTTCCCGTGAGCCGAGCCTCTTGTGCAGCGAGCGGGTCGCGTAGGGGAGATCTCGCTGTGTACGCAGTGGGCCAAAATAAACTGCTCAAAGGACAGGTTGTGCAGGACTCTCGCTCTGCAACAGATGAACGGATTGACGCTGGTGTTTGGGATGTTCCCTCTGTTTTACTTCACTCTCCCTGGCTAAAAGGCTCCTGCATTTCCTCCCGCTCTTTGCTGCTGCAGCGAGCAAACAGGGTACTGAGTTGATTTACACGCTTACAAGTAAAGGAAGTGAAGTGATAAGAGAGCCTTTGTACATTTCCTTGAGAGACAAAACCGCTTTCGTTGGAGTCTCCGGGAGCATCTGTTTGCTTTGTTCATCTGAGGTGTCATCAGCACGCTCCGCAGCCGCACGGTGCTCGTCCAAAGCAGCTTCCCTGAAAACAAGCGTGGCAGCAAGGCACGGGGTGGGGTCGTGGTCCGCACGCTTTGCCGAGGGCTTTGGAAACGCCGGTGCTTCGGGACGCCCGCCATCGGGAGTCAGAGGTGCTCCCGGGACGGGACAGCCACCTCCGCGGCTCTCCAAGGTGACTTCACCACCGCGTGTGTTTTAAAGGCTTCGTCTGGATCCTTTGAGGTGACGGATGTTACGAGCAGAGCGTTACTCAGTGTTGTAACACAGGGCTGCGCCGCGTGCTGCTGGAGCGAGGATTGCGGTTCTCTGGGCCCTGGGGTGCGCCGGTGACTCACGAAACGATCTGGCCAGGTTGCCGGGTTTGTTTGCGCTAAGTAAATTAAAGCCCTGGTACAAATCTTTGCTATGTAACAGGATTTGCGAGCAGCTAGGAAAGGTTGAAACTGTCGGACCAGTTACCAAGAAAACGTTTTGTGTGTGAGGGGAGATTCAGTTCAGCGAATAACACGTTGTCCCAGCCGCCAACGCTAACGTGAAACGCAGCCCGGAGTCAGGTTTTTTCCTTGTCCTCTTCTTAGTTCTATTTTGCAATATTCAGAGGGAAACTTCTAAAGCCAGCAATGCTGACGTCGTGGAGGAGAGAAATTGGCTGGGCGGCGGGCTGCCGACGTAGTCGCAGTTTATCTGGCTGCCGACTTCCCGCTCGCCGGTTTACTGGTGCATTCGTTTCTGTACCGTACTGGTGCTGGGGCTTGAAAGCTTTCATCGAGTGCTCAACAAGCGCGGGGCAGATGCGACAGCTCCTGAGCGGCTGCCGCCGAGGCGTTGCTTCTTCCCAGGTGCCCACCGAGACCTTTCCTCCAGCATTTGGGTCAGTGCGTTCCCGTCGTCGTCTGCTCAGTGTTTGGAAGCGCGGAAGAGCTGTGTTCAGAGCAAAAGTTGCCGTCCGAAATGTTCCACATCTGGTTATTCTAGGAATTTCTCAGGGGCCTGACTGGGAAAGATGCTGAGGAGGACAGCATCCGGCACAGCATCCTCGAACACCGAGGGCGCCGTAGAGGAGAGAAGGCTACGAGTTGTGGCTTTGGGGGTTTCGTTTGGGGTTTTTCGTGGTTTGGGGGTTTTTTGAGAAAACGGTGCGTTTCTTATTTCTTCTTTGTCCTGAGCTCTCCGGAGGCTGCCCTGCCCCTCCTCAGCCGTGGGCGTTAGTGGTGATGCCGTGGTGATGCCGTGGTGCCGCGCTAACGGCCGTGCGCAGCCTTTGCCACTGGCTGGGGCTTTCATTCGTTTTGCGTTGCGACCTTTCCGCCTCGTTGCCCCGACCTTGCTTTATTTCTGGGAAGGGACGCGCATACAAACAAGAAATACAGATACCGGGCGCCAGCTGCAGCCGCCCGGCGATGCGTGGTACGGGGATGCGTCCCCCTGCTCAGTGGCGTTTATAATGCCAGCCCGCGTTGGAAGATCTAGCCAGCTCTAAGTTGTTTGGCAAACAGTTATTTGATAAATTGTGCCCTTTGGTAACAGCGCCAGTGAACAGCGGTTTGTTGTTCTGTGCTCCGCTTTAAATTTAGGACGTTAAAGATTTGGAGGATTTCATAATCGCCGCTCCGCTTGCTTGCGCTGCCTCCTCCTCCCTCCGGTTTTGCTCCCAGGCTTTTCTGAGTGCTGCTCTCTTCGTTTTCTTCTCCTCTCCAACCCCGCCTCTCACCTCCTTTACTCCTGAAATCTAAAATAAGTCGCTTGTGAAGCCCGCAGTGCCGTCGCACAGATCCCAGCTCTGCAGGGACCGCTATATCTAATACGCGTTCCTTTATTCTGTCCACCTGCCTCCACCGCAATCCCCAGTGTTGGGTTAGGTTTCATAACCGGAGGCTTGTAAGGATTGCTCACCTCTGCGGGCTGCCGTGCGATTCGAACCGCCTCGGGCCGGGGCCGGGAGGGATGGGGAAACGCAAGTGTCGGCCCCGGGGAATGCTGCGGGGTCCTGCCGAGGGCCTGCACCGGTGCTGGAGGACCTGCTCCTCGCCAGCTGAGCCAGTAGCGGCGCTGAGCACCGGAAGAGTTGGCAAAAAATCCCAGTGCACGTATTCTTGCTGTATTTTGTATCGTGTAACCTAAAAGAAACCGTGTTGCGACGTCTGCCTGCTCCTCTGACCCCGCGGTTCCGGGAAGCCTCCTCTAAGAGCGAGGAGTGGAACACGGCACAGTTATCCTGGGTCACTACCGGGCTTGCCCGTCGCTTGCTTGAGCTTTGTGTGCGACCAGGCGCACGGGGAGAACGTGCGTGTTCTTTAACACGCGGGGGGCTCAGTTGGAATCGCGTTTGAGAGCTGTCAGCCGTTTGCCCCAGACCCGGAAGACACCAGCGATGGACCTGGCGATGCACGTGGCACAGAGCAGGGCTTTGTCGGTCAGGCTTTCCTACCCTTACCCTCACTGAATTACTTTTTAATTACTTTTTAAATTTTGCTGCTGTTGGGCTGAGACCCTCCGGAGGCTGGCGGTGCCAGGCTGGTCCCGTGGCCGCAGCCCGGCCGCGTCCTGGCAGGCGGGGGGCACAGCTGGCTCTGCTGGGCTCCAGGCTCTGCGGTGCCCTTCCTCTCTCTGGTTTGGTTTTATTTAATATTTTTTTCTTAAGTCCTCACGTTTGCCTCTTGCAAGAAAATTTTTGCAAAGAGAAGCACTCTGGAGGAGATCGAGGCCTGACCACCTCTTGGGGGGGGGTTTGTTGTTGCCGTTCCCGTGGGAGCTCCGTCGGGTTAGAGAGGCGGTTGTTGCTTTTGTTGTGCTGCTTCCCCGTTACGTTTCTGCTGCATGGCCTCGTGACATTCAACTAACGAGCAAACGGTGCATTTTGGATTTTTTTAAAATCTATTTTTAATGATTAGTCCTGCTTCCTACTGTTTAGGAGCCACTAATGGCGGTTCAGTCTTTTGACTTCAAAAGAAGTCTCATCTATAGGAAAAAACAAAACAAAACAAAACAAACCAAAAAAACCCAACACAAAACCCCAAAACAAACCAAAAAACCCACTTGCTCTCAGGACTTTCTGAACTATTACCGAGTTTACTCGAAGCAGTTCAGTCTCTCCACCTGCTTGGATGAAATTAAAAAAAAAAAAGGATTATTACTTGATAGCTAATAATAACAGGAATTTAATAAAGTTAGCTTTTTCCTAAGCTGTGCTTCATCGGTGTTGAATCTGTCTGCTGTCGCATCGTTGCTGCCTGATTCTGCGTGGGTTACCGTTCCCCACGCCGTGGAGCGCTCTGCTCCAGACCGCGTCTCCCCTCGTGCAGCAGATTGCCCTCTGACGATACGGGAGCTGTTTCTCAGCGCCGCCGGAGTCCTGCTTCCTTAGCTCGGTGACTGGCTGCTAGTTTGCAAAGTCACTTTCACAAGTTCTGATACTCTCTGGCTGAGAGTCTTGGTAATAAATGTGTTGGGTGTTAATAGGGTTATCATTCCGTCAGAAGTGGGGGGAATTGGGGTGGGTAATTGGCTCCAACCCCCACGTGGGCTGGCGCCAGGTAAGAGACTGCGGAGAGGGCGGGTGCCAAGCTGGACCGGGCTGGAGGCGTTTTGGGTACCGTGCCGCGTCTGGACGTCGCTCCCTGCCCGCCTCGGGCACCAGTGTCACGATGCCGGGGCTGCTGGTGACAAACCGTGAGGATTTTGCTGCAGCTGGCCTGGTGCGCGCGTATTAATCTAAATTAAAATAAAATTGGAGATCCTTTCCTGCCTCTGCCGTCTCCGGTAGAAGCGTGGGATGCTCCAGTAGTGTTTTAACAAGGACCACTTTCAGAAGCCCCCTTTCATCTCCTCTGGGCCATTAAAACCCCGTTACGTGGGGCGGGCTGCAGGATTAGTGTCTTTGGCTTCGTTATTATTTCTCTTCTGGGAGTACCAGCTTGTTCCCAAAAGCTTTCATGCGTGTNGCCCCCTTTCATCTCCTCTGGGCCATTAAAACCCCGTTACGTGGGGCGGGCTGCAGGATTAGTGTCTTTGGCTTCGTTATTATTTCTCTTCTGGGAGTACCAGCTTGTTCCCAAAAGCTTTCATGTGTGTTCGAGATGAAACTCAGTGGGAAAAGGGAGGGTGACGTTTTGATGATGAGAAGGGGGCCCCGTTGCTCAGCATTACCAGCGTTTGATTCTGGGCAGCCGGCGGGGTGTCCGGGCTCCCACCTCGTTTGTCAAATCTGCGTATCGCCTCAGCGGTGGAGAGCGGGTGAAGCCGAAGGTGGGTGCCCACAGACGCCTGAGCCACGTTTGGGCGAGCGTAGGAGGGTTCAGCCGGAGCAGCTCATCAGAGCGCTGTTGGGATGGGTGCTCAATGAGTACCTTGAATTTTCAGTCTCTGCTGCGTTTAGAACATGAAAACATGGACCCCTAATGGGAATACTTTATATTCACAAAGGCACGGAAGAAATGCCTGTATTACGCAGGCAACAGCCATCGGAAGAGACGGAAAACGCCTGGAGTGCCTTTGGTAACGCAGGCTCGGGATTCGTGTAGTTCATATCCAGGATATTTGCTGCCGAGGACTGCCCTGAGAAGTCCAGGCTTTGCCCCATGGTTCAGCCCAGGACAAGGTCCCAGGCGGTGGCAATTGTGTCCTTAAACTCGGAGATTCTTCAAGTATTTACTAACTCTCATCTCGGCAAGTGGAAAACCAACGGATCGGGCTGGTGAGCAGGCATGGTCACGCAGTTGTAGCATGGCTGTGCTGAAGGGGGCACCTTGTTAGAACGGGGTTTCTGCCCTTGTAGAGGGTGTTCGTGCGCTCTCAGTAGTGTATACGACAGAGAAAAGAAGTGGGGTTTTTCTTTTTTCATATACAAGACTCCAGGTTATTTTATTTATTTATTTATTTGTTTGTTTGTTTGTTTGTTTGTTTTAAACAAACAGAAAAGGTAATGCCTTTCTTAGCATTTCTGGTCCCTGTGCTTAACGAACAGCCACTGCCTGACTCTCCTCTGCCGACCCGGGCTCAGAAAACAGCAGAGCAAAGAGCGAAACGGGAGGGTTTTCATCAAAGGAAACTGGGCAAACGGCTACCCTTCGGTGCCTGGCACGCCACGCTGGGTTTGGCGATGGCGAATGCGGCTTTACTGGGCGGGGTGAGGGGAGGTTTAGAAGTGTCCCTGAAGCCAACTTAGACGGTCTCAAATTAGGGCATGACAGAAAAAGGATTTTCTGTTCTCAAAAGTGAGTTCAGGCTAAATTAATCTAAAAATGTGTAATTTCATCTCAACTAAAAATACTTTAATGTAATTAAATTCAAAAAGCAGGATGAGCTGAGAGGGCATAAGAAAAGATAAGCATCGGAATCAAACAGTAATTGAGTTTGTACTGTAAACTCATTCCTATAGGAATTTGGGAATTTTTAAGCTGCTTCATTATAAATTTTAAGTTGAGAGTGCTTAACAGCTTTGGCATAATTTGGAGAAGTGGCTAACTACCTTGTTATTTGTTTGTGTTCTTTGCAGGATTTTCTATATTTGGCTTTAATTCTCTCTTATCATCTACTAGTTAGTTAATAAGTTTGAAGGTGGATAAGGCTTAAAATCGGAAAATGTGTGTTCCCACGTGAAACCGGTTGGTTTGTGGATTCGTGTAAGCGTTTCATCTAATTGTACTGATAATTGGATCTTTAATATATGAAATCAATAAATTAGATTAGTATCATTAAAGTACTTGATGTGTTAATTCTGAAGGGCATCACGTTAAATATCAGAGCGAGTAAGTCGTCCTTTTTCCGTGCACAAGTCGTTTGCGCAGCCGTCCTGAGAGCCGGCGGCAGAGGAGGAAAGGAGTCAGGGCCAGGTCACGTCGTGGCCGCCTTCCGTTGCGGTGGGCAAGAGCCCCGCGGGAAGGAGGGCTGTGGACGAGGATGAGCGGTACCTTCAGTAGCCGTTTGAATAAAGTTGTGGAACGCTGACTTGAACGCTTTCAGCCCAAAAAATGAGTATCAGGGTGTTTGAGGAGCACTGCGGTTGGCAGTTTGAGATTCATTTTCCTGGCGCTGGCATCCCTATCTTTGCGCAGCGAGTGTTGGACGAGGGATGGGGAAAATAGACGCTGTCTCGCTCTTGGCTTGATCCGGGAACCAAACAGCGTGGGGAGGAGAGGTGCTTAGGAAGATGCCTTGCGTCTCGTTGTAGTGATAATGGCTAATTTAATGCCTCTGGTGATACCGCGCAATCTGCTCGGCGCTGGTACGTTCCGTTATGGCGCTTCTGTTTTTTGCAAAGGTTTGCAGGAAAAACGCAGAAATGTTGCCTTTCCATTTGCTAAAAATACTTTACCCTTAATTCTGAAAAATTACTTTACGGGTCTTCATATTTCACAGACCATAACTAGATTACTACCTTTTACTGGAATACTTTGTGTTAATGAAGACCGATTGGGATTACATAATAGATTTCCTCTGAAGAAGGCATTATGTGGTTATTTTTTACTGTCTGGCATTCTAGTTAATTGCCTTGTCATCATTAATTGATGGGACTAAATTGATATAAATAAATAGATTATGTTCTGGAGGTCAATTTGGAAGGTAGGAGGGGCTTAAAACAGGTTGCCGCGGGGTGTTGGAGCACGTGCCTCGAATGCAGCGTGCGATCAGTGACTGTTGAAGAGAGCTCGTGCGCCGGAGGTCGTGCGCAGGCCCGGTCGATGTCACCATCAAACGGATGCAGCAGAGCTCTGCCCTCCCGGGAGGGAGAGGGAGTGCTCGTGTTTCCCAGACAAGGCCAGGGTAGCGTGCATTGCCCAGTCTTCTTAAAACTAGCCTCAGCGGTCGGCTAGGCTCAGTCCTAAGCCTCAGCCCTGCAAACAGCTGATGGTCTTGGCTGGTCCGTCAGCTTGAGCACCTCTGTTTTCCAGGGTGATCTGGATTTATGTGTATAATCACTGTTAGACAGCAGTCAGCTGAGTCCATGGGTAGATCAATGGGTTTCTATTAGATTGCAGTATTGCATGCAATACTTCTGCCTGGGAAGAGAGCTCCCTCCCACCAGAGCATCAGAGCCCCCGGCTCCTCGGTCAGGCTCGGTGCTGCTGCGCGTCCGAGCTCTCCCTGGACGCCCGGAGGACGCTGGGGTCTGCCATCGCTCTCCTGCCAGCTGTTTTGCTGGCTGCAGTGCCGGAAGTTCATCAACTGCCGAACTGCAATTCTGATTTGAAGTGGTCTCAATTGAAATTTATAATTAACAAGTTATTCAATTTTCAAATATTTACGGATTTTTGCAGTGTCTCGAGTCATGAGCCGAGCTCCCGAACCAGAAACCTTTTTCCTTCCTCTTGGCACTTTGTGAGCGTGGCACAGAGCTCCTCTCTCCTTCCACCTCTCCGAGGTTTTCCCGATCCCCGGCAGCCGCTGTGCAGGCGGAGGCAGCACCTGTCAGGTCCTGGGAAATGGGCATCAGTGGCCCTGGCCGGTTCCCCTGGTGTGGGGTATTTGGGACAAAACCGAGGCACGGCCCCGCTTTGGCTCGGTTGGGGAAAACCCTGTTAGCCTTGAGCCAGTGGCTGCGATGAGCGGGTCGGTTGAACTGGGAGTAGGTTAACTCAGTAAATACAATTTTTATTCCCTTTTTGAATTTTTCTTCCCTTTTTTCCCCTTCCCATTTCATAAGAACGCGGCAGCATTTGCACACGTGTGTGTCACCGCTGTGCTGGGAAGTGACCTGGCGTTAAAGCTGACACCTGCCTTCGGTAGAGCCGTAACCAAATTAACACCTGCAGAACGAGGCCATCTCAAAGGAAGTTTTTTAAAAGTTAATTGGAGCCCCAGGTTCTTGCCGTAACGACCTGCTTCCGAGGAGAGCTGTGGGTAACGCGGAAGGACTGCTGGCACGCGGCGGGTTGGGAGCCCGTCAGGTGTGTGCGAACACAGAGATCGGGGGCTCTCCTCGCTATGCTAGCAGATATTGGGATGATTAATCTGAAACCAGTTTAAAGCATTCATGAGTTGTAAGAACTAATTCCCAATAAATCAAGCGGCATCCCCATGGGAGTAAGGAAGAGAAATAAATGAGAGCTGAAGAAATTGATAAAGATCCTTGAGCAATAAAGAGACGAACGCCGGTTCTTTTAAAATTATATTTAAATGAACAAAGTTGATTTAACTGTCTTTTTTCATGCCTTGTACTAAGATTTAGGTCGATAGCATGTCATTATATCAAGAAATAATTTGCCAAAAGACTTTTTAGCATTTCGTGTGCATTCCGCTTAATGACAATTCTAATATTCTAGCTTTGGTCCTGTATCGTTATGAGGAGGTTTCAATTGCTCGACATGCTAAGGAGTTCGTAGAGGTGGTTTCTAATTTCTTTTTCAAGTCTGGTACAGAGTTCAGAACCATCAACACATGAATTATCGTGTTATTCAGCAAAGACGTTGGGAACACTGTTGTTAGCTGCTTGAACTGAATGTACAGCTTTGGGGCAGCGCGGTTTCCGGAAGGATGCTCCTGCACAGCGTGCCTCCGGACAAGGTGCTGAACCAAGTTCTGACTTACCACGGTGCTGGGAAGAGAAATGCTCACCGGTCCGGACCCATTAGGAAAACTGTGCATGCGAGTTGTAGCTGGCTTCCTGGTCTCAACAAAAATGCCAGGCGTGGTCTTACCCCTAGGTGTATTAAAGCGACGCTTCAGAAAGGTTTATATTCTCTTGGTGGCCAGGGAGCATAAGAAGCCAGACTTACTTCCCTTACAGATTATTTTGCAATAAGCGCCTCTCCGAATGCGGATTGCCAGCTCGAGGGCCTCAGTGGGGTTTTGTCTTGTGTTTTCTTACTCTCCTCTGCCCCCAAAATAAGAAGGGTTGGGTTTAGCTTTTCTTTCTCCCTTGGTCAAATAACTCTTTCTTGCTGCATTATCCCAAGAACAGAGGGGCAGGGGTAGCTGCTCCCAGGCGGTGCCTGACAGCGTCCGAACTTACCCGGGGACCGTTCAGTTTGTAACCGTGATGTGCCCGGCAGTGTAGGTCGGGGAAGGACGACATCCAGATGACGCTGTGGAGGGAGACACAGCGATGAGGACCTCAGCAGCTAAAGCAGGGGCGGGGGAGCGTGGTCAAAAGCACTGACAATACAGATTTTTTTTTCCCTGATATTTTTGTTTGGCTCTAAAAATACAAGAATTATTAATGGTTGAATTAATCGGGCTGAGTAATCATGATAGGCAAGGATGCTGGATGAGTCTTCCGTGGAGTTCACTCTGGCAACAAAACGCGATACCATTGAGCGTAAATGGCAGCAGAGTAAATGTTTACTGAGAAGTCAAATCCTATTATTAGTTGTATTACTATTATTAGTGCTGTTATCACTGTCCCCTATTTTCTAGTTGTGTCGAGAGCAATACGGAGAGCTAAAACATACAGGCCTTTCCAGTGCATTCGTGAAAATCCGTCTTAGCACAGGAAAAGCGGTACCAGTCGGAGCTGTGGTCGGATGGAGATACTGCCCCGTAGGGCCCCATCGCCCTCCGTCTCCGCAGCCTGCTGCGGGCACCCATGGGGGCACGGGTAACGGGCTGCTGCGCCACAGCCATAGCCACCGCCGCCATGCTTTGCACCTGATTGCACTGTGCTGGAGAGACGTCGCCGTCGGGAAGACAGTTTAGGTCAGCCTTTGGTCCTGCCTACGTCAGCAGAGCCCCAGGTGTGACTTGGCGTGATCCCTATGGCGACGTACCGTGCAAACAGAAGTATCTGGAGGATGCATTTTCACGGCGCTGGCATCCCGATCGCTCCTGAAATAGCCCCAAGGAGCTGCTTTTGGGGTAAGGCTCATCAGTGGGTGTCCCAGCACGCACCGAAACAACGCCCAGCCCTTTTACAGTGCTCTGTAGCTTGTATTTCAGCCCTCGAAATCTGTCCCGATCTTACAACAGTGCTTTATTTGGCAGCCCCCGAACAGTCCTGTGTGCGGTACAAAAGCCAGCTTCCCAGTGGCACGCTCGTGTGCAGTGCTGTTTGTTGGAGCCGTGGGTAATTGCTCCCATACTTAATGAATAGCATTATTTTTATTGATGGACACGGAGGCTACATGCTGGAAAGAGGAGGTAAGGATTAAGTCTTATGGCCTACTGCTGCTATGAAAAGGAGCATCTAGACACCAATTAATGTCCCCTTGATGGGATNCAGTGCTGTTTGTTGGAGCCGTGGGTAATTGCTCCCATACTTAATGAATAGCATTATTTTTATTGATGGACACGGAGGCTACATGCTGGAAAGAGGAGGTAAGGATTAAGTCTTATGGCCTACTGCTGCTATGAAAAGGAGCATCTAGACACCAATTAATGTGCCCTTGATGGGATTAGCCATTGCGTTAACTGCAACTGCGGATAAAATTGCTAGGTCTGTTATTTCAGACTTCAACTTCTTAAATATTGTAGATAAAACATAAATTCACTTTCATCTTAAATGAAAATGACATTTCATTCTAGAGACAAAAAAAATCCAGCGTATTTACGTTTCCTTGTGATTTGTATCTCTTCCTACATGGGTTCTTCTGAAGTCTTTATTTCATCTCTGCAGAGCTCAACCATCAGGTAAATTTCAAATGTGTAATCTGGAATTCCTTCGGTTGCCACACCAGTAATCTCAGCTTTAAGTGAGGACAAGGGGGACTTTAAAGGCAGCGTGGCCTCTCGCTGCGAGGTGACGCATTGCTGGGTCGTCCACAGACGCGGTGGAGTCTGAACATCTCTGTTAAGTTCTTGTGAGGGGCTTTGCTTTTGTTCGTGGTCCCGCTGAGAACGGCTGAACGCACGCCGGGGTTTCTGGTCTTCCAGGGCGAGTGCGCGTCATTGCCTGAGGGTAAAAGCCAAGCGTTTATTTGGGAGGGGAACAAAAAGTTTATAAAACCAATTCACTTGTGATCTGCCAGTGATACAGCCGTGATGGGCAAGTTCCCCAAAGTCTGAAAACATTTGTCTGTGTGAGTATTATTTAAAAACTCCCTGTCTGTGTGGAAGAGGGCTGTAGGCACCCATGGCAGCATCCTTCCGATCTGCTCCCGGGGTGGTGCGGGGATGCACTGCGCTCTAACAGAGACGTCGTGGCCGTGCCTTGCCGCTGGGTGACTCACCCCTGCCTTGATGCCGACAGGGGCATCTCGGTGACCTCCTAAAGCGACACCGAGTGTCTGGGTGTCTGCTTGGCCAAGGACGGGCTCGCTCTGCAGCGTAGGGGTGAGACGCCCCCGTCTGTGGCTGCTCAAGGTTCCTCTTTCATTTTTCCATTTGGGCTTTAACCTTCTGATAAGCTGTTGGTACAGCGGAGGGGAAATGTCAAGGTAAATGAAGACTTAGAGAGCAGCGGTTCTCGGGGGAGAAGGAACTTCCTTCTGCCATCAGATTTTTTTCTTCTGTAGACACAAGAAATAGGAGATAAGGTGTTTCTGGAATCTTGACGTCAGTGAGGAGCAATCCCGACCGACAGCCCCCACGCATCTCCTTGCCCTGCGGGTGAGAGCTGCAGTGCAAGGGCTGTAAAGCTGCACGCAGTGCAAAAAAAAAAAAAAAGGAGAAATTAGTAGATGGTTACTTGAAATCCATCACCTGGAATGTTTGATGGCCCCAGATGGAGCAGAGCTCTACACGATAAAACCATGCCTGCCCTGGACTGCTGCCCGGCGAGGCGTCAGCTTGGATGGGAGGCGCCTGGGAGTGCTCGCTTCTCCCTGTTCCCAGATCCAGCCAGCGCTTCGGCACGGGTTTTCACTCCTGGTGCTGCATGCTCCGTCCGCCTTCGGACAAACGGGCAGGGAGGGGGATGTCATAGGTGATGGGCCCCTGCTGCCGGATGAGATCCAGAAGAGACCGATGCCGTCAGGTATGGCCGGGAACCGACCGAACGTGATTTCCAGTGAAGCAAAGCAAGTCAGTGACATAAACTGAATAAATGATGCTTTTAAGCAAATTGTCTAAGTATCAGATGAGGGAATTACGGGCCTGCGTCAGTCTTTTCAGATGTTATTATGTACGCTCTGTGTTATTTTAAAGTGCCCTGTGTTGGCCACACACAATTTCTCTTGGTGTGTTCGGAGAGGTACGTGATTTCCCGTTAATATCGTGTTCTCAGTCCTCTCTCTCTCTAGTTTAATTAACTTCTGAGAAGAATATTTTGAGGCATGGTTTTTTTCCCAGTATTTGCAGAATATTTCTTGTGATGACGTTAACCCTTTCTGAAGCCACCTTCCCCTTGTGCCTTGCCCCATGCGTGTGTTGCAGCCATCGTCTTGGTGGAGCAGTAACCGCGTGCATCGTGGTCGGCGGAGCCCACCAGTGGGCTTTGACCCGGTTCTCTCCTTCATGAGCTTCCCTGCTTCTCTGCTAAAGCGTCTGATGTGGGAGGGCTGCCCCGACTTTTTTGTAGGAAGGAATTCTTCGCTATAATCGTCTCGATAGGATTTCTCTTCGTTGTCGGTAATAGGAGACAACACGCAGCAAGAGGAGGATGTGGGTTTTGCAAGTTCGGAGGCTAAAAAGTAGAAATACCTTGTCGTGTGTGACAGCACCGGCTCCTGACATGGTAGCGTGGTGCCGGGTGATGTGTCGTGACATAGTAGCATCACATCGTGTGATGTGTCGTGACTTGTGTGTTGTTTTACCCCAAATCTGGGAAACTTCTCCAGATGTGCTCAGCTGGAGAATGATCGCGCTCCTCTTCCAGGAACTAGCACAAAACCACTGGAGAAAGCAAGCGTGGTTAACCATGACTTTGGGACCACAACGTCATCGGTCGGCCCTGCTGTACCCTGGGATGCAAACGCGGTGCGCTCTGCAAGCTCTTGCCTGGCTTTGCTTTCCAGCGAGACAGCTCCTCGGAGAAGGGCGACCTCGTGCGTGTTGCTGGCTTGTTTTACCCCCACGGGAGGAGTTAGAGTTCTCGAGATGAAGCCAAATCCAAGGACTTTGTCCTCTTTCTGTTCATTGGGAAACAAGGGCAGTGCTTCAGTGCGTTGATTTATTACAAGGCTGTAATCTGTCTCTCTTTCCAGGGCTTCCTCCCAGGCTCCAGCTTTTCCCAGCCAGTTTCTGCATCAGCAGGTTGCCCCTTTGGGAGAGTGGAAGTTAATTTCTCATTATTGTCGTGCACAGATTCCGAAGATAGAAGATAGTCCCCTTTTGCTGTCCCTTGACTCCGTGATAACTTCATAGCCAGAGAAAATAAAGCTAACAGTTACGCAGGATAAAGAGCAGCGTAATCAAGGCTGTAGGCAGGAGGCATTTCTCCGTGCAGTGTGTGGCAAGGGCGGCAGGGAGGCGTGGGGGGGCTCCATCACCTACGGGCTGGGGGCGGCTGCTGCTTCTGCACCAGTACGGTACCGGCAGTGTCTCTCTGGTTGCGATCGCCTCCTGGTTTATTGCTTTATTGCTTTATTGCTTTATTGCTTTAGCTGTCGTCACCCTCCGGCTCCGGGGGATGGCGTGCGCCGGCGGCACGGACAGCCTGACCGTCATGTTAGGATCAGCCAGGAGAGGATTTCACCAGCTTTGCCGAGGCAGCCTTTCCCCCTGCTTCCGCGACCTGCGGCTTGCCAAGCTGTGCTCGTCTCGCTGCCGTGGTGCCGTTTGCAGGCACTTGCTGCTCTGGTGGCAAGCTCTGGGGCTGCTGGTGCCCGCTGGCCTCGGCAGGGCCCCGTGAGCAGCGTCACACCGAGCGCTGGGCTTTGATCGGGAGGAACTGGGCTGCTTTAAAGACCCGCCTCGGCCGGGAATTGACACGCATGCAAGACGATGAAGCAAGAAATTAATTCTAGAGCCATGGACCTTCTCGAGGAAGGGTTCTGGCTGATGTTTCCCATCGTCCTGGAAAAACAGTCGCTTTTGGCTTTGTGATATTTGCGATTCCTTTTCAGCAACCCGAGCTCCCTAGGCAGTAAAACATAGTTTTCCTTAAATGATGCATCTGACATTTACCAAATCTTGATGTGACAATTTAGAGGGAACTAGCTGCATTGAACAGCCTTATTAATACTGCGGTAACGTGGTTAGGGGAACATCTCGGTCCTTCAGGCCAAAGGGACTTTAATTAATGAGCACAATGGAGAGGCCGATACGAAGCATCAGTTGACCAAAATATTCTAACCTTAACTTGTTTTCTGTTACTCCCTCCTTGTATCCAGTTCGTGTTCCTTACAGGGTGAGTAGGTTTAGATTCCTAGTATCCAAGTAAGGGACTTGGTCTAAAAGGAGCAGAAGCCCCTCAGGAGGGGACTCGGAGGTACGTACAGGTACGTACGGGAGGTGGGGATGCGCAGCTCAGCTGGTGCCAAACCCAAAATGACATTTCTGGGAAGTCTTCCCTGGAAATCTCGGTTTCCTGCCGGTACAAGCACCCTGTTACCACCTCTCCCCGTGCTACCGAGAGAAACTGCAGTTTGTCGGGTGGGCTGGACGGGTCCTGAGGCAGAGGCGAGCATCCTCAGGAGCCCTAGGTAGCCCCAAGGAACCAGCAGGTCCCGAGACCCATCAGCCACGCGGTAGGATTGTTCGCTTTAAAAGTGAGTCCAAAAATGGAATTTAGCGTCCTCTTCCCGGCTGTAGCAGGAACAGTTTGGGCAAAAGTCGCTCTTACGCTGTTGCGGCAATTTGCAAGAGCCGTGGTGGTAAATAACCGGGGGAGCGGGAGGGAAGCATCTCAACTCTCATCGATACTGAAGACAAAAGGCTTTCTGCTCTGCAATTACTCTTCGTGTCCTTTCCTCTCCTTCCCCCAGGCCACAAGCAAGAAACCTAAATAGAGATCAGGCAGCTTTTAAATGCCACAGGCTCATAAAAGGGAGGAAATTCAGAGTTGTAACTTCGCTGTGTGCTATTTGGGTCTGTAAGCGAGTAGCCCATCCTGCAAGCTCCACACAGTGGGACCAGCAATAACTGCACCGTCTCTGCAAAGAGCCCAGCTGCCCGTGTTTGAGGGCTCAGGCGTTTGCTCCTGCACAGCTTTTGGGGAGACAGGCGAGCGACGTGCCCGGCTGCTGGCGCCGAGGGCAGGTCCCCGCTGTCGCAGCAGGCTCGTGGGGGTTTGGGGGCGTGGGAATTTGTGAACTGGGGGGTGGAGTGCGCGTCTCTGGTCGTGGAGGAGCAGCAGTGGTGGTGCTTGCGAAGGTTTGCTTGTTGGTGTTCCCGGCCTAAACTGAATACGCGAGCGAGGCAGGCAAAGCGCTCAGCGCCTCCACGGCTGGCGGGGGTCGCGTCTTAGGATTGCTCCGTTCCCCTGTTCTCACTCCCTTTCCTGTTGTTCGCTGCCTTTTTTTGTAAGAGCAACACACCCTTTCTGGTCTCTGCAAACAAATTTATTCCGAGTGGAGGGGGAAATGCCGTTGGCCTTTCCGCATCATCCTGGGGAGTCAGCTGGAGTGGGTACGTGGAGTAGCCTGATGTTTGATGTGAATACAGGTGAGGCGCCCTGCTGTGCGATGTGCTGCCGTTTCATGGCCACGGCTCTGGTTTTTGTCGTACGCGACGCAAAACTTGCAGAACTGGGCTGTGGCCGTCCCCACGGGGGAGGGACGAGGGAGGGGGGCCACGTGGCGGCCAGGGTCTGGGGGGG
>VZSC01017423.1:36432-103846 GCA_013398225.1 Steatornis caripensis | reverse complement strand
GTGGGGGTTTGGGGGGGTGGGAGTTTGTGAACTGGGGGGTGGAGTGCGCGTCTCTGGTCGTGGAGGAGCAGCAGTGGTGGTGCTTGCGAAGGTTTGCTTGTTGGTGTTCCCGGCCTAAACTGAATACGCGAGCGAGGCAGGCAAAGCGCTCAGCGCCTCCACGGCTGGCGGGGGTCGCGTCTTAGGATTGCTCCGTTCCCCTGTTCTCACTCCCTTTCCTGTTGTTCGCTGCCTTTTTTTGTAAGAGCAACGCACCCTTTCTGGTCTCTGCAAACAAATTTATTCCGAGTGGAGGGGGAAATGCCGTTGGCCTTTCCGCATCATCCTGGGGAGTCAGCTGGAGTGGGTACGTGGAGTAGCCTGATGTTTGATGTGAATACAGGTGAGGCGCCCTGCTGTGCGATGTGCTGCCGTTTCATGGCCACGGCTCTGGTTTTTGTCGTACGCGACGCAAAACTTGCAGAACTGGGCTGTGGCCGTCCCCACGGGGGAGGGACGAGGGAGGGGGGCCACGTGGCGGCCAGGGTCTGGGGGGGTCCGCTGACCCCTCCAGCGGCCCCAAAGCCTCGCGCTGCAGGCGAGACGGTCTTCTCCGTGCATTTAGGTCAGTCTGGCTTGCTCACGTCCAGCTGTACTGTACTATTAAAATACTATTTTATTATTTTCCATTGAGTCCTGCATTAATGAAAAGAGCACTGTGTAGCTGCAAAGTAGTAGCTAATCAAATCAAGTAAATTGCCGCTAATGCTCCAGTCCTTGTTATTGCCGTGGTTCCAGGTGGAGTTTAATACAGAGGAAGACGCTTGCTTTCCGTGTCTGACGCGCGGGCAAGCCGACCTTGCCTTGGCTGCAGGCTTGCTCAACACGTGCCCGCAGCACCCGGCAGGGAATTGCAGTCCCAGGGCAGCTCGTGCTCAGGCGTGCGGTTTCGTCCCCCTCTTCTGCAGAGGTCCGAACGCAATCCCCAAATTCAGGCGAGCTCTGGTTGGAGGCGCAGCCGTCGTGCGCCCTGGGCATCCCTGTCGGACCTCGTCTGCGGAGTCTTCCCGTGGCGGTCGGTGTGCTGCCCTTGGCTCTGTTTGCGTGGCAGAGATAAGCACCGGAGAGCTTCCCTCTCTCTTCTTTCTTACAGCAAGGGAAGTATAATAGCAATGTACATCAGGGTAAAATTGCCTCTCGTTTTATGAAGATGTCTTTAAAACCCAGTTGCTTTCTGACTCTTAAAGCGACTCGACACTTACCAAAATGGATAACTGCTCTAGAGATCCTTGAGATTCTGTTCCGTTGTGCTTTACTATATTTCGTCTAAATCTTGTTAATTCTTTTCCAGCGACCTCTTGCCGTGTTCTGTTTCCATCGCAGGAATAACCCACCGAAAGCGATCGCAGCCTCGCAGGACGGCAGCGAGGTTGCAGAGCGCGGCTCTGCGGTCCCTTCACCCACGCGCACCCTCCTGGCACTGAACGCAGGAAAAGCAGTATTTTATTCATATAAAAAACCTTTCATTTCTTTCGAGCGCATGTTTTCTGAAAAGCCGCGTGCGCGAGTGCCGAGGCACTAGGCAGGAGATAAGTTCCTGCGTCGTCTTTTCATTACTCACCCTAAACATGCAGGTAACTTGTTGTAAGCCATAGGGCACGTCTCCGCGACAAGGGGAGATCTTTGATGTTTCGAGAAGGGTTTGAGCTGACATGTGCAGTGACTGGAGGTTTATAGAATAAACACCGAAACGAGGGGTGTAATATCTCCACTGAATTAATCCCACGCTATCTACGATGCTGTCAAGTAGACACCGTGGTTGCGCTGGCAGCCGAGCGCGTGTTTTCAGGGCGACGCGCGGCAGTGGAGAGGAGGAGCAGCCTCACGAGCCCTCGGGTCTGGGCTGCTGGGACACGGGTGGCAGGAGGAGGAGGAGGAGGCAGCGTGGTCTGGGGGAACGGAGCTCGGGTTTCCGGTCACAGGGAATAAATACTTGCACGTATGTGGGACAAAAGAAACAAATCCTGTTTTATTTGAAAAATGTGCTAATAGTCACTTAGATCAAAGATCGTTTCGGTCTCGCAAACGTATATAGAAGTAGAAAGTCTGTTTTCGTACTAAAAGGGCCTTTGTGCAGTTTCCTGTCCGCATTCGTTAAATCTGCGATGTGTGTGAGCGTCCTGGAGGGCAAATGCTGAGCGCAAATCGGGCAGGGCGTCGTCTGCACGTACCCGAAGGNAAAAGGGCCTTTGTGCAGTTTCCTGTCCGCATTCGTTGAATCTGCGATGTGTGTGAGCGTCCTGGAGGGCAAATGCTGAGCGCAAATCGGGCAGGGCATCGTCTGCACGTACCCGAAGGTGCGTGCTTACGTGCAGAGACAGGGGAAGGGATGCGGTTTTGGTAGCAGATCCCACGGCTGCCAATGGTGTTCGTTTTGATGGAGGAAGGTGCTGTACTGCTTGATCTGGGTAATTTCAGCTGGCCGGTGGTGGTGAAAACCATCATGAGCTTGTTTTGCTCAGTATTAAGGTGCCTTTATGCGCTTAATGGAGCATTGCGATGAGTTACTCTATAATTAACCGCTTTTACATCAGTGTTACTGCCCTATTATTATGTGATAAACATGGGTGAGGGCGGCTGTCTTCAAATGGAGTATTTTGTTAGAGAAAAACGAGGCGAGGGTACCTGCAGAAGCTTGTTCTGGTGCTTATTCCGCGGCCTCGCGCAGTTTGAAACGTGGAAGCAGGAGGGAGGAAGGGCGCTTCTCCAGCGGGGCCAGGCACTGATTTTTGCACCTTGGCTGGGCTCTGGAGTCACAAGCCAACGTTGCATGAGCACAAACCGCCTGATTTGGCTTATTTATTTAAAGAGCACGAAAGCAGTTGGTGGTTTTGTCCGCGATTCCGGGTGTCGCTCTGCTGTGTCTGAAAACGCCTGGCTGCTCGCGTCCCAGGAGCCGAGGGGTGCGAGGAGTGCTGCGGCGTGGGGCTGCCTGGGCAGGGGCGACACCCCCACCCTGGAAGGCTTCTCCCTGCTCATTTGGTTTGTTTGTACAAGTTCAGGTGCTTTACCTCATCGAAGGGCTCCAGCCAGGGCCTTCCTGTGAAAGTTGTTTATTGCTGCTGCCGCTGCTAATGTCGTTGTTTTTCTTTCTGTTCTTGGTGTCCTAAAGCCAAATTACTGTGACGAATGCACGGCTGTAAATGTCTGCAGCATCTACAGCACTGCTGCCTGCGTGGCACGCGTGCTGTCTTCGCGGTGCTGGGGGTTTTTATTTGCCCGTATTACAGCAGAAATGTCCTTTTTGTGTACTGGTTTAGCAGATGGCAAAGATTTCCGTGAGATGCTGTCGTACACCAAACCGCGTTGACTCCTGTCTGTTGGGCAAGCGTCAATGTGCCTTTATTGATATTCTAAAGCACCAGTGTGGTTTCTGAGAGGGGAATGTTTTCGTGTGCCTTTGAAGTCGAGGAGGTGCTCAAAAGAGAGAAGGTTGCTCCATGTCTGACGCTGATCTGAGCAGGAACAGCGAGACCGATGTATAAGCTAATGCTTTTTCCCTTCTGTTCTTTTTGGCTTGTTTATTGCCTTTTCAAGCCCGCATCCATATTCTGGTGCTGCGTCAGGGGTGGTTGATATCTAATCCCGCTGATGCGTTAAGAAGAGAGAGATTGTCTGCAACAAAATAATAACAATCCTTTTTTTTTCTTAACCTTTCTTTCCTTCTGATTTTCAGCGAGTAGCTGAGCCCAATCGTAATACACCCCATGAAAACGCTGGCTGGTTTATGATAAGATTTCTTTCCCCCGCTTCTCCCCCGCAAACCTATCACTGGCACACTCACTTCGTTAGGTACAAGACTCTCAAGTAAAATTTGCAGGTTGCAAAGCATCATTTTAATCCCATTAACATCAACAAAAGGTGAAATTTTATATTCTGCCAAATACGCAGTATTGCTTTTCTGCAGAGACCTTCGCTGGTCCGTAGTACACTGCTCCGTGAACTCTTAGGGCCGGATTTTTTTTCCTTATGTAATCCAAAACTGTTTCTTGTTTTCAGACCGCAGAATGGTTCTATGATCCTGTACAATAGGAAGAAGGTGAAATACAGGAAAGATGGATATTGCTGGAAAAAAAGGAAAGATGGGAAAACCACCAGAGAGGATCACATGAAACTGAAAGTCCAAGGAGTGGAGGTAGGCGAACGGAGCGGGGCGCGTGTGGGTGGTAGGTGGGCTGGGAGGCAGCGGCCGCCCGCAGCGCGTTCAACCTGAAGTTGTCCGCACGTTCGGAGAAATACCCGTATTTGACGAGTTCCAGCTTTCCCCCGCCGCCCCCCAGAAATACACGCGTGTTCTTTATTACTGCTTTGAGCCAAATCTGTGTACAGCTTCACCGTCTGATCGTGGGTCTGGCTGTCGTGAGGTTGTAGAGCGGTGGTGCCGAAGGCGGACGCTGAAGTGTCTTCCCACGGAGCGTCCCTCGGTAGAGCACGTGCCGTTTGTAACAGGCACTTGACAACGGCAGCCAGACGTCTCGGGGTGGGTCCCGAAGCACTTTATTTGCCGTCTAAGCTTGGTACGTGTATGACTTGATTCTCACAAAATGCCACCTAGGTTTTGGTAGCAATTGTCACGTTTTACCATATGCTTAGTAAGTGTTGGTCTTACGGTAGGCAGAGGCAGAATTTCTGTTGAATTCAGACCAGAATCGGACTCTACTTCGGGACAGGTTTGGAAGGACACTGCTGCTCTGCTGATGGTCTTCAGCCGTTCAAAGAAATGCCGATGGATGATTTCACCTGACGCTGCTTCTGGAATAAGCCTGTTCGTTCTAAAACACGTTGTTGTTCGCCAGAGCTATGCTTTCTGAAACTCGGTCTGTGCGAGGAAAGAGCTGTTTGATCGCACTGTTCACTTCCGGTGTCAGAGGTCCGCACAGATGCGGATAGGAAATACGTGTATTTAACTTTTTCTTTTACATTTTATTAAATGGGAATTACATTTTCTGATAGTAGAAGTCCGGCTGCAGAGCTTTGCCTCGCTTAGTTCCCAAGGGCTGTATTCCCTGCGTTTTATCCTAAACTTCAGGCCAAAGTGGTAAAAGGGTGTTAACGGCGTGTGATTGTAGCGTTTAGCTGCACCATCAGAAATACCCTAATTTCGACAAATGAATAGCGAAGCTATAAGGATGTGTGTTTGTATAAGCTGTATTGATTTCTGCAGTAATAGACTGCACGCATCACTACGGATAGGACGCTGCACCCGGTTGTGCCGGCGTTACACGGCACAGTTGGCAGCGTTTGGAATAACTGGGGCTGTTCAGCGACAGGCAAAGCTTGACCCATTATCTGGAGGCGCGTCCGATAGGTTTCGGGCTGGACTTTGGGCTAAGCCAGCCTTTCCGACCTCACCCCCACGCCCGACTTGGCAGGCGTTTTGCAGGGCGTTAGCCTTTCTCACGTCCGGGTGCTGAGCGCCCTGCGCTGCCCAGCGTGGCCCCAGGAGTTGTGCTGGGGGCTTTCTGACACCCGCGGGCCATCGCGGAATTCAGCCCGGGGGACGCGAAGCGGCCGAGTGCCTGGAATACATCTTGTGCTCCGGCTGCCTTCTGGGCGATTTGTCATTCTTACGTTCTGCCTGCTTTAATGAGGTTTTGGGTTTTAAAATAGTATTAAATGGATTGCATTATATTACACCAGAGAGGCATAACTTTGTTCCATAATTTTTACATCCAATAACAATGTTTTATTATGACAAGCGCAAAAAAAAAAAAAGTCAGCATAATAGAAATTGTGCGTTGTTTTTGTTTCGGGTTTGCAGAGTGTGATTTAATTAACTTCTGTGAACTTTTAACGATGCAGAATACCAAAACTGCGCTGCAAAACTTGCCTGGAGGAGGGTGGTGGTGACCGTGGGCTACCACACGCACCCCCTGTTAAATAAATACTTTCTGACGTGTTTTTTCAAAGCTGGAGCCGTCAGCCCCTGGAGCGCCTGGCTGCGTGGACGTGCGTGACGATCGCGTTTGACTCAAATAGCCCTGCACTGAACCCGATATTTCTGCTTTTTGAAGTGTGTCTCCTGGAAAGTAACAAACCTGAAATTGGATGTGTCGGGAGCTGGAGAACACACAGCTTGCAGGGTTTCTTCTTGTGGCTGATCACATTCTCCACTTCAGAACATAAGCGTCAAAGTACTTGCTTTGTGATGTGGATGTACCGCGGCTCAGCCATTCATTCCGATGTCTTCCTCCAGTTTAAGAGCCCTTCAGTACCTGATATTTCATCCCCGAGAGGGTGCTTACGCCCCCTCATCCAGTCATCCCTCAATCTTCTCTCTGCAAAGCCCAGCGGACCCAGCTCCGAGTCTCCCGGCTTTGGCAGGCGCGGGGGCACAGACAGTTTTGCAGTTGGTAGGTCTTGCCGCAGATAAAGCGGTAACCGAGCACAAACCTGGCTCCTGAGCCAACGCTGTGGGCAGTTAACGGCAGTTTTTGCTGGGGCTCAGAACTGGAGGAACACGGCTTCTGCGTACATGTGCGTGTTAAGTAGCACTCTTAAGGGTGTATGAAAATCCAGACTGATCAGCTAAGCGTTGAAAGGAAAGGAATGGTTTTTTCCCCCAAGTATCAGAGCGTACGAAGGAACCGATGAGTCAAGTCATCTCGTGGTTTGTGTATGCATAGAGAGAGGGAACAGGCAAATAGAGGTTTGGGTCTGAAATTTAACTCCTGCACAGATCTGGGTCTGGAAGACTTGGGTCCGCTGTGGAAGCGTCTCTTGGGCTGCAGGAAAAGCCCCGCGCGCGGCTGTGCTCCCCTCGCTGCCCTGCCCCGATGCCCCCTCGCTGTCCCGTTGCGCTGCCGGGGCAGCGTCTGAGCGATTGCTGCCCGTCCTCGCTCTGAGCAATGCAGAAAAAGTTCCTTTTCTCGACCTCACGGTGTTGCTTGGTGAGAATTATGTATCGTTAACCTTTGTAATTAATTACTCGATCAGCACACCGTGCTACTTCACGGATAGCCTTACAGGTTTATGTTTCTGGTACCATCCTAATGGGAAGCAATGTTCTTTACTCGGACACATAGGCAACAGATTTAAAATAATAAAAAAGGCTTTTTCCAAAGTTGGAGTGATACTGTAGTTAACCACATTAGGGCTTAACAGGGCATGAAATAACTGTCTGCCTTGTGGCACTGCCAGATCATCTCAGCGACTCTTGCAGCCAGAAGATAAATAGGTATCATCGTCGCAGTGATGGAAAAATACTTGCAAAGCCGACAGCCAAGAGCATCGATAGCATCCTAACAGAGCTTTGGAAACTGCAGCTAACAGGCTGGAAGGATAAACATGTTGGCCTGTGAAACTACTGACCAGCCAATTCTGAAAAGGGATTTCTATTAGTAGGTTTAATAATTAATTACTTACTTGCTGAGTGTCGTTAATGTGACGGCTCCTGCATCTTTCCAAGTTTTGGGTATGGAGAAAAATGCATTTTGAAACAAAAAGTTTACACCTGGTGCTTGGGAGTGTTGGTGTCTGCCGGTACCATATAGAAAGATGCGACGAGCATGGACGATGCGGCTAAAGCAAATTTAGGACATACGTAAGGAATAAACTAATTTAAACAGGAGTACACTAATTTAAATAAATAGGAATAGGAGAAATAAACTCATTAACCCAGCGGATGTTAAATGATAACTGCCCGAAATCCTTAAGCTGTTGTCTTGGTTAGCATCGCTGCGCGTAAGGGTTTTGGGTATTACTTGGTTAATCTGATGCACAATCCTGTTAGAAAATACTGGATAAACCAGAAAGGAGAAGTTAATTTGGCCTCTCCCTTAATATACCTCTTTGTGCAATCCTTTGTGGAATCCATTAAAAATCTCCAATCCGTGATCCTTTTTAAAATTCTAATTAATTAGGATCCCCGGTGATATGTTCCTAATCAATTCACATAATTAAAAATTTTAACGAATAAATAATAGTAAGGGGACTGTTGAAATAGCTTTAACATTGTTCCGGACTGGCGCTGCTCTGGCTTTACAGACGGTTGGCTCAGCCCATGCGTTTGCCTTTTCTCGTGCATGAACCTTTGCGGGTGCCTGTAAATGGTGCACTCGCGTGAATTCGTAGTAAACGGCTGCTAAAATTGAAACGAGGTCATATTTTTAGAGTAAGTTTCCCTTTCGTCCTCAGCATTTTGGAAGGTCGGTGCCGATTCTGTCGCTCTTTATCCTGTATTGAGGATATTTTGTCCGCTACAAACCCCAGCGCGTGAAGAGGAGCCAGAGAAAAGGTTTCTCTGAAATGCGGGGCAGAGCCCCTCTCTGAGCAGGAGCAGCGCTGCCTGTGCTGTGGCTTTGCCAGACGACTGTCGGGAGCCTGGTGCTCTACAAAAACCCAGTGGCTCCTGCAGCAGCGGCAGCAGCGGCAGCAGTGCATCTGTCGGTGCGGACGCTCCCGCTCCTGTGCGGGGGTGGCAGAGCGAGCGGTGCTGGCGGCTGCGCAGTGACCGCCAGCAGCCCCGGCGCGTCAGGGAGGGTCGTTCGTCAGCCTTGATTCAGTCTGACACTGCTAATTTCAGATCGGAGACATCAGAGGACAAGAGGAATGCGCCAGGGCTCGTATACTTGAAGTATCTTGTTCTCTCCTATATAGACGTATGTTAGCTCAGTACAATATGATAATCTTTATGAATTCCTTAAAAAAAAAGAAGAAAAGTAAAACTTGATTTAAGTCTTATTAAGAGAGAAACTCCCTTGTGGAGATGGAGATGCAGAGCATCAATTTTGTATGCAGGACTTGTATTTAATTAATATCGTAACAGTCCCTTAACACTGTTACAGATTAGTCCACGAGGACAGGAATGGAAATTTTAGATTATCCAATTACTGCATAAACCCTGGGACATCACCATCAAAACTTTGCAAAAGGCTTCTTTAACGTTCGGGTCTAAAGACGCAGCGTACCTGAGCTCGATATTGCGCAGGCTGTGCAACCTGGGTGGGAGCAGCGTCGTTGACTCCTACAGCTTGTGAGCTGGGACCACGTGCTGAGAACGAGGTGACTTTTCCTTTGTGGAAGTGACCAAACGGGCTTTGCTGCGTTGTGTGGAGTAGCCCATAACGGAATATTGAACCGCAAAATGATTGTACATCTCTCAGTTCCCCACTACTGCCTCTGAAATGTCCTCCTAAGTTACTACGGGAGGGTGGGAGCAGCCTCTGAGATGGCACGCTCAAGCAGCGAGAACTATTCCTCGGACACTCTGCTGCAACTCGCTTTAGTTTACGTGGGCTTTGCTCGCCCTCAGAGGTGAGGCGTGTAGCTGGCAAACTAACTAGGATTGCGTTGTTCAGGCGGGCTGCTTAACGCGTTCCAGAGAAATACTGTGGAATGGCTTTGGAGGAGAAACGAGAGTTTAACGTGAAAGGCTTTCTGAAAACATGACGCACACGTGCGCATGTGTTAACGCAAACAAGCGCGGCCCTGAAAGCAAAGGAGAAAAGCTGCTCAAGGAGGAGTGACAGTTTTTATACAAATCTCTGCTTTATCACCACTGCTAATGGCATTTTCCTTACCTCTCTCCCAATATTTGGCTTTTGCCGTACCTAACCGGCCTCTCCCTTGACCTCCCAGGACTCGTCAGAGGGCACAGAGTCCAACAGCGTCTCCCCATCCTTGCCGCGGCGTGCGCGTCTCCGCAGTGGACGCGACGGGCGGGTGCTCGCGCGGCAGCGTGGAAGGTGCAGACTGCTCGTGAGCCGCGGTGGGATTCTGTTCCGTTACCTGTTCCTGGTGGTGTTTACGGCTTCCGTAACGTAGGGTCGTGATGGGTAGGGTGGTGATGGCGTCTTAACGACCCGCGCATCTGTGGCAGGCCGGGGGAAATCGGAGAGTTGGTTTACCGTTTGTGGGGGGGAATATGGGTTATCATTAAATCTGGAATGGGTCTCCTGAGAGTCTCTTCTGAAGGGAACGTACATATCAATAATTTGTTTTCTATATCAGGATCCTAATGTGTTCGCTTGCAGTAACATGAATTCACAGCAAACGGTCGTGGGTTTTGGCATCTTTTCCTAACGCCCTATACGTGTCGAGAAGCTTTTATTCTTCAGCAGACCTGTAACGTACCTAATCCTTTAATTGTCGTGGGTTATTTTACAGTGTTTAACTGCAGCAATAAAAGCTTTCCTAGTATCTGGGTGTCTCAGAACAGAGACTGGGCTGAGATTAGGGCCACTGGCTTGTGTGTGACGTTGGAGGAGACGCTCTGCCCAGGCCTGGCGCAGTCGGGGTCGCATCCGCTCGGAGCCTTGGCTCGAACGGAAAACGGTTGGTGTGTCGGCAGGCGCGTGCGTGCAGGAGGTGTTCGTTCAGACGTGCCCCTGCCTCGTTCCTCAGTGCGTGCGCTGCAGTGAGCTCCGGAGAAGGGGTTTGCCCTAACGGGCGAGCGAGTGCTTGTGGGAAACGTACGAAGTCTTGAGACGATGTAATGCAGCTTTCACGCTGCATTTTCTTCGCTCTGTGAGCCTGGCAGCGTCAGTCCAGAATAACAAAATAGCACCTGCCAGGTGAGAGCGTTTCACTTGGGGGTCGTCACTTCGCCGGCGCGCTTGGGTCACTGGGAGGCTTCCGGATGGAGACACTCAGTACACGGGGGGAGCCTTACGCTGGAAGAAACGAAAATAAATTCGCAAAGGAATAAAGAGCCTGTTTCTTATGCCTGCTTCTGCGAATAGCCTTCCCAGTGACGTACTGGGAACCGACTGAATTACAGCAAAAGCAGGAACGGAGGAGAGCTGCGGGGTGCGAAGAGCGAAGGGTACATTCGCTTCAACTGACGAACGCCAAGCAACTGTTTTCACGCTCAATTAGTTCACGCGTCGTTTTGGACACAAACCAGAATGGGAAACGTTTCTGGGTTTGGTTTGGTTTGGTTAAGGGAGAAAAGGTGGAATAAAAGGATTGAATTGCTTCCTCCGGCTTTTTGCCCTCGTATTTGATTCCTTCCACCGTCAGTTTTGTGTGATTTCAGTGGGGTAAGGGATCCTTACCTTCCTCATCTCCCGTTAGCAGAAGACAGCTTTTTAAACCTAACAGGTCGAACTTCAGTTTTTGAAAACAGTTTGCTTCGTGGCAACAACTGAGGGATTTACATAAACGTTACGGAGCAAAGCTAAGAGCGGGAGCCTTTGGGATCGCGGCTCAGCTTGAGCACGTCTGTGTTGAATTTCAGTGAGAGAGAAATGGTGCGGTGGGTTCAGCGTCTGCAAACGTCGAAGCGGCAAAGGGTGGCTGTAGGGCAGGCTTGGCTCGCTTGCCGCGGCTGTCCTTGCGGTTTGAGTGCTCTTACGGCAACGTTAAGCCTTGTGCGGAGTTACCGCTTGCGTGCCAGCTCGTACGTTTTGAGCGTGGTGGAAGAAGTAATCTGTGGGCTTTTCAATTTCGCTTAGCAGACAGAAGTCTTTGTTGCAGTAAATGAAAAAAATAAGCGATCTTTTGACTTCACAGGTCGTCTTAAAATACATTGGGGAAGCACGGCAAAGGCGTTTAGATCAGTTACGCGGCCTGTGAGGTTTCTGAAACAAGATGCCAAACGGCTGCACCCAGTTCCAGCGCGTGGCACAGCGCTACCAAGGAACCGAAGGTTGGTGAAGGTAGCAGAAAGGCTGAGAAATGGCGCCCGAGTGACATGTAATGTGGATGCGGTGTAGAACCGGGTGAGGAGCCTGCAAAGCCAGCCAGAAACGATGGCGGGGGCGTTCTTTTGCGCACACGTGGGGGTCAGGACCAGGACCCCTTTTTGGGCGATGGGCAGGTGGCCTGTAGGCAAGTTCTGCCTAGGTCAAGGGCAGCTGGCCCTTCAGCCCAAGGCAACAGGTTTACGGTAGCGGCTCGGGTAATTGCTCTCTAATTGACTGCATCACCTTTTTTTCCTCCTGTTTAATAAATAGCGTGAATAAAGCTGAGCCGCATGTGGTAGGATTGTAATTCAAATCCCATTCACTAAAGTCTGAACGTTTTTCATTTAGCATGTAAAGGCAGTTTCGGTGTAAATTATTCCAAAAGGATCTCTGTGGACTAATGACATTAGCGTCTAGATAGATTGGAATTGTTTGAGTAATTCATGCTGCAACTGCACCACACACTGTGGGGGGAAAGGAGGAGGAACCCTGTGACGTGAGCTTGCACGCTCCTCTGTTGAGGAGGGATCGGGAGGCTGAATATGCTGGACGGGTCTAAAGAAACGGGGCGACGATCGCGAGGCGCCGCACTGGGCTCCACGCCTCGCGGTGGCCGTTCTTCCAGTTTCTCCATCTTCCTCTTGATTTGGCTGCAAAGCGGCGGTAGACCTCGTGCTTCTTCCTGGAGCCCCCCCAAAGCAAACTAGAACAAATTAATTTTACATATATATGCACACTTTTATATTATTTAACCATCCTTATTAAATAAAACATTAGAACAAGGGTGCAGACACAAAACGAGCTAACGGGCACCCCCGTGTCCCCCTCTGAAACGTGAGGTTTGTGTCACTGCAGAGGCTGTACAGCGCAAATACACACTGACATTTATATTGACTATTTCGGTTTAGAGAAATTCGAAATTAAATATATTTTCTGCCAGCTCTGTGGGAAAATCCATTTATGAAAACAAAATCCAATAGCAGATGTAAAGATTGGTGGCCAGAAATGAAATATTTTGAGAATAAAATATATGGAGATTGGATTGCTGGATCCGTGGTCTCTGTTTAACCTGCTGGGGGCTGGAGATGGGAGTGGAGGTTTATTGGTCCAAAGTTTGTCCCAGCGCCTGCAACTCCAATGAGACAATTCACAGCAGAAGAAAACAAATGCAAACACTTCTTGGACCAGAGGCAGCGGCCTGCGTTTGCCTCTTGGGCCTCGTGGTTGGCGTTTTGTGCGTGCGTGGAGGAGGACCAGCTCCAAAGACGAAAGTCTGCAACTGCAGGCCGCTGGTCGCACAGCTCCTAGGGCGTCGTAAATGGGGCGCAGCGCGGCGAGGTAAAACCATTGCCGTTCCTCGCAAGATTAAGAGGTTTCCTCTTCCTGTATGGATCCCTGTGATTGCAGGGAGGATCCAGATGCTGAAGCAGCGTGTGCCTTGTAATCTTGTAATTGCTTTGTGGGCTGTGACGGAGATAAAGGCTTCCACTGGAAACGAGGAGCCTCAGTGTCTCTGCGTTACGCGCTGGGTTTTAATGTGTTTGCATGCATTTATTTATTTATTTATGTCACGGTGTGTCGGAAAGGAAAGCAAGTCTCGTTTGCTACGTTGCCGCTAAATTTGTATGCATCGGAGCTGCGTTAAACGTTTTAATTTCCTGAGTTCGTGTTGGACGGACGGCTGTCGCTTACCGAAGCGTACGAGGGGAGGGGAAGCAGCAAGAGCAGAGTCGTGTCAAGGGTCTGAAGGCGCCGGGGCCCCTACACAGTACCTGGTACTGTCCCCAAAACGCAGTACAGACACGAAAGCTGGCACAACAGCGTTTCAGAGCGTGGCCCTGTCCTGCGCGTGTGCACGTTTTAATGGCCACCGCTTTGTAGGATATTAGTTACTCACCCTTTTTATAGGCGAGAGATAAGAATTAATTATCCAGTGTTTGTACCACTCTTTGGAAGTATAAAGCGTTAATTGCGTGCTAATACTCGGCTGTCGGAAGCGGAAGGGAAGTGCGATGCAGAGGAACCGGGCTGTGGTGGCCTGGGAGCGCCGGCGGCCGAGGGTTCGCCTGCACTCGCCTGGTGCCCGTTCGGTGTCCGCACCCATGCGAAAAGCCATTCCCTGTATAGAGCCAGAAACAGCGGGCGCAGACCGGCAGTGACGGTCGTGGTGGTTCGCTTGCGCGCGCCAGTGCCCCTTTCACGCGTCCTCAGTTGCAGTTGCAGTCCCCGGGAAACGCAGTCGCCTGCTCTGAGCGGGGAGCTGAAATCCTCCGGGATCCGGGTGGGATGCTGTGACCGCGCTGTGATGGCGCGCGTCTGCGAGCAGCAGACGGTGAGGCTTGTGCTTACCAGTTCTGCTTGATGCTTTGTCGGAGTTTTGTAGACAGTCTCACTTTGGGTGCCAACCGCTTGCAACACTAAGAAGCGCCTCAACAAGCTCCTGGAAAACAACCTTCGGCAGTGGGGAGACAAAAAGCAGACGAGCGTCTTAAGCAGAAGGGCACTAATGAGACGTTGGCCTCTGCTAATGCAGCTGAGATAATGGCTGGCGGTGGGATGGAGCTGACAGGAACAAGATCGTTGGTGTTTTCCGTTCACTGAGTGTGCCAGGTTTGAAACCGCGGTGCAGGCAGCCATCGAACAAACAAACATTACATTTCTTAGAATAAATTAACTGATGTTCTCGTGGGGCCTCGGGCGAACCTGTGTTGTTCAGCGCTTTCCAGGAGACCTGCACCACCCTGCGGGTTAAGCCCGTGGCCAAAGCTAAGCCGAGTTAGTTACCCAGACCTCAAGGAATTAGTTTGAAACAGGAGCCGCTCTCACTGTGTCTGCTGTAGGTCAAATTAAAACTAAAAACATCGTAGGGGGACAGGGCTGTACCGTATCCACGCGACGACAAGAAAGCACAAGTGACCCTGTTGGCGATTAAAGTAATGCAGCAAATGCAGATGTATTTCAGAGGGAAAAACTATTTTTCTACTCCCTGCTTCTCTTAGTAATATCACGGACGGCGGCTTACGTTCAGCAGTTGCCTCGTCTCTGCAAAATATCTTTTCGTTATAATTGTATGATAATGCATTCGTCCGTTCCGGTGTTGCCATATTTCTGCTGCCATCGCGTGGCTGCTGGGGATGAAGAGCGCGCTCCCGCGCACGGAGAGCCTCCACCGCCGTCCCGGGGGGCTGCTGGCGCGCGCGGCCGCAGCCTGAGCCCCCGGAGACCCCCGTGCCCTCAGCCGTCAGCACCTGCGCTCGCCGGCGCTGGGCCGTGGCGGTGGCCCCTCAGCAGCCGGGCAGCCCCAGCCCTCCCTGCCCCACCGAGCGTCCCTTCGTGCCGCCGCTCTGGCCGGAGTCGCTTTTGCTGTTCCGGCCTCGCCGCTGCAAGGGCTGCCGGGCTCTGCCGGGCGTAGCAGCCCTGGTTCTCTGCAGGCAGCGGCTGGGCGGTGCTGCTCAGCGCCGTGCGGCTTCAGCCTCTCCCCGCTCCTCCTGGGGACCGTCTTATACCTCCCGCTTTACTGTCCTGGGCTTCACATTAAAAGGCAGCAGGAGGCAATAAATTCGCGTGCGTGCCTCGAGACAGAGCCCTCCGTAACGAGCTCTGGGCTCTTCCGGCAGCCTCTCCCCGGGAGCAGCGTTGCCGCCCACCGCGCGAGCTGCCGGCCGCAGCCAGAGCACGTGCCTGCCTTTGGGATCAGTCTGGGCTTTGCTGGGCAGTGCATCCCCCTGCGGCTTGCGGTGCTCCCCACCCCTCAAGGGTTTGCGCCAGGGATTTGGAGCGCTGCTTTTAGAATTGTTTTCAAAGGACAAATACCCAAAGCCTGGTAATGGCATAAACATTCTGCAGATTAGAACCAGGGAGGGCTTCAAGTTAATCTGTAATTGCAAAGCTTCGCAAAGCTACGCTTGGTTTAATGTTTTGGTGAGTTCTCAAAATAAGGGAAAATAACCCCGAACTTTTATAAGATAACTGGGTTTCACAAAGCTAAAAATCCTGGTATCCCAATGAGTTGATAAGATTCAGATCCCCAAACGCAGAGTCCGCAGGCTGGTCCCGGTGCGCCGTGGTCGCCCTGGCGAGGTGGAGGCGGTGGTTGGCAGGGCTGTGCCAGCGCGGCTGTCCCAAGCGCCGACGCTCAGGCTGACCCGCACCGGCCCGCGGCAGGCCCTGCGGCGGCGTTCCCACCCCGCACCTCTCCAGGCCGCCTCTTCCATGCCTGCCTGTGGCTGCTTCTTGTCCCTCACTGCAACAAATACGTTGTCTTTTTCCACTGAAAGGCCCCACGCTGCTGAGGGCTGCAGCGTTTTAGGGCACTATAAATATGTTTTGGAGATTATGTCTTCTGTCTGCCCTAAGTACATTCTATAACACCACGTGGGTGTTTCTGTTGATAGTTACACTTCGCCTGCAGTTCTTGTGTGCCTGTTGCCATAAACAAATTTTGAATAAAATGAGAATGGGGAAATATTTTTATGCTCAAGCACTGGAAGTCGATTATACAAATGCCGTTGGATTTGCTGCACTGGCCAATATTCCTGCTGCTTTTTTTGAGCGTGCGTGATGTAAGCATCAGCTTTGCGTCTTCGTTGGCCTCTTGTCGGTCAGGCTCACTGTCGTCCTCGGGGACAGGTTGCCATTCGGTGTGGAGTGTCTTGCCTGCCACAGCCAGAACAATTTCTTTTAGCTTTTTCTGCTAAAGGGAAGCGCGTTTTTGAGCTTAAAAAGATGAGATACCTTCTCCTTTCCTGTCTCCCACGTACTTCCCTGCACCCCCATCCTCTCTTAGACAGGAGGCTGTCTCCAACACTTGGGCTTAATTTTGCAGAAGAGTTTCCCCCTGTTCAGCTTTTCGTAGACTATGCGTAGCTGTCTGAAGTCAGAGCTGCAGACTCTTCAGGAAACAAGTGAGTAGTATCAAACATAACAAAGCTTTTACAAGCTGGTTACAGCCTAGGAAATGGGATTTGCCTCCACCGTGACAGCGGGCATGGGATGATGCTTCAGCTGAGCTGCCCCGAGCTCTGCACCGAGCATGCACGATGCAACCCGATTAGGAAAACAAATACGTCTCTCTTAACTAATGATTAAAATAGCCGTTTGTAACATAACCTGCTAGATTTTGACATTTGTCTGTCTTGATGGTCAACCTGTCCCTTTGGGTATTGGGCTCGGCTTGTGTTTTTCGTGGGTGAGCCTGAGATGCTGGTGGACGAGCTTTGCGTACTGCGACCTTGTGTGCTCAGGGACCGGCATCCGGAGCCCGGGAGAACGGCTTAGGTTTTGGTCACGCACGATGGTGCTTTTTGGGTTCATTGCGCCATTACCCAGCTGTCCTAACAGAGAGCTTTGTGCAGCTAAATACGTGAGAAGTGGTTATGTGTCGTGTAAAAGGGTTCCCTACCCCCTCTCCAAGCCCTGTGGTCCAAAACCACGATCCTGCCCTGTGCCCAGCCTCAGGGCAGGCAGAGCAGGCAGAGAATGTTCCCAAACGCCAGAGGCCTTTCAGCGTCTGATCTGTCACACTTCTGAATTAACACTTTTTGAACTGCAGTAGTTGTATAAAATACATGGAAGGGCTTCGATTACAAATCCAAAATCTGAAGGTTTATTAGTGGTTGGAGGGCACTGGAATTTAATACTTGCATGTCGTCTTGTCAATTCACAGCATTTAAAAAAACCAGCAGCAGTTGAGATGATTCTATATATAGCAACTTTATTTGAATAGTCTGCATAGCTTTCAAAGTAAATATTAATTCCATTATGCTATAAACCGTTATTTATCATGACAGAAAACCATGAAGTTATTTTACTAGGGTATAGCCAGTGAATTGCATATCCTAGATGAGACACAGCACACACTGAATTCCAGCGGCAATTATCTGACATGCTTTATCCATGTCGGTATTAAACACACTTAAACATGAGTCGCAGCCGGAGCTTATGCGGAAAACCCTCTTTAGCCGTCGCCCAGCCGAGGCGATGCGTCAGCAGAAGACGGCACTTGTGTCGCAGCGAGCACCGGCCAGGGTCGGAGAGCAAAGTGCCACGGAGCCGTAACTCACTGATGCTGCTTGTGTATTACAATTTTTTTTATTATTTGTAATTACCCAATTTGCTCATTAAAAGTGCCTCATAATTGCCTGAGTCTGAGGTACTGTGAGAAGCCTAGGTTTTAATTATGCCTTGCTTTTTTTAAGATGTAGTGCGTTTAGACTTGTGTAAGGCGATTCTTTAAAACGCTGGATTTTCACTTGTCGTCATTCTGAATGCAGGTGGGTGTCCCTGCCAGAGGCGCGGGCTGGTGGTGAAAGCGCTCGGACTTTTTCCTTCTTCATGAAGCGCGCATGGGGTTAAACGGGCTGCGCCGGCAGCTTCCATGGGCTCCGCTTTGATCCGTGGATCAATTATTTCTCATGCACAAGCAGCAGTGCAGCAGGAGGGGTGCTTCCAGCTCTGCAGCGTCCTGGGTAGAGGGCGTATGAACAGAGCCGCTGTCGTGACAGTCCAGAGGATGTTGCACAGCATTACAAATTCAGTCGGTTTCATGAATGCTGTCACTGATTGCAGCCTTCGGTGTCGACTGACCTTCAGCGTAGATTAGATCTTCCATTTTATAGCAGAAAACAATATCAGGGAGACATTAAGGTTCATCAGCAGTTGGATGCGCTTGTGCTAGCAGAACAGCGAAGGCTCTCTGCCAAAAATTATTGACTTGTTGACTTTTATCCGCAAAAATAACTCTTTTTATATATAACCTATGAGAGCTGTGCAGTGACTGGTGTTAGAGGAAAACCCCAACAGAGTATTGAACGAAATAATGAGTTTTAAAAAATTTTAGGCTTAGTTTCTTTAATGACTAATGGATGTCAGGCACCTGCGTCGCAAAGTTGCTCTAAGCAGAAGAACGTAAAGTTAATCGTATCGTATTTGTAAATATTTTATATATTTGTGTGAAGATGGGGGAGAGAATAAGGCTCATTTCATCAGAAATGTCTGGAAGATCAACTAGATTGCCTTCAATACCGTAAAGATTAAAACGGCAAAGTTATCATTGGCGGACTGTTCAGATATCAAAGGATCTTCTCAGCGTGCAACCACCCAGTTTTTGAATTGTAAAAACACCTTTGAAATTGCTCAACTCTTCGTTAAACAAACAAAATCTGAAGTGCATTGGGGATAGCTCATGATTTTAACGTTAGATAATCAAAATCAAAGAAAAACGTGTAACAGTTGTTGAAAGTCCCTTTGAGGAGGAAAAACCCCAAGCGGAAGACTGTTAGCTGTAGTGTTTCTTGGTATCCTGTAGCCAGAAGGGTACAGCAGTTAAAATATGGATTGCAAGGTCAAGAGGAACGACTGTGAGCATCTGACCTGCGTCGCACACTTCGGAAAATTCCACCTACCGATGCCCGGATTCAGTCCGTGACTTCTCGTTGAGCCTTTATCCTTCAAAAAGATGTTGGTCGTGCTTTAAAGATCGGCAAAGACGGAGAATCTGCTGCGTGCTTAGGAATGGTGCTTCAAGGGGCTAATTGCTCGCACGCTGCAAGTGCTTCGTTTCTCGCTACGCTGGCTCCGTCCCCTACCTTCTAGGAGCCTACAGCTGGACCTCTTCCACCTGGCAGGGCTGACTGTGCCGTGACTAGGGGAGGCGAAGTGCCGATCACGGAGGCTCGCCGTACTGCCAGCAGCCCGATGCCTCCAGAAGCCCGTCACGGAGAGGGGAGCGAAGCAGGGGCGGCGGGCAGAACATCGGCGGTCGGGGACCGTAAGGCAGCTCTGGGAAGAGCGCGTGTCCTTTGACTGCGGAAGGGGCCCGTGGAAATCGCTGTCTCAAACCTCCCTAGGCTAAAGAGACCCTTTCTAAATACCTGCAGCTTTCCTATTCCCCTTATTTTTCACGTGGGGAGATGAGGCTCACTGAAATGACACGGAAGCAGGTCTGACAGACTACGCCTGCGCCTTTGCGACGCTTGTGCAAGCCTTGCTGCTTTTCCCAGTTTCCATCCGTGTGATATTTCTGAGTTTACACTCCCCAGCACTTTGTGAGAGCTTCTGACCCAGTGCACTGCGCATGCTGCCCAAGTCCTGCTACTCACCTACCGCTCAGCCCTTGGCTGTGGGATTCCTGGCTTCCATAGAAAGTTTCTCCCGCTTCTTCGCAAGGTCTGTCTCCCTCGCTCCCCGACTGCATGGCTCTTAGGCTGCGCTGCAAGGCACGTTGTTCAAAGGGGCACAAAACCACAGTTTTCTTTCTTAGATTCTTTTTTTGAAGTTTTGGTTTTTAGGTTGCAGGAAATAGCTTTATCTAAAACTCGCTGGGTTATTTCAGGCAAAGTCTATGCTTCTTAGCCGGTACTGCTGTGCAGCCAGAGCCCTTGGTGATGCAGTAATGCGCGGGGGAGGGAGATGTTGTAAACTTGGTCTGCGTCGTGTGGAGAAGTAAAGCAGCTGCTGGCGAGAATGCAAAGGTGGAGACAGGCTACCAAGTAAAGCTTAATTGTAGCAGGTTGTAAAAAATATCATGATGGAGAATTTGCGAGGTGGGACAGCATGCGCTTTGGGCAGAATTGGAGCCGAAGAAGCTGCTGCCACGGGTCAGGCTGGTGGGTTTGCATGGGGAGCGGCAAAACAATCGGGAAGGCATGAGTATACATGAGTAGAGTCCGAGACAGGCAGCTTGTCCCTCTCTGCTGGGTGGGAGAGCGCTGGGGCAGGGTGTACGTCCCACCGGACCGCTAACGAGGCCGGAGGGAACGCGGTCTGATCGTTGAGCCAATTCCCAGCCCAGATGACAGGCTGTGCTCGACACGAGCGTGGCTGGTACAAACAAGCCCCGATGCACTCGGCACTGGGGCAACCCAAGAGGGAAAATTCGGGTGTCAAAGGCCGCTGACAGATTGCCTTCATCAGGAGCACGCATCCGAGTCGGCACAGCCAGGGACTCCGGCGCCGGCCAGGAGATGCGTCAGGGCCGTGCCCTCTGCAGTCCCCTCGGCAAGAGGCACAAAACCGGCCCGGGAGAGACGCTCAGAAACAGAACTGGAATTTTAATGTGGGTTTGTAAAACGCATCTGGCGGTGTTGTATGGCAGGTGGGTCCGTCCTCCGCTTTCCGCTGCGCCACATTACCGTTTACCTATCGTTTCTGATCTGAGCAGTCCTGTCTCTTTTCTTGTGTGAGTTGTTTTAAACCATTTTTGTTGCTCTCCCCAGAAGACCAGTTTTCCCTTTTCCTCCAGCCACTGTTGCTAAAAGCCTTCCCGCACGCCCGATAACCTCCTTGTCCTTCCGGCAGCTCCCCTTGAACCGCAGACGCCTGGTCAGCACTGTCCTTGCCTCTCATCCCAAATCTTTCTTTGGGTCCCATTACTGGCACCTTGGCTCTTTCTGCACCCTTTTCAAGGCCCTCTTCTTTACCTTTAACGTTTTTAGTTTTGCCCCGTTGGCTTGTTCTTGTCCTGACTTCCCGCTTGGTTCTGGAATTCCCTTCGCCCCTTCAGGTTCTGTCCCCGGTCCATCGTCTCTTACCTCTCCAACCCTCTCCATCTCAGGCTGCATCCGATCTTTTCTTCCTCTGCCCTTGTTTGCCTTCCCTGTACTTCACTGCGTGTTCTTTGGGGCACGCAATGTGTCTTCATCTTTTTTGGAGAGACTGCATACATCTGCAGGGCTGCATGAATGATTAACGGCGCTGATGATAAAATGTAGGGCATGATGTGGTTTTGGATAGGAACTACATCGCCACTGAGGATACATTTTGCTTCGACTGATGTAAATGTCTTTCACCAAGCAAAAGGAGCGTCTAGGACTTTCACGAAAGTCCTATTTTTATTGTGCGAGGCTCAGGGTGACAAGCAAGACCTTAAAGTGCTTCATCTGTACGGGTGAGGGTTTTTTATCAGTGTGTGTAAACAGAAGTAGCTCCAGCTCTGGATTTTGGGTTTTTGCTCCCCAAGACCCTTGAGGAATGTGCCCAAGAAACGTGCCCTCAGGAGCGTGCAGACCTCTTCTGGTCTTCGCTTTTTGAGGGTCACCGTTTGAACCATGAATCAGATAACCATTTCATGATGGAAGGATTTCAATAGCAGTTTGTGCTTTCACTAAATGTCGCAAGCTTCAAGATGCACCACTTTTTTACGCCGGACTGTGGCTTTCTGTGCTGGACTCGAGAGAGCGGGGAAGGGCACGGCCGGGAAGCGGTGCAAAACAGCAGGTGAGCTCGGCTGCAGGCAATTCCCTGCGTAAGCTGGGAAGAAAAGAAAGCAGCAGTCGGACGACCTGGTGGGAAGCTGCAAGGCGAGGTGTAAACTGAACGCGGAGTGTGAAAGGAGACGGCGCTTCTCCTGCCTGTCCGGTAAGGTGCTGCCCGGCGCGTCGGAAGGTCGTACCTGGAAGATCTGGGAAATAAAACGGACTGCCTCGCTGCTTCCTTGCGCCTTCCCTACTTAATTAATCAACAGTTACAGCCTGTCAATTAGGCTAAGTGGGGAACAACGTGTTTCTGTCATTTCAGCAACTTCAGTTGAAATGAGTTCCCACGGGTCGGGCCGGCAAGCGTAATCTGGTTTTGTTTCCTATTTATTGCCTCTGTCCGCTGGCTGGCAAATGAGGGAATCGAGTAAAACAGACGGAAGTCACGCACGCTGTGGGTAGGCAGGAGCGACCGTCTGCTTTTGGAGCTGGTGGAGTTCTTGGGAAATGCTGGGAAATGCCTTAAAGGAAGTTACAAGTGGTTAAGGTTAAGCTTAGTGAGGTCAAGATAAATTTTTTGAAGTCAACTTGGACAACGTTCCCAAAGTGCTGCTTTGGATCTGTATCAGAGTTGAGGGGAAACATGGACGTAGCATCGCTTGCGGCTTTGCAGGGGGTTTTTTGCAGGGCGTCTCCACCAGAAAGCGCGAGAGCTTTGACCACGTTTTCGCGTAACTTGCTGCTTTCATACAAGAGAAGCGGGGATGTTCCTATGCACGGCATTACCCCGCCGCGGGTAGGGTGCCGTCCCTCTCGCGCAGCTTTTTGCTGGAAGGTGGTTCCACACCAGCACCGGTGTTGCTTTGTAGCACGCGGCGTGTGGGAGCAGAACTCCTGCGGGATCGGGCAGTGGGTGACTCTGGGTGATTTATGGTCGTTTATTGAGCCTGGCGTAATCAAATCGTCCTGAAAAATATGGAGGAGTCCAAGAGAGGAATCATAAACGTCCCCCCTGTGTGCCCTGGTGCCCTGATAAAGTGTTTTCCACCCAGCGTCTTGGAGGAACATCCTTATTTTATGAATGACTTCAGGGAGAGGAGCAATCCCCACCAGGAAACCGTCGGGGAGGGTGGATTTTATTATATTTTGCCAGTAAACAAAAACTGGTACATTTAATACTTGCCCGAGTCCCATGGGATCTCTCTGACTGATGCGAAATGACAGTTGTCACAATATTCCATATAAATACCCGGCTATTTGCAGGTGTCTGTTCTATTTTTAATGCGAATCCCACCTTTCTTGCTGCGAGGGAGAAAGGGATGATCGATGGACTCTGCACCCCTGTCTGTCACTTGTATCGTTTTGTCGTTCATAAGAATTCAAGGATTTTAATACACTTGCTAGCTTACCACGGTAATTGTTATTCATGTAATTTAGCCGCAGAGTGCAGATTGACGAGGTGATGTTGGACTGATTGCTCGGCAGCGCTGCGTGGTGACGCAAGCAGTGGGTGGCTGCACAGCAGCAGCCCGCGCTCCCGGCAGAGCCGTCGTCTCAGGTCAGACCGAGGTGCGATCGGTTGGGTTAGTGAGAGTAAAACATGAAGTGGGGGAAAAAAAGACGTTTTAAAAAATTGGGAGGATCTGGTTCAAGTGCGTGTGTATGAGGACCGCTTTGCGCCATGTTGTGGTAAAATGGTAGGCTGTTTCTTTAGTTTTAGTTTAACGTGCTTGATCCAGAATTAAGCAAACGTGTTGTGTGGCTGGTGTTCTTCCTTGTGGATAACTTGAGCCCTTAATGTATTCACTTGCATATATACGTATCTATTTATATACATATATATATTTACGCTGCTATAATTTACTTGCACACATTCAGTGAATTATTCATGAGGGACATTTTTAATTTTAATTCATCAGCATCTTGCATAACGCAGACTATAAATGTGTTTCTGCCCTCAGAGATAGGAAAATTTGCCACGATATCGGACACGTACACTTCCCCACAACTGTCGCGAGGGCTTCGTTCGAGCCTGGGTGAGGGGGAAGCATCCGGATGCGATTGCTGTTGCCCCAGCCCTGCGGCACACGGGTTGCAGTTGCAGCCGTCAAACCTGCGTCCCGCTCACCGTGGCGGCTCCTGATTTTCGGAACGCGAGTACGAAGAGCACCAGAACCAGCGCCCCTTGGTTTAATGCCTCTACGACCGTAATATTGACCTCTCGTGGAACGCGGCAGCTGATGTATTTACATACCGTGCTGGGCGTAAGCAGCCTCCGACAGCCTTTCGCTTGGACTATTGAATAAAGCGTTTTTGTAGCCTGCTCAAAATCTTCTAGCTGTGTTTACATTTTAATAGGCACTGCTGTAGAATAGAACATATTTTTATTGCTTACATTTATCAGTAAGAGCAAAATCGGAGTGCCTGGTTGCAGCTTTGCAGAGCATATGCTCTTCTAAGTAATCAGTACATGAAACTGTTTTGGGGAAAATACCGTAGAATTTTTAACTTGCCAGATAACTGTGCTGCGCCTGCATTTGATTGCCGATATACATTATCGGAAAGAAATTCTATGTAAAAATAAAATTCTCAGCAGTGTCAGTGTAGAATAAAATGAGCAGGAAGCAGAAAGTCGCGTTGCTTTGTTTCATGCCGAAAGGGAGAACTCTAATACCATCATTTAAAAAAGTAAAATTAAGTGAAGTATGTAAGCTTTTGAAATCGCTTATGAACAGTATGTTGCAACTGAAGGATGGGTTGCCTTCGTAACAGCACGTGAGGCATTCTGTCTGATGAAGGAAGTCTGGAAGGGAAGGCCAGCGGGGTCCCAGCACAGGGTTTTTTAGTGGCGCTCCTCCCTTTCGGTGGGAAAATCCCGCCTGATTCGTGCAAAGGGAGGAACAGTCTGCAGTCTGTGGGTGGTTCCTGGGCGATGCCCCCACAGCGGTGCTACGAGCGCGCAGGGTCTGCCCGCGCCCCTTCCCCGGGGCGGGGGGTGCTGCGCGATGGCGGTGGCCGTGCGATGCCGATGGCCGTGCAGCGCACCGTCCGCAGCACCCGCCGCCACCGTGCGGCACCGAGCGAACGGCTGGACTCCCCGGGGGAGCCTCTCCATCCTCTCCTGGCTTTCCCGGGAGGCAGCTCATCAAAACCACAGGCACAATTTGAAAATACGCTTGCCAGACGTTTGTTTTCAAGGGCTTGTCGCTGGCAACAGAAACGGAACGGGCCGAGGGTAGGTGATGCCGTGCCGCGACCGCTCTGCAGGCTGTTGCTCTGTGTGCTGATGGGGCGCAGCTGAATTTCGGAGCCATCCCCGCCAGCCTGCAAAGCAAACTGCTCGGAAGGCCGCGACGCGTCGGCAGTTCTCATCACCTGGCATCTGGCGCGCCTGCGAAAGCCGGCTCTCTAACCAGAACGTGGCATGGCGTGATTTAGGAGGAAGCTCGGAATTTGCAATCTGCGGGCAATTTGGGCTGATGGATCTGCTCACTAAAGCTAATATGGGTCTGCTCAGGACAAACGGCTTTGTCTGCAAAGCGCCTGCTTGGAAACATTTCGGCGCTGATTTGATGGGAAGTGCGGTGCTGATGGATGGGCAGCATCCCGCGAGACGTGTGCTGCTTTAAAAAGTTCATGAGGTGCTTTAAGAAGTTAAACCAAAGTTTTGGAGTTGAATATTGAATTGTTATTCAGACCCTGTTTCCCATTGGAAAAAATGAATGTTGATGAATCTAATGCTCTCGAATCAATTTCTTTTAAAGCAAATTGACTCCGTGTTTTGCTTAGCAGGGCAATCTGCAGGCAAGAAACACCTATCGGCACATTTACCAAAGAAGAAGTATGGACTAAATCATAGTTAAAATAGAAGGTAGTTTTCAGTATATAGCAATTTCAAGCTATTTCGGAAGCCGGTGTTGGGCAGCTTTCATCTTACGCCCCCGTGAAGCATCAGCTCCTTACGCTGTGCCTTTTTTGAGCTGGTTTTTGACACGTAGTGCCGCGTCCTGCGTTAAGGTGTGTCCTTCACCCCAGGAAACGCGCGAATTAGGGCTTCAGGAACAAATTATTGCCTTTTTCTAATAAGAAAAAAGAAGAATTCTTGAGGAGAGGTTACTCGGGTCCCTGCCGATGCACGAAGCGGCAGCTCTGTGGCAGCCAGCGCCCAGCCCAGGAAAGCGGTGGCAGAGGAGGAGCTGCACGAACCGATTCCCTGTAATCCCGTGGTGGCCCTCTCGTGCCCGCGGGTCTCCGTTCGGTTGTTTCTGCGGTTGTGCCCGGGCGCAGAAGCACTGCGCGTGATCGGGAAGGGCCTGCAGTGCCTGCTTTTCCTGTTGGTTTTCTCCACTAGCCGCCTGTGGGAAGGCTTTTACTGTTTCAGGTGCAGATAAGGCCCCTGATCCTCTGGCAGAGTTCTCGCTTCTTGGTTCAAAAGCTGTGGCTGGCTGTGCCGAAGGGAAGGGGAAGAGATCGCAGCATGCAGCTCCCCCGCTGCCCCCTCGCCGGATCCAAGCCCAGGCGCGTTCCCCGCCGCAGCGTCCCGGCCAGCTGGCCCACCGGCTCTTCCCGGGCCAGAGCGCTGCCTGTGGCGACCTTGGCGATGCTTGCGGGTTGCGCTGGTTCCTCTCTACCGTCATTGTAACTGGAAAGATGTGGGGTTAGACTGGTAGAGAAATAAAAATATGACTTAATGGGGCTTTAAAATGGCAGTATGTTTGACCTTCGAGGTGAACTCAACTAAATGACCTTGAAATAAGCCCTTTCCTTCTGCAGACACAGTGACCTTTTTGAGGCTGTAGAGCATTAAAGAGGGGGAGTTTTCCTTTTTTTTCTTTTTTCTTTTTTCTTTATNGTCATACCACACACACTGGCCTGCAGAAGACATCATTCACTAGTGCCCAGAGCTTACAGGATTTGGGTTGCTTTGTTTCTTTTCTTTTTTCTTTTTTCTTTTTTCTTTTTTCTTTTTTCTTTTTTCTTTTTTCTTTTTTCTTTTTTCTTTTTTCTTTTTTCTTTTCTTTTTCCTTTTTTCTTTTCTTTTTTCTTTTTTTTTTCTTTTTTTGAAAAGCAAGGGCGTAACTTTAACCAGATTTCCATGTCACGACAGCCGTAGGTTGCTCGCTACACGCGCTGCCTGGGAACAGCCACCACTGCCCTTACCTTCTCTTGGCAGCTGGTTTTCTGGCTGGTCAAGGGCTTCCTCGCACCGGTGCCTTCTCCTTTGGTGCTGTTGTGAAGCAGCTGCCGGAGCTCCAGTTGCAGAGCGGCTCCCCGTCGGCATTAGTTGAGCGTGCTCACCCAGTCTGGCTGGCTGTTCACCGCCCAGCGCGGGACGGGCCCGCAAGGGCTGCCTGATCGTTCTCTCTCCCCACGAGCATCATCTGTGGGTATTATCGGCAGGCAGCTCGGAGCGGCGCTTTGGTCGGCGTCCAGTGGCTCCTCCGCAGAATGCTCCGTCACTGCTGTCTCCTCTGGGCGTCCTGCCCTCTCTGAGGAGGAAGTAAGGCTCCAAAAGGGATAAATGTGATGGCTCACACAGCAAAATGAAGTTAAAACACAGTAATAATAATAAAAGTGCTTATTATAAACAGAGCGCCCTATAAAACGGGAAGGGGTGTTTGATTATTGGGGTTACGAAGTCTCTCTGTCAACTGCTAACAAGCGTGCCGTCACTGGGATTCCTTCTTACCTCTTGCTCTAACTTTTTGAATGGTACTTTCTTTTATTTTCTCTGCATTTCTGAGTGCTTTTCGTGTGCTCCGCCTGCTTTGCAGCCTTTTGAATGGTATTTTCCCACCTTGGTAGGGATAATCCATCAAATTCTAGTGTGCCACGTTATTAAGGCTTGTTATTATTAACCCTTTGAGCCCGGCCGTGCTGCCTAAAAGATGCATCACGCAGCAAGAGCCCTGTGAACCTTTTTCTTCCGACCTCTCTCACCACTAAAGTATCGTCCTGTGGATATCAAATGAAAAGGGTACAACCTTATTTCTTCAAAGATCAGCCGATCTAGCCCAGAGGCGTAATAACGTTCCAAACTTTGCTTTTAGGAATCGTCTTTTGTAAGTAATATTTTTCAGAGTTAAGTGGTAGGTACACAGTTGAGAAATAAAATACCAAGGCTCAGTGCCTTGGAGCTGTGTAGGGTTTTATGTTGCGGTGATGGCTCGGTTTCGTTGGGGTTGTTACGTGATGTGAAGGTGGTCCCTTTTGCTGTGGACAGTGATTCACTTCCGACTTCGCCCAGTCTTGCTGCTGGTCCTCTCATAACAAGAAGTGGTGTATGGGTCTGCGCTGGTGCTCCCCGCAGGAGCCTTCAAACGTTTGGTCTGAAGCTCTCTGTCAGGTGGAGAGGCTTTCAAGTCGCTCACGTTAATCTCAAGGACTGCAAATACTTGGATTTGTTGTTAGAGTTGAAGCAAGGGCAGAGGTGTTGGGAAGCCCCCGGTCAGCAGGATCCCGGCCTGATCCTGCAGACCCTGGGCCACGAGCATTCCAATCTGCAAGCATCCCGGTCCACGAGCATCCTGGTCTGCGCTGGCAGCGTGAACTTAACATGGTGCGGGCATGGCAGATGTGGCTGCTGGGTGAGAGCCTGCGTCTTGTCGGTACGGTCTGTGGTACGGTCTGTGCTCCGGCCATTACTGGGTGAATGGAGAAAGCCTTCTTTCAGTCTGCGGCAGTAAGAGCGCTGCTGTTTTTCATGCACAAAATGAGTTGTGTGTTGCCAAAACAGACTCTTGCCATCTGTCTGTGGGTCTCGTGCCATCAGCAGCTGCGTTCGTGGGGAAGTTTTACGGCCACGTGGTGTCAGACAACAAATCCGAACTGTCATGCGAACGTGGTCATTAGGATTCTGTGCTTCTGCCTGTTGATGGTACCACAGAATAGAGAGAATTATACGAAGCATTGTTTAACATCATTGCAATGTGCTCTGTGTTTATATATACACATTTTCATTCACAGTCAGCAGACCCAGACTCCAAAAAGCACCTGGTAAGTCGAAGATCCCACGGCTATTACCCCTCTACTAGGCTGCAAGTATTGGAATTCAGCTCGTTGTACCACTGGCCGTTTTTGGGGCTATGCAAGGGGGCCCTCCGTTTGGTGGTGTTTCTTGGTTCACCCTTGAGATACTGGGGAGCCAGTTCCCAAAGATAATGTGTGCTGCTGCTTGCTCCTTCTCAGGGATCTGTTAAAAGTTCATTAAACTCTTTACAGACATAAACTCAAAGTGCTGAAAATTGCTGGAGTTTAGAAAACGTGGGGAGAATACAAAAGCCTTTTCCATTCCGATCTTACTTTGTTACTGTAAAATAACTTGGATGGCCAAACCGGGGCTCGTGTCCGTGGAGGCACTTGGTTCAGAAAGCGTACGTTGGCTTCCAGCTACATATCGTTGGTTGCGGATGGGTGGATCGCGTCGTGGAGGCAGTGCTGGCAGATAATCATCTGGTTTTAGTAGAAGCACACCAAGGGTATTCTGCCTGGCCGTAAAGCACCTACAGTACAAAAGTTAAATCAACATTTTGATGTTGTCAACGTATGGAAATTGGGTAAACACCCAAGTGCCCGTGATGGCAGCACGGCTGTCTGTTCACACTCTTAAGCCTAGAGGATGCATCACAATCTTCAAGACCGGTCCATCGCAGAAGCCAACCTTTCTGCACTCGGTTTAAAGCTCCTATTCCCACACTGCTGCCAGCGCCAATACCTAATTTGCATTTATCGAGGAGCAGCTGTTGCTTGCTCCTTTTGTTCTTCGATAAAAACCCAGGGTATCCTAAATATTTTGAGACTTTAGAAATCCTGCACATCTATATGTAGAACTTAGCCTATCTCTAAAATGAACTTGAATTTATACTTACTGATTACCACTTATTAAGGAGGAAGACAAAACCCAGTCACGCTCTCGTACATTCCTTTTGGTTCTGTGGAAAGCGGGCGGCCTTTGGTCGTTTCCCTGTGTGTGGTTAAAACTCTTGACGTGTTAAACGAGATATGACCTTGGAAGTAAATGCGTCTATTATCTGGAAGTCATGGAAGCAGATATTAAAAATAGACTTCGTTTTATTTTACAAGGAGTCAGGGCATGTCGCACTGCTCATAATTAGTAATAAACTTATCTGTGCCTGGCTACTTTTTGTGATGTTTTTATTTTGTATTGATATAACCACGCTTACGCCGATCATTCCTTGGAGGCGATAGTGGGCTCGCTGTAACAGAAATGTTTCTTGTCAGTGGGATCTTCTAGGTTTTCTTTTGCTTTGGCAGTCTTTAGCAATAACATTGCTATTGTGTAAGCTCTTTTGGATTACTCACACCCGAAGCTGGAAAAAACAGAGCGCGCCTCGTTTCCTCCAGTGAAGAGGAAGGACTCGTAACGCTCAAGCAGAATGCATCTGCCTTTTCAGATTTTTAGCTTACAACAAATGGAGATCTGTGTGTTTGTGTTTGCTTTTCATTCTTTTTATAAAAACAATATCCTCAAAATAAAGCAAAAAACCAAAAAAGCGAACAAATGAGATTTTACTCCATGGGCTTCTGCCTCAGTGCTGCGTGTCATGATGCTGATCTACCCAGCCGTAGTACTGTGGCCAAGCCCGAAAGTGCTCCCTCAGTGCTGAACACTGGTACCTAATGCCTTGCAGAGATGCCAAATGATGTATTTGACTGTTATTTTTGGCAGGAACTGGAGATGCTCCAGATATGCGGATTCCCATCTGCTTTTTGGCTTTCTGTTGCCTTCCCGCACCTCACCTGGGCTTACGAGGCTCCTTGCGCCGTGGGGAGGTGAGCGTGTGCATAGGCACGGTGGTGCACAGGACTGCCGGCTGCACAGCCGGGGTCTCGCTCTTGATCTCCTTCCATGCTTGAATCCAACATTTGAAAATGAGCCTGTTGCTGCTTTTCCATCCTGCTAGCTTAAAAAAGAAAGCACGGAGATATTTTCCTGCTGCAACAGCACCAAAGGTTGCTGTCGTCGCCTCCTGCCAGCTGCCCTCCCAGCGGGGAGCAGCTCCCCCAGGTTTGGGGTGTCCCCTAACGCGCCTCAGCTGGGGTGGTGCAGGAGGCTCGTACCCAGGTGTGGCTGACCCGGCTCACGAGGGCAGAGGAGGTTTAAGGAGCTGCTCCGTGGGCTCTGCCAGCTGATCTGAGGTAGCCATCGTCTCCAGTGCTGGGCAGTGGGGTGAAGGGCGGGCAGGGACGTGAGCCCTACAATCCGGGGCAGACCCTCCCTGAGCCACGGCCAAGGAGGACGTGCCCGCATACCCATGGTACGGCCAGGACTTCTGCATCGGGCATCATCCCTGAGATGGAGGAGCCAGCAGGGATGGCTGCAGGTAGGCACTTGGAATGAACACATGTCAACAAATGAGGGTTTAATCAGGCCTGAGCCAGGCTCGCTCTTGGTACCATTTTAAGTTCCTGTTGCCGGCTGGGCAGGTGAGGCTTTCTCTGGAAGCGGGTTTGCTGCGGAGGGCGGCAGGGTCATTTTCTGTGCAACGTAAGTCGGCAGCTCCTGGCAGGGAGACTGGCCTCTTGTTAATGGGACTGTTACTGGCAAGTAAGAAACTCTTTTGGCGTGTTTATTGCATTACAAGAGCAATTCCACAGTTTCTGAACGGGAGAAGGTTTCTTTTGCTTTGCTGTGTTTGCCGAGTCCCTCTCCTGCTGCTCCCATCGCTGCTTTGGAAGGAGCAATGCAGTCCCTGTTGTTGAAGTGTCCTCAAACTACGGAAGCTAAATAAGGAAGGTTTCCTGTTGGACTCTGGCAGATGTCACCCATGAGCTGTAATAGCCAGCGCGGATTGTAGCAGACGTGACCTTGGCTGTCTTGGTTCTGGGTGGGGAATGGGAAATGGTGGTGGAAGAGCCTCGGTAAGCGGGAGGCCGGGCAGGTGAGCCATGAGACCTTCCCATTTCATCTTCCCTCTGCAAGCTGCCCGTGAGCTTGCTAGCACGTGCATCCTCGGAAGTGCCGTGCAACACGTTGGAATCGCTTTGCAAACTTTTTGCTGTACCTGCAGGAGACCTTGAACTATAAAATAGCATTTTATTATCTGCGTAACGTCGGACTCTGGCAGTAATGCCAATGTCAGAAAGATTGTTAATAAATAATGAACAGCAGAACGAGCCAAGGGTTGACCTTTTGTAGAGCACCATCTGTCACCGGAGCTTCACTCGATTTTTACTTCCAGTGTTGATTTCTTTTCCCATCCCCCTTTGGGGATATTGTAGGTTTCAGTCTTATTAATAGCTTTTGTCTGACTTGTAAAAACCCTTGTAAAACTGAGAGGTTCCCAGCTTTCATGGGAGACAAATATTTGTGGAACTAAATCATGGATGTTTGTGGAGCTGCCAGTGACTATAAACGACCCTCCTCGAACCAAATCCGTGTGGCGGAGGAGAGCTGCTTGGAAACGTCCCCGGATCCGTGAGTTAGGGAGAGTGTCCAAGAGCATCCTTGGGACACTAGATCATAACCTGAATTTACGTCTGCTGTGTTTTCCACTTTCTGTATTGTCTGGCAATGGGAAGGTAAGAAAGAAGGCAAAATCTAGTTTGCTGAGTATTGTAAGTTGGGACTCAGTCGTGGGCTCTTTTAAGCTGTTCATAAACGTTTATGTAAAGCATGCGAGTTCATCCCCTCGGGTCTGGGGCGTAAGTGGCCTGTTTGGCAGTGTGGTTCGGGCTTGCTTCCCCCCACCTCTTTAGCATAGTGCCATCAGTTGTAGGAAATCATAATCGAATATGGTCTATACAAAATTTACTTCCTTAATTCCGTGCAATTTCCAAAGCCTTGAATCGTAGAAACCCAACGCAGGGAAAATCTATTAAGTTATTTCTCCTGCCTTTTGAGCCAAAGGTGGGTGACGCCCTGCAGCGCGTTTTCTAACGTTATGCAGAACCCAAAATGAACCAAATGATGAAACTTCTGTTAGTGGGCCAGGAGGTGATTCTGAAACATAGTAGATCACGGTGCTACCAAGGTTTCCTTGATGTTCTGCCTGAGTTGGGGAAGAATTTCCTTGTTTCCACCTACTGTAAACTTCCCACCACCTCCAAAAATACTTGCCTTGATGTCCGATGGTTTCTCTCCTGTGGGCTTTCCGACTGCATCCCCCTTCCCACGATCTGGGCAGCGTGGTAGGCTGGGGTGAAGCTCCTTGGGTGGTGTTGGTTTCTTCCTCCCTTCCTCTCCTGACTCAGCTATCCTGTCGAGTGTTTGTAGTATGACTCCCTACATTTTATCCGTAACTTCAAATGGAAGGATTTTCCAGTTAAGTGCCTCGCTGGGTCCTGTTTCAGTAGTGTCTTCTGCTTCCTCTTGGCTACAGTTTGGATGCAAATCATTCCCATTCCCACACTTCAGCACAAGCTGATGGTCATAACCGTATTTGTAAGGTTAGAGATGCCGCATAGACGGGTCTGACTGTGTGCATCCCCGAATGACGTCTCCTTGGTTTTATTCACCTTTCGGGCAATGCAGCGCGGGCGTTTGCTAGTTTAAATATTAAAGGGCTTGAAGCCTGAACTACAGACAGTACACGCAACACCGCTTTTACCCATGAAATGGGACTGAGGGGTCCTGCCGGGTGCACCGGGGTCGTCTCTGACCTCCACCTGTGGGTCCCTTCCCTGGCCATGCCTGTCTGGTGTCTCAGGCTGCGCCGGGGTCGCTGTCTCCAGGAGTTAATTTTGGACCCGGCCGTGCATCAGTAGCCCTCCAATTTATGTAAAATGCGAGCTTTGCCTGCATTTCCCGCTGTCCTGTCCTCCCTTGGCAGCCTCTCTCTCTCTCCTAAAGAGTGCTGACAGGAGCTCTCCTCCTTCCTTGTCATTTTGGAGATCGTCAGCGAACCCTGCGGAGAGGTGACCTCCATCAGGAGAGCGCGACCAGCGCTGGACGCAGCCCAAGCCAGAGCCCTCCTCCGACGGGCAAGGTGACATTGGGCCTCACATCAGCATTCACGGCGGCTCCCTCTCCTTGGAGAGGAATGATTTCTTTCGGAGCGAAAGGTCCCGTGTGCTGTGAAGAGCAGAGCCCCTGGTAACAGGGAAAGTGCCTGGCCCTGAGCTCCCTGCCCCGAGAGAGGCAGAGAGCCGCACTGCGCGTTGCAGCAGCCATTCGGTTTGATTGCTACGGTTATTTTCACTGTCCTTCTGTCGGATGCTGTTGGGGCGTTGGTGCTCCGGTTCGGCAGGCAAAGGCAGCTCAATGGCGTGCGCTGCTGTCCTGACCGGTGCCGCTCACGATGCGTCTTGCGTGATGCCCACGCCTTTTCATACGTATTTCCAGGGGGTTTATTGCTCTGAACTGCTCCTTAGTCGAACACAGCCATCGCTCCGCAGCTTTCCTGCGGTGCTGGCATTGCGGCTGCGGTGCGAGCCTGAGGGGAGGCAGCCATGGGTGCCCTGAGGGGGCCGGGGAGGAGTGAAACTCTGGTTTGAATTGAGATAAGGTAAAAGTAGAGGCGTAGGTTTTTTGAAGCCAAGTGTCCCGTTAAAATTCATTTTGGCCCCAGAATAAGGTTCAGCGAGCTAATGCGCTGGCTGGGGAAGCTCACTCGTGAACCCCTGCAAGCAGCTCGGGCTGCAGAGGGGGCCGGCAAGCAACACGTGCAAGGTCAGACGCGGTCCTCGGCACACGCAACCGGCACCGGGACACCCTTCAAACAACACCTGCCTCGGTGTCGGAGATGGGAGCTGAGGGGTAAGAGGCTCTGAGGGGCTGGGTGCTCCCGGGCACGCTCCTGCGCAGCACCTCGCTTTCTGCTCGCATCGGTATTTTGTATTTAATTTTCTCGCTTTTTTTTTTTTTTTTTTTAAAGCTAACTATAGCTGGAAAAGGCAGAAAATTTTAGAACCTTCCTAGTTTGTCTCCGATGGCTACTGGCACTTTTAATTGAATATCTGGACTTCTGCTCATGGGACTGCTGCTCATCAGAATGAGATACCCCGCAGTATCTTCCTCCTGAGCTGCAGAAACAACTTTATTTGATTCAAAGTACTTGGAAAGATAAAACTTGAAAGTCAATTGACTTAAATGTGGAAAAAAATGCAGCTTGGTTATTATGGCGTATGCTAAATTTTAATAGCATTTAGAAAGTGTTTTGTGGGGTAAAAAGGAGAAGCAAACCCATCAAACCTCAGCTGTGTTCTGGTTTATAGTGCAGAACACTTTGCTGCTGCCATCCAAAGGCTTTAAAATGTAATAAGGCACAGTTGAACCCAAGGGTTTGGGGATATATGTAAAAAGCATGCCTATAAAGGAGGAGAATGAAAAGTTCCACTGCAGAGCAGGTAGGATTTAGGCAGAGATGCTTCCAGTAGAAAAGCCTCTACGGCTTGTTCTGTTTCATAGATAATTGTTTACTAACGTGTGACGACTTGAAGAATAACATTTTGAAAAGTTTTGAAGGCTAGGAGTATCTCTAATGTATTACAGTTCTGTTCAAAATAACCAAAAACCACCAGCACAATGGCAGTAACGTACTAATCTGGGTTTTTAAATACCTTGAAAAAATCAGTCAGAGAAACTGCTGTTCTTTGGTTAAAAAAGTAAAGCCGAAGAGCGATATATTTCAACGGTTTGAAATACTGGGTGTCGTTCCTAACTTGAGCAGGCGCTGTCACAACTGATGCCTAGTTTTCATCTGTAATTTTATTTTTCGTTGTATTTCTTTTTTAAAGATGCCGTGCTTTCTTGCACAGACTTACTGTCCTTTCGTCTTTATACGCTAATAAATATGTTGTTGTGGGCTTTTCGCAAACTACTGCAGAGAATTAAGCCCGTAAGTCTTTCCCTGATATTAGTTCAGGTGTTCTGTCCTGTTCCCGAGTGCGTTGCTTTTAGTAATGTCACCGGGGCAAAAAAAAAATAAAAGAACCTAAAAAAGAAAAATAGAATGTAGAGTTAACTGGACTTTGCTCTTACTTGTGCGATGTACCCAACAGCTGGAACGGCTTTCCCAGTTCTCTCAGGTGAGTTACCCGAATTTTTATTTGCAAAGGGGGCCGTGAATTTCCTCAGTTACTTTGAAAAACCACGAGTATCTCCAGGCTGGTCTCCGTGTGGTTAGGTCCCCACTCCGTGGCTCGGGCTTTCCGCTGGCTCTGGGCGGCAGCTGGGACACCGGATCGACCGCTTTCCTTTAGAAGTACTGGTATATAAACGTGTATGTTAATGAAGGTTACACGGATGATGCCCGAGTCGTTGCTGCGCCAGCTGCCTGGGAGCGTGATGGGGAGGATGGGCTGGCCCAGCCTCGCCGCGCCGGGCCGTGGGGAAGCAGCCGTTTCTTCTCCTGGTGAAGGTGATGGTGACGTTCCCGGCGGGCAGCTTGCATAGCCCAGCGCTCTCCATTCTGCTGCACTGAAGCTCCCTCTGTTTCTGCGTACTAAAAAGCTACTGCATGGATACGCAGGCTAGATAATTTTTTAAAAGCTTTTCCTTAACCGTAGCAGCTCCCCTCCGCCTGTTAGCAGTTTAATGGAGATGAGTGCTCAGCGCATCAAACCCCACTCTCTATATACGTCTGAGGCGGGGCTGCCTTTCGAGCAAGCGTTTTGTCAGATCAGCCCTATTTGAGGTGCTAATCTGACGCTGGTGGAACCTGCGCGTTGCTGTGCACCACAGGATCGGGCCCCACGTAACTGCCCCCACCGGGCAGGCAGGTGGCGAGGGGAGGAGAAGGGGCAACGAGGGAGGGAGAGCAGCCCGTGCTCGATCTGGCAGAGGGAGGCGAATCCCTCTGTGGCCGATGCAGTGGTTTCACTCGCTCTTTGGGCAACCAGAGGGTGGCCCTGCCGGAGCCGGGGCCGTCCGTCCTTGCTCACAGACGGAGTCGGCTGTCCATCCGCGTACGGTGACTGTCGGCCGTTTGGGCGCTCTGTTTGGTTTTTCTACGGACACAAATGCGGGTGGCCCGCCTGGAGGATGGTGCAAACAGGTTACAAGTCAGTGGTCCCAGGGGGTTCAAATTAAAAAGGGTAAGCAGTGGAACACGCTGACTGGCATCAACAAAATTGGATGCTAGAGGTGAGATACTTTGACGTGCTTGTTGCAGCGTTATTTGTTAAAATGTGAATTACGATTGTACAGATAAATTGTGTTTCTAATGGATCTCGTTCTCTCTGCCAGTGGAGTCGCTACAAAGTGGAAGGTTGCTTAGGATTTAGGATAATGCCTTCCGGAGTTCCTGATGTCTCATGCAAAAGCCTTTTTCACCTTTGCCAGTGCATGTCGTGCTGGCAGTTGTCAGAAACGGGAGACTAGGTGGAACGGGGGTGGATCTGGTGTGGTAATGTCTCTATTTCACGTCTGCCAGTGGGTAATCCCCCACAGATTAAATTCCGAACGTGTTTCCATGAAGGTTCGTTTACTGACATAATCTAATGATCTTCGCTGATACACACGCACACAGACGCACGAGTCGCGTGGCAGGAGGTGCGGTGGTGCCATCCGAAATACAGCGATGACTGACGAGGCACCCACAAGCAGGAGCTGCTTTTCCTTAGACTTCTCTTGGGTCTAGCTGGGGAAGCCTGTACGCTGTCTGAAGAGCAGTATTAATCCTCAGCTCCTGAACAAAGATGCTGCCTTTAATAGACCTTGCTTTTGAAACATAACTCCTGGAGTTGTACAAATACCCCATCAATAGTGCAGCGGCTCATTGCATTGTCCCCAGTGCATGCAATCTTCATTATTTGCACTGTTGGTAAAAGACGGCGTTTCTAGCAGATCCGCACTACTCCATTTAGCCGAGAACAATGATTTATTCCCCCCCGCCATCGGACACCCTCTGTTTCCCCGGCTAATAACGAACTCTGGCTGCGAGGGAGGGGATGGGGAAGGATGGCTCTGCTGCAAGGAACGGCAACGATGCAGACGTCGGGAAGAAAAGCTCCCACTCCCTGTCGGGTGGTGTTAAAACACGTCTTCGTTGCTTAAAGCCCTAAGCTCCCTGCTGGTGCAGACATCGCTACAGCAGGCTTTAATTCCGAGTAATCTGGCACCCCGAGCAGGGCTGCGGATGGGAGGTGCTGTCTTAATGCTGGTGGTTTGGGGCCGTACGTCCCTTCCTGGTATGTCTGGCGCTGCCTCTTTCTGTCTGAGTTTCTGTCAGCGCTGGGCTCAAGCGGGTGCAGCAAGTCTTGCCTCAGCTCCTCTTGTGGGCGCGCTGCCCTGCGTTTGCTCCCTGCCGCGTTTCCCTGCAGAAGGTTCTTGGAGCAGATGAGAGGGAGAGAGGGCGCGCTGCTAGCAGGGGAAAGCAGGGACGCTTTGGTGGCTTTGTCTGTTTGTTGTTGAGGTGTGGAAGTCACGTTGGAGTTCCAAGACTCAACGCTGAGCCTTTGGAATAACCTGCCGCAGAAGAAACGGGAGCTGCTGCCGTCAGGGGCGTTAACGGGGTCGTCAGCTCCTCAGCGTGAGCCTCGTGCAGGGCTGGGCTGCAGGCAGAGGGGCAGCTTTTCCAGCTCTTGGGAATCCGTGAGCATCTGCTGCTGGTGATGGAGAGGAGCAAATACCAGGGGCCTCTGACTGCCGGGCACGCCTGCCCTTCTGACTTCCCACCAGCGAGCTCGCGTGTGGGACGATCGGTGAAGCACCTGCGTACGGTGTGTGGGGAAGGGCAGAAGGTGCCTTCGGTCTCGCATGGCTGCTCTGCGCCTTCTGCTGCCATTTAACAGCTCGTGCGTGCTGGGTAGGTGCAAAGAGCATCCACATCAGGGAAAAGGACAGGGAAGGGCATCCTTGCTGTGCCGCTTCAGACTGTTCCCTTCTTTAGAGGTGGGAAAACTGGCACGGCGGAGCCGTGCGGTTGTCCCTCGGGCGAAGGAGGAGGTCTGTTGATACCTCTGTCCGGCTGTCACGCAGAAACCTTCACCGGTCGCCCTCCTCGGCTGTAAGTGCCGATCCTGACAGCAGCGCGGTGTCACGGCTGCGTGCGCATGTGGGCTGAGTCATTTGTCCGCTCCAAAGCCTTAATTCTTCCAGAGTCATTGCTTTCCAGGGTACAGCCTCCTCTCCTAAAGCTCGCTATTCAGTTATAATTCCCAACTGACCACTGCTTTTGAGATCTGTCAGCTAGCCAGCTTTTAATCCATTAAATGTGTCTGTTACAGATAATGTATGGCAGTGTGTTTTTTAATGTTAGAATGCTGTTTGGTACTAAGTCAAATGCCGTACAAAATGTTAAGTGCCTTACAAACACATTGCCTTCATCAACCAGAGCGTGAACCTCCGCAAAGAACGAAATCGGGTTTGCTTGACAAGAGCTGTTTCCCACATAACCAGGTTGGCAAGCATTAGTTGTAGTCACATCCTTTAGTTCCGTAGTAATTGAATCTCATATCGCTTTTTCCACTGCTTTGCCCAGGACTGATGTTAGACCAGTCAGCCCAACGTGAAAGAACGAGAGGTTCGTTCTGCGTGACCTTTTTGGCTATTGATGAAGAGAGGAATTAGACAGAACACACGATTACGTATGTGATTAGAAGTTCGTAGCCCTTCCCACGTTACAAGTGGCAAACGCCACAGTCTGTTTACTTCCTCTCATTGCATTTTGCTATATATTTTATGCAGATATTCGATGTAGTTAATGCCAGCCAAAAATTAGAGTTTCTCGTGACTTTATGAAAAGCAGAGCCATGACGTTAACATTCCTGCAGGTGTTCAACACGTGCGTCGTTACCTCTGTGTCTGAGAGGACAGTCTGTAAAACCGGGCAGGCGGCGAAAACGGGGCGCAACTGAGCCCGTGGCTGGAGCCGGAGAGGAGGGGTGGTGGGTCCATGGGTGGCTCGGGGGGAATTAGACAGGCCAGTAGTGAGAGCGCGTTTGGGCTGTACCTGGTGGGAGACGTGTTGAGCGACGTACACCAGGTACATCAAGGCGGATAAATAACGCTGTTATGGTTTCACCCTGGTTCCATTAGGGAAGCAAAAAGACCAGTAAGTAGATTAAATTTTTGGCTTCATCCAGCAATGTATTAGAACAAGCCGGCAGAGAAGCCTACGAGTTTGCTTAATCCTAGGAAAAAACCACGGTGGTTTGGGTTTGTTTTTTTTTTAATTTAAACATTCTTGCTTCGAGCTTAAGAGTGTTCTTATTTGGGAGTATGTTTCCAGTTATTTGCAATGTGCTAATTACCCAGTGGCAGAACCTAAGTGGGTGTAAATTGTCATCTCTCTGCTGACTTCAGTGGAACTGTGGCAATTTGCACTTCAGGAGGATCTGTCACTGAGATTCTTGCCAAATTTGAAATCCCTTCGCTCTAACTTGGCTGGGGAGCCTCGGGCTCGTGGGAACACAGAAGCAAGCGTTTTGCAGGGCTTAAAATTCTGCGCGTCTCATTGATTTGTTAGCGTTTGTGTTTGTTATTCAATCCGCCACAGTAATGTGTAATGGATACTTGAGCCATCTCGACTGATGAGAAAGGAATCCTGCTTCTAGATCGGCCGTTGCCATGGAAACGGCTGCGGCGGTACCCGCACAGGCTCCCCGCGAGCTGGAGGGGGGCATCTGTGATAATTCAATATAGAGGAGGCAGCAACACGCGCAGCCTTCAAAAGCCTCCATGAAGTTAAAAACATGTTAAGGGCTTGTGCCTTTCATTGCCTCTTTTGACGTGACCGTGCGTCTGGCCAGCACCTCTAAATGCCCGCGGAGCGGCTGGGGGCGGCGGAAATGCCCCTCCGCCCCAAATGCCCCGAGTGTCACGAAGAGCTGACCCTTCCTGTCCAGAGCAGTCTAAATGAGAGATGGCTCAGGGTGATGGTAAAGAGCGAGTGGGGAATTCCAGGCAGGAGGGCATAAATACGGATTTGTTTGGCCATCTAGCATCCTGACGCTTCCTGCTGTAATGGCCTTTTAATTGATTAATCCTAATATAAAAGATTCATGTTGTCGGCTCCCTCCACAGCTTTTCCAGTTCAGTGCCGTCTCGGAAGCCAACAAAAACATCTCTCGCATCGATGAGAGACGTGGAGAAAAGAGCGGTGATGGCAGAGCCAGGCACGGGGTGCCCCGGTGCCTCTGTAGCAGCTCAGTGCAGGTCGCCGTACCCGCGCGCGAAAGGCTGCTCGTGTGCTGCTTGGAGCTGACTGAAGGTGTTCTGCCGAGCGACTGCACGGGCGAGTCACCGGTGGGGAGGGGCAGAGAGGACACCAGGCTGCAGGGGTGAGCTGCACTGCCCCCCCTGTGTCCCTTCCTTCAGGGCGAGTTCCCCTCTTCGTCTGAGCTGCTGCTGGCGCTCTTCGTGTCTGCTAATCCTACCTTGGCACGCTGGTCGTGAGCCCCGCTGTGCCTTCCGACCTTCCGAGGGGTTTTCTCCCGGGATGTCGCAGGAGGTGGTCAGCTGGTTTTCTCTGTCTGCCAGGGCTGTAAACATCTTTGAGGTAACGATATCGCTAGCGGGACGATACCCAAGAGCCTCGTGAGACTCTGCCCCTGCATCTGGATGCAGCAGGCACCTTCGGCTGGAGCTTGTTTATTGGAGGAAGAAGCAAGAGGAGAAAGCAATCCTGGTTTTCCCTCGCTCTGTTCATGCCTCAGTTGCATCAATGTTTTCTCAACACTTTAAAAAGAAATGAAGGCTTTCTCTAAAAATCAGAGAGCATATGAGTGCTTCTGAGAAAGCTTCCTCTGCAAAGCCTTTCCATTTTCTTAGACGTTAGCATGAAAACTTGCCTTTCCCTGCGTGAAACAAAGCACCTGTACCCCTGCCTGCCTCGTCTCCGTTTTCCCTCTCGCGTCTGGCCTTGCTGAGTGTGCTGCTCGTGGCCGCCCTCCGCGTGCGCTGCCCTCTCCTCCCGTCCCGGGCACGCTCTCGTCCAGAGTGTGCCCTTTACGCTCATCCAAAGGCGTCTTTGCTCAGATGCTTCTCAAGCACCCTCTTCCCCACGCTCCTTGCCGTCACTCGAGCCTCGACGGCCTCTCCCCTCTGCGTGTCCTTCCCCTTGCAGCTCTTCCTCCTTCCTTTTGGCTGGTCTGCCACAGGGCGCCTGTCTCGTTCGGTGTTCAGAAGCTCATTTTTGCTTCCTGTTAGTCCCCGATGCCAACCCCCTGCGCTCGCTGCATGCATTTGCTTCCCCCCGTACCTTTCTCACGAGTGTCCGGTGAGGCGCGTCCTCGCTCCTCCTTCCGACTGTCCTCCGCCAGGACGCCTGCAGAGACCTTGCGAGCGCCTTGTCCGATGAAGAGCTGCGGTCGCCGCCCGTGAGGCAGAACATCGGTTTTTTCCATCGCTACTCCATACGTCTTGCCAGGCCTCTTACGTGACACAACAGAGTCCTGTCCCCATCCGGCGTGTCTCGCGTCCGCAGCCGTGTTGTAACGTTATTTATAGTCTCAGCGGAGGGCCTGCGGCCACCTCGCTTTTCTCGCCTTTTTTTTTTAAGTAAAGGTGGGGTGAACGATGAGTTTCTCTCTGTGTTTTAACCCTTGGTAGTGTTAAACGCTGTCACTGTTTTTTCACCTTGTCTGATGCGAACTGTATTTCCCCATGTTACGTATTGCTTTGAAGGCATCGGTACTTGGCATTTGCTTGAGGCAGAGGCTCAAATGACGCAGCCCTTTCTGCATTTGTTTTACTGCCTGCAGGTACGTGGAAGTGAGCACGGTAATCCTCTAGCACATCGGGCAGGCTTCCTGAAAGAAGATAAATCCGCAGGCAGTGAGAGATTTTTCCAGAATCTTATTTATCGGCCATCTGCTTGTGTGTCTCATCCCTTTCCCGTCCGGGGGAATTTACAGGATGCTAGGCCCCGTTTCCAGACGAGAGAGGGGCAAACACTGGGGCAGGGAGAGCAGAGCGGGCTGCGCCGGGGGCCTGCTGCCGGCGTCTTCGCGGTTACCGTGCCTGCGTGCCCCCGGTTTGTGAATGGCTGAATGTTAAAATAAATATACGCGTTGGTTTCACAAACAGGTGTCATGTACCAGGTAGCAGATTTTTATCTGCTTTGGGCCTAATTCATTAACATTTTGCTTGTACAGGCGTATCGTTATCTTTATGTGGCTTCTCTGGTTGGCCATATGGGTTTGTTGGCTGCATAGTATTTTTCAGCAAGGATGCAGCAAACTTGCCATCTGGGTGATGCTTGCCCAAGTACTTGAAATAGGTTTTTGAAAACACGGACGTAAGAAGTTTCTGGTATCCCCCATTTTACGACGGGTGGTGTGTAGTTCGCTTTCCTCAGCACTGAAGCGCTGGGCGGTGGTGGCTGGGGTTCAGGAGCGTTTGCCGTGGGGGATGTAACCAGCCTCTGCGTACCGTGCAGCAGACGTTTCTGCTGCGGTGTGTGCCGAGGTCTCCACAATGGAGGAAGCTAGTTTGGGAGCTAATAGAAAAAACCAAGTCTCTTTGCAAACAAACGTTGGTATTCCAACAATAAGGGTGTATTTCATTCCACCGTTCCCGGATTGGTACATTATGTAAAGTTGATTCACAGACACAGAAGTGCCAGCCAGTGAACTGCAGGAGCTGTCGGTACGAGGGGTGCAAGCACGCCGGAATACGCCTCAGCTGTGGGAGCGGGGAGGGTGCTTCTCGTGCCGGGGAACCGCTGGCTGGGAGCTCGTTTCCTTCCCTGGTGAGCACTGTGCCTGCTCTTGTGACGGGATGCACAGCCGGGTAGCCGGTGAGCATCGCAGCTCCAGTCTGTACTGCTCTCCTCGCTGGGCTCGGTGGAAGAGGGAACGCACAGTACCGTGTTACTAAGCAGCAGCTGGAAAATTGCCCTTAGGTCTTACATTCATGTTTGTAACCTTTGTAAAAATATTATTTCCCATTGCTACCTGGTTTTTATAATGTCAATATACTAAGCTGTACCTCCCAGTATTACATCTTACGCACAGTGCTGCCGTCTTTACACCCTAGGGCACCTGTGTTTTCTAAGCTGGCTTTCAAAAATAGCTGGTTTTCGAGAAAAGGAATTCGCGGGAGACTTTGCTGTTGGCAAGGAAAGAAGTTTTTATCGTGGTCTGGAGCAAAATGCGCAGCGGATCTTTAATTGAAGTTCACCTTTAGCATTCAGGGTTCTTCTGGCTCCAATCTGAAAGCCATTGCGGTGGATCATTATCTGCAGAGATGAGCTTTCCTTTGGGACTTTCTTCTGCGCTGCAACTCCAATGCACAGAGCCAGAAAAACCGTGTGTCCCGGCCGCTGGCGGCGAGTGCGCCGTCTGCAAGCNGGATCTTTAATTGAAGTTCACCTTTAGCATTCAGGGTTCTTCTGGCTCCAATCTGAAAGCCATTGCGGTGGATCATTATCTGCAGAGATGAGCTTTCCTTTGGGACTTTCTTCTGCGCTGCAACTCCAATGCACAGAGCCAGAAAAACCGTGTGTCCCGGCCGCTGGCAGTGAGTGCGCCGTCTGCAAGCCCTGGGTCTGATCGCCTGCAAATCACCGCACGCTCGCTCCCGCTCGGCTGCCTTTGGTGATGGTGAGCCTTGTGAGCACTGAATGCAGAGGGCTCGTGGCTGGGAGGTCGAGGCGGTGTGGGATGCCCGCTGCGGGGCGGCTGGCTCCGTCGGTGCTCCAGGGCATGCGGTGCTCCTGCCTTCAAACCTCCTCCGCCGCTGCAAAAAACCAGCTTCCCTTCTACTAGTTTTCCAAAGTTTACCCTATCTAAAAGCCTTATTGTCGTCTCGTTTTTCCTCTGTGAAGTGCAGAATTAAGGAGCTGCATTTAGATTACAGAGAGGATTGCCCAAAAACGTGCATAGCTGAAAAGGGCAGTTCCTAATCAGCAGTCAGAACTTCAGTAAGTGCAGCGGTAATGCAATTAACTGTGCAATGCCACTGGTAGGGATTGAATTCTGGGGAGCTGCACTGGAATTTAGGGAAATTAATACAAATGATGTGTAACGCTCTGAGTCAGAATACCAGATCCTAGCATCTTATGTTGTGACGTGTCTATTATTTATATGCAAATTCAGTCTTTTCTGCAGAATTTCCTTATTAGGAAAGTTAACTTATTAGGAAGTTAAGGAAGAGGACACAATATGTTAATAGAAGATAATCAACACGTAGCTTGTGATGTTGGGAATAGAAGATGAGAAAGATGGAGATTAGCCTTTATATCATTTTTATTCTTTGAGATGCATTCTTGTTTCCCTCTGCCCCGCGTACGCTCTGCTTGCAGGCTGTGTAAAACCACACTTTGTTAAATGAAGAGTGTTTAGCAATACTTTGCGTGCTGGAAGATCTTTGCACCTAAATCTGGTGTCTCACATGCATGTCGGGTGGCTTTCACACGCGACCGCGAGTTATTCGGAGTATGGAGTTTGTTAGCCCCGGACAGCGTGTGCTGGTGGCTGTTATGGCGACTCTAAGAGCAGCGACGTCGTTTTGGTCGGCAAGAGGCTGCGCAGTTTTGTTCGGTAACTTAACTGCACTGTGATAGTGGGGGAAAGAGTAAAGGGCGTTTTTGTTAACGAACTCCTTTCTGGGAGTTGTAGCTAAAAATGACGTTTTAATGATTTAAAACTAAGCGTTGTTTGCTGGTGTGAGAAAGGTGCACGCAATCCTAGGATGCTTCAAAGAAGGAATCATTGGTTGCCAGAGGGCCCTGTGAGGCCACTGAGCAAGGTGGCGTTACGTTATTTACAATGCTGTATACAGCGGAGGGGAGCAGTGCTCAGGAAACGTCAGTAGAAAGCAGAACGGAGGAGAGCGAGTCGAACTGATCAGGAAAACGGGTTGGTTTACAAGAGGATGTAAACAGCGTGCGTAGCTTGTTTGATGTGGCAAAACCAAGGCTGAGAGGCGATGCGGTTGCTCCGTCTACAGATGTCAAAGGAGTGAGGTGGTGAGGTGAGAAGCCGCGTAAACTGAAGGACGGTGTCGGCGCAGGAGTCACCTGGAACGAGAACGGCTACAGGTAAATACACTCTGAAGATGGGAAGATGGTTTCTGTTTATCTCGGAGCCTTGAGTCTGTGCACCAGCCTTCTCGCAGGAGTCGGGGTGCAAGCTGTGGGGCTCGTGTGAGGAGCCGAGGACTTGAGGTTGCCTGTGGCATTTGCACGTGGGAGCACGGGGCTCGATGTCCAGAAACGGTCAGTGCTGGTGAGAGGTGCAGCATTGGTTGCTCTGGAAAGGGAGGTTCTTTCTTCCTCCTTCTTTATTTCTTTATTCCCCCCTCTCCAGAATATAGTTAGACTTCTGTTGTGCGTTAGGATGTGCTGAAACGTTATTTGCTGGTTAATGGCAGATTCATCGTAAAACACTGCAGAAGTCACGGCGTTCTGGGGTGGCGCGATCGATATCGAGAAGGCTCCGAAAACTGCAGTTATCCCCGTACTTTATAAATACCTGTCCGCATTGTTCTCCAGATGACTCCATTTCACATGCTGCTGCTGCTATCCTTGTGATGAATCATTTCATGTACGACTTTGAGACGATGACTTCTAAATTTAGGGCTTGGCTTCACGAAACCTCCCCGAATGTCTGTCTGTGATAAAGAGCAGTTCTGCTCGGAGGTGCAAGCAGCGGAGCTGGATAGCTGGGCACTTTCGCGTGCCCGTTCCACTCAACCAGCTGAGGTTTGGCTTTGGTTTAAATGAATAGCGTGGGGTTGTGTAAACCCAGGGATGACAGCTACTTCACTAGCAAACCCAATCTTGCTAAGTCAACACTTTCTGCAACTTAAAATGGCTCTTTTTGTAGAGAAGAGGGAGTAAGGCGAAGAAGGATGGTCACAACAAAAGAGGTGTATGTACGACCTGCAGGAAAAAATATTTTTATAAAGATGCCCATGGAGTTGTGCAAGCACAGGTATTTATTTGTGCTGGTTGCGTGGTACTTGGAAAGTTTTGGTGGTCTGAGGGTCCTTCAATGCCTCTTTGTGTCCTTGCGCCATTTATTGTGTGTCTTTAAGTTACCGGAGGGGTGTTTTACATTTCGAACTGGATTTGTGCCCTTGGCAGTAGTAGGAATAGAATTAATAATTACACTTTTGCAGAATTAATAATTGCACTTTTATAGAATTTTTTGTTTGCAAAGTGCGTACAGAACTGTAATGAATTGCGTACGTGTAAGGACTCGTAACTGTATCAGAGACTCTACAGCAAGAGAATTGCAGAAGCACCTTAATTTTTCAGGTGCTGTTCCTTTTCTTTCTCACTGGGGCAGCTGATTTTGGTGCAGACCCAATTTTGGGGTGCTAAGTTGGGTCAGACGGCTGCCATCAACTGTTAATTGGGGGACCAGAGGTAGAGAGGACGCTGCCAGTAGAAACTGATATTCCACATAACCCAGCAAGTCATGTCATGCCAGTGCTGGGAAAACTTGGAATTGGCTTTTCGGTACCCAAGCAGCGAGGAGCTGGAGGCCCGCTGGGCCGCGATGGCTGTCCAGCACAGCTGACCGGTGTCTGCTGCTGCGTGCTTTACGTCTTGACGATGCTCGTGGAGCCCTGATCCTCGTTTGCTCGTGTGTGTCCCGCCTCCAGCCCCTGGCGTGCTGCGTGTGCTGCATGTGCTGAGGAATCCTGCTGCCTGCAGGAGACGATGCTCTCTACCCTTCCTCGCAGGCTGCATCTCAGCTCTGCTTTTTTGTAACGCGTGTTCAGCTTCCTTGCCTGCACTGATGATACCGAAGGATAAAGCCTCCTCTCCAGGAGGTGGGGGTGTGTTTGGTCCTGGCACGGGTAGGAGCATCCCTGGGCCCCGTCGCTGTTGTCGCTGCGTCCGTATCGCTGCAGCTTGTTCCTTTTGTTTCTTGACTGTTAATACAGTGTTTAATCTTAGCTGGCCAACAGCAACCAATGTTTTTTGGGTAAGTAAGTCTGCACAGGTATTTGCTTCAGGCTTTTAACTTTCAGCTTGAATGCGTTTATTTCAGCTTTCTTGCTTGAGCGTCCGCTCTGTGCAGTTCGAATGTTTGAATTTCCTCACCACAAGCAAAGGCTGTTAAGTGGGGTGGGACAGACGTCGTGGGGAGCAGTTCATAAAGGCTGTCCCCCTCTGAGTGTCAGAGGGCAGCAAAAGCAGCTAGCCTGTAGAGAACCGCTGGGCACTCAGAAGACGTATTCACAAACTGGAAGGGCAAAGGAACTTTTCTACTCCATGAAATACACCGCAACGACACCGACAATGTAAATCTAGGCGAGTTATTTAAGCTTGATTTGTTATTTGTAATAGCAACTCCTTACAGCCAGGGAAGCTATTTTATAGTGGAGGTGGCCAAAGGGTGCTGGGGTCTCGGGTCCCGGAGGTGGGTGCAGCCACGGGGAGATGCTCAGCCCACGGCTGCGCCCTCCCTGCTCGAGTTTGCCACGCTGGGCTTTGGGGAAATATTCTTCTCCGCTTGCTCGCTGTGCTGGTGCTCCTCTGACCCAGCCGCTTTGCCCAGTTGCCGGTTTCCCTCGGTGCTTTTCCTGCGTAACCGATTTCCTCCTTCGTTCTGTTTCCTTGTCCACTCGCTGAGTGCACGTGTGATGCTGAGGATGGTTCTTCGGAGCTTGTTAGTTTGTTTTTGAACTGTGTTCATTGTAGATATATTTGCTTAACAAGGTAAACAACAAAAGTAATGAAGCTCTAGCGGAGTGTACCTTGGTGTGTTTTACGTGTCAGAACCTGGAGAAGATCATTTAAGTGGCAGAAAACAACGCCTGTCGTCCACAGAAGGTAGCGTGGGACCGTGGCACGTGCTGGACGGAGGCTGCGGTGCCTCCGCCGGAGCAAGGGGAGGTCAGCACAGCGCAGCGTTAATGCCGAGGCTGCGAGCAGCTCCGGACCGGTCAGGATGTAAGTGCTTCGTGTGGTTAAAGCCCCCGTGCTCTGCCCACAGCAATGGAGGGAGGAAGCCTGCAAGATGTTTTTCAACTTCAACTCGGATGTCTGGCAAATAGGGCCAAAAAACCCCAAACTATTTTCAGCTTATGTGTGAAAGAGTGACTGACGGTATGCTCGGGCCAGCCGGTTGCTAAAGCAGGCGGTCCAAGACTGAGAGCTTTGCGTAAGGGAAATCCCCATCTCAATAAACGTTTTTCTGGGAATTGCTTTAAGCAGAGTCCACAAGCAGTCTTGGACTTCTGTAGGAAGTAAGGTTTATCAAGGAAAGGAGCGTTACCTTGTGTGCTGTAACACAGAGAGAAACAGCGTCGTGCGTCCAAAGGAAATACGCGAATGAACAGAGAAAACAGATTTCTAAATATTTGTGGTACTGAGATAATACTGAAAACTGCGCACAGGTGTGCGGAGAGCTGCGAATGAAATGAGTTTCAAAAAACATTGCTGTGAATTTTCCAGAAAGATTTGGGTTAGTCTAAATCCTTTGAAGCACTTTTTAGGAAATTTTGTCAGGTTAATTGATTTTTACTCTTGCATCTTCATGTATTTCAAGAATAATAGCAGAGAGCATCGTTTTATTGCAGCCGCCCTGCAGTCGTGCTTGCTCAGGCAGAGTGCAGAGCGCCTGCCCTTGGCGAAAGCCGCCTCCTTACATATGCCTGGGGGGGTTTAAGCCTTTAAGCGTAGCGGTGCCACTCCACGTTTTCTCATCCGTAGCGTGACTGACGCTCCCAGATCTCTTGGCCCGAGACATCAGCAGCTCCCTTCCACGTGAGAGCATTTCTTCTCATCCTGCAGCACTTATGCTGTTATTCAAATAATAAAGAGCATCGTTATTGTTAAATAAATAGCTATAATTAATGAATAATGGGCATAGCTTGCTTCGCTGGTTTACCCTTGACTGCCCCCCCAGAAATAGATGCCTGCAGCTGCCAGGCAAGGTAAGCGTCAGGACAGATCTGCTCGGACGCGTGGCATGCAGGGGAATTTGTCTTGGTTATTAGAAGTGCTGTGGAGGGAGAGCAAACGAGGCAGGCGGTACGAGCGGCTGCCAGCCGGTCACCCTGCAGCTCCTCGTGTCCTGCCAGCGCCTGGAAGTCAGCGTCCGAGTCCTGAACAATTTGGGTAAATTCTCACCGAGGGAGAGGGAGGGCGAAGCAGGCACGACCACGGTTTCCGCTTTCGTCCATCCTCCCTCTGTTTCTTTGAGTCGGATTTCTCTGTGCGCTGTACAAGCCCAGAATTAGCAAACTGTAACGGTGAGACTAACCAGGCGGAGTAGGTGGGTAAAATAATCTGACGGATGCTGCTGCTCCGCAGGTTAAGGCAGTCAGCCGGCGCGCTGCCGTATCGTCACTCCAACTCCTGCCTGAGCCGGCGGGTATTTGATGAGTACCTGTATAAAGAGAAGAATAAGCCAGCGAGCGGATCTGTGGTGAGCCCAGACCAGGCTGTGCCAGCGTCCTCTCAGTGCCTGGGGCAGCAGGCGGAGCAGCGCATCACGCAGCGCCCGCACCAACGTGGGCATCCTGGTCGGGGTCTTCTATAAACCAGCTCCTGCAGGCAACGGGCAAGCCTCGCATGGTCGCCTCTGCGCGTGGTGCTCCCCGTGCTGGCAGGGCGTATAGCACAGGCAGCGGCCACGGACCGGGGAGCCCTTCCCACCCATGATTCGGCCATTCTCTCCTTCTCCGCAGTCGCCAAACAGTTTCAATGTTTTATGAGAAGTCTGTCCACTTAGGCTAAGGCACTGGATACAGGCCATTTCAGTTCCCTGCAATACACCAGCTCTGGAAGCGTGAAACCTCCTTAGTGAATGATCAGCATAAAATAAAAGTCTTTTTTTAGTGTAAGTTCTCAGTTAATTTTACAGTTCGGTTGAAGTGAAAATATCATTAAACAGGGTAGCATTAAACTTTATACTTATGGACCTCCCCTAGTCTGCAAGGGAGAGATAAGTTGGTGTCTCAATGGTCGCCGCTGTGAATCGATCATTCTCCGATCCCCGTTCCTTGCACACGTGCGACTCTGCCGGCACCGCGAGTGGGAAGAGGCAGGACGAAGGGGAGGTCTGGGTCAAAAGCATCTCTCTGGCCATGCAGGCTCCATGCAAGCACAAGCAGAATGGGTCTGCTTTGTAGATCTGCAGTAGGAAATGTGATAAAATAGCTATTTCTCAGTGCCAAATCACCGTCTCACCTACTGCACGCGTCACGTAGGGCAAGACTCAAACGTGAGAGACGCTTTGTACGGCAGGGTGCACGGCGAGAACAAAAATACGTCCTGTGGGAAACATTTGGGATCCTAAATTGCATCGTGTTTGCCGGCAGTGGGAGGCACTAAGGGAAGGGACTTCACGCTCTAGCTGAAAAATGCACGTTTGGTCTGTCAAGGACAGCTCGTGGTGAATGGTAGAAGGTTTCCATGCCAGTGTGGTTTCTGATCGCTTTCGGTGATGGGTGTGAACACAGCTACCCTGTGACCGATCTCGCCCTTAGGGGCGTTTCTCACCGTCTCGCCTGCAGCCGACGGTACTGGTTTCGGTGCGCTGGTACGAGGCGGGAGCCGTTTGCAGAGCCACGGCTGAGTGAAGCATTCACTGAGACACTGGGAAGCAGCCTGTCCACGTGGGCTCTGGGGGTGGCGCTGAAGCAGGATCAATTCCGGCTTTCCCAGACTTCTGCCTTTCAGAAGTCGAGGATGACACCGGCCAGGCAGCATGGCAAATGTCACCGATGTGGGCACTTGCGTGCTGGCTGCGGGTCAGACCTGCTGGCAGGCGCCCTTGGAGCACCGCGCTCGCCCATGCCGCATGGCTCGTTGTGTCAAGTAGCTGAAGGCGCTCAAGAGCAACCGGAAGTGGTAATAACATGAGGTGACTGCTATTCTAACCTGGGTTTTGGTAGGGCGCCCAAAATCAGCTCCAGACGAGCACTGGGAAGCTGGTACGGTTCAGGAGAGTCTCCAAGGGGATAGCATCCTCCCTGAGCCCCGCAGGGATGCTCGGCTGAGAGTCACGGTCAAATCCAGCCTTAGCACAAGTCAGTCCCTCCCTTTTCCTTGCCATCATTAGAGAAACATGTTTTTATTCCAAATTAAATTTGCAAGCGAACCTTGAAATAAAGCAATGACATTTGCATTTTGTAAAGCAAGCACTAGCATTGTGAGGTGCCATCCTTAATATTGGAAAGGCAACGCCTGATTTGCGAAGAGTGCACGCTGCATTAAAAAAAACAGGTTAGAAGATGACCTTTGTTAGTGTTACTTTCAGCTGTAGTCCTGTTTAGTTCAACGCTGAACTGAAAGAAGTCCTCAGCGTTGACCCGAAGGCTGCGATGGTGTAGGGTAGCGGCGCGAGGACGGGCAGATTGCCGAGGAGGAAGCACGCGTGGGTCCTCTGCCACCGTTCGCCATCCGTCTGCGAAGAACAAGGAGCTTTGAAGGGTGCGGGAGCAGCGGGGCTTTGTGCTGCAGACAAAGGGCAGAGGATGTGGTTTCGGCTTTTCATCCCGCTGCTTCCCCGTCCTTCACGCGGAGCATTAAGTACACGTTGTGATTGACTGTGTGGTGAGCCAGGTGAGAGCACGCATCCTCCCTTGGGGCACCGTAGGTGAACGGCCACGTTTGCTGTTTTTAAAACCAAACTAGGCTGTAAGCTAGACCCTGTCCAAATGCAGCGTTGCAACCAACGGGCTTGGAAAAATGAAGGCAGAATAACGGTTTCAGCTTAAAAGAGAATTTAAGGCTGTGAAGAAAAGGATAGCGAGGAAGCAAACTGTTCTTTGCTTGAACTACGGGAGACACAGAGAAAGAAACATGAAGGGTGCTCTGTTAATTTGGGCGAAAAAGGAGTTTTGGGAGTCGAAGGCCCTGCTTTCTGAGGGTGGGCACACTGAGTCCGCCGTACGGAGCCCTCTGCCATGAGCTGCAGTGACCGTGGGCTCCCGTCGGGTTTGCTCTGCAGGGTCTTCTTCGTGCTGGCTTCAAATTCTTGATCTAATTCTGTTAGACATGTCTCTGAGATTTGTATGAGGTAAAGAAAAGTTCTCTGGAAAAGGAGCCTCTAAGGGCAAAGTTCAAAACAAAAGCAAAATCGCATCTGCCGTTGATAGATTTTGGCGGGGACTGGGGATTTTAAGTGTGTGTGTTTGAGCTCCTGTTGGGGAGCTGGAACCCGTCAGCTGTGGGGGTTTGTGGCCGGCCGCGGTCTCCGTGGGCAGCTCCCTCCTTTGAGGTGCGAATCGGCACACGGGGAGGAACCGTTCAGGTTTTTTGGACAACCGCTCAGGCCCCGATTCATTTGTCTTTGGGGTTTGCCTGCAACAACACAGGAAAAAAAAAAACCAAACCAAAACTGAAGATGCAAAGGGTGAGTTTTTAGGGAACGGTGCCACTTGCTTCACAATAAAGGAATGTTTTATAGCATTATGTCCTCCAAATTAACATTAAACGTGCAGTGGGGTCTTGCAGGGGCTGTGGTTTCACACTGTGATTCTTCGGTCTAAAAGTCTCGCTCTTCTCACACGTGGCTCTAAACCCAGATAAATCCCAGGCAAAGTAGGGTCCTGGGACGTGGCGGTGACAAAGCTGTCCCCATCGGAGTGATGCTCACAGCGCCCAGGAGAGCGTCCCCGTCCTTCTCCCTGTCTGGTTTCACCTTAACGAGATAACGTCTTCATTAGCTGCCCTGCTGGTAATCTGCTGCTGATGGAGATTAATAGAGAAAATATTTTCTAAACACTTCTGTGTGCGTTTTCATTAATCTGTGCTCAGAAAATTAATCTTGTGGGGCGACCTGCAAAAGGTGTTAATTGCCATTTCGGAGGAGGATTTATCAAAAGTTTGAGGAGGTGCAGCACCACGCGCACAGCCGCGGCAGGAGTTGCAGGGGGAACGTCCCTGTCCTTCAGACCCGTATGCTTCACGCAAATAAAACCATTTCTTTTTAAAAGCTCTTTGAAGCAAAGCGTGGTCTTGGCTCGGGGTGGGGGGCGCCGTCCTGCCCCTTCGCGTTCAGCGTGGGATTAGAGAAGAAGGAGTAGGTGAATGATTGAATTAATATCTGTCCTTAATACTCAATCGTTATTTTTGAATACAGCTCAAACAGGGGGTTTTGTTGTGGGTTTTTTTTCCCCCACAGTTTACCGATAACGAAATTTGGCATGAAAATGAAACTCTGTGTGTTACGCAAGTGGCTTCGGTGCGATGATGATTGATTGTCCGCTTTTCCTTATGAAAGCACACTCGGTAAATTCCTCGTGATTTGTAAACTTAGAGGCAACGTATTGGATAAAAATGATGGATTGGACGGCTGAGGGAACAGATTTCTGTCCTCTCATGGGACTCATTTTTAATGACACTTTTTGCGGTGTTAACATAGGGTTTGGGGAAGCGAGCCACCCAGGATTTTCTGTGTTTTCTTCTGCTTTTCCTGGAACCTTGAACGTGAGTTGGTTTCAGTGACTGAGAAAATATTGCTTTTCGATTTTGTGCTGTAGCCAGCTTAAGTAAGACTCAGTGCACGGTCAGTCTCAATGAAGCATTTCATCTTGGCAGTAAACAAGCATATGAGCACGTGTTCATGCCTTTTCTCCCAAATGCTGAAAAACTTCTGTTTACAGAAGTGAAACTAACAGTGTTTAAATTTACGCGTGTCACTGTGAATCTTCCTGTGGTCTGCTCGACACTGCGAATGTCTGGACGCTATAAATTGCACGTGAAAGTATTGACCTTCTTTTGAGCTGAATGTAGCCGGGGCAAATTTTAGAAAGCGTTTGAAGTTTCTCTGTACGGCTACCGGTTTTGTGAGAGGGGACTGCTCCCAAGGAATGGCGTTTCACCATTTCAATCTTGAAAAAAGCTGAAATAGTAAAGGGTTTCATATTCAAGTAACATTTCAATTCTTGCTCAGATGACATCTTAATTAGATCGGTGCATCTCGCCCTCGGGGAGCTGACAACGAAGAGCAGTCCTCTGAAACAGAGAAGCCAGCCGTTACAGACGGGGGAGATGAGGACCTCGGAGCTGCTCTCGTAGAGCTGAGCTGTTTGGCGTGCTGGAAGTGGAAAGAGCAGGAATGACGCGGAAACGCTGTTCTCCAGCGGTTTTGTTTCCTGGGCCAGCAGCGCCCATCCCGGCAAAAGGACGGGGCTGGTTTCGGAGAACCTTGCCTGGGACTCGGAGCAGCAGTTCAGTACGTCAGTCGTGCTGCTGCTGCTCCGAAGGAAAAACGTTTACATTAGCAAAGCTGTGCTTTGTACTCGCGTTCCAGGGGAAAATCATTTGGGTTGAGAAAAATGCTGGTCTGCTGTACCCAGTGAAACACTCTGAGAGCCGGGGGGTGAAAAGAACAGCCCTAACAGCCCAAAGCTCCAAAGTCCGTCTAGGAAGTCTTGTGCTCTTTTCCGATCACTGCCAGGGTGGCAGAAATGGTTTGAATTCTTTAATTGGCTGTGATGGGGAAGACAGAAGATTCCCTCTGCGTGAGAAGAGGTGATGTATTAAAAATGATTCAGCATTCTGTTTTGTCAAATATCTCGTCAGCCCTGTCTTGCTTTTGTGGAGAAAATTCACAGAAAGCACTTTAGAAGCAAAGCTGTTGAAACTGCCAGCTAATCACTTGACTTTCATGTGTCCGTGCCCCGTGATTGCCTGGGTCTCCTCCCCTGTGCGCCGTCACCGGTGTCCGTACGCGCGGCGGGACCCTGCAGCCCGGGGACGAGCCGGGAGGTGCGCTGCGCCCGGAGCTGGCAGTGCCCTGCTGCTGCTGTCACCCTCCAAGCCGCCAGGTCTGGGTGACCCCCGGTGATGTGGAAAGTGCGGCCATGGGGGACTTTGCAACCCTCGTTACCCGCTAAATAACCTGCAGGTTCGATGGATGCTATTTGTTAGCGTTTTCAGCTTCTTAGTTGAAGAGTACAAAAGGTTGAAGAGGGAGGTGGAAGATCCCATCCGTGTGAGCAGAGTTTATAAGATTAATTTGTGTGAAGGCTTGCATCTAGTTAATCCGCAATTAATCAGCAAAGCCAACCATTTCTATAATTGGATGCTAGTGACAAGTTAGTTAAAGCAAAATTAAATCCCTTGATGTCACGTTTGTGTATGGGAGACATGGCGGATCACGTACGTAACCGATGCGCCTTTGCTGTGGGTGTCTGGTCGTCGCTGCTGCAGCTGAGCGGCTGCGGAAGCGTGGCAGTGTCCTTACCGAGTGGCAGGAACGTGGTCTCGGGGCCGCGTGGCAGCCGGCGCTATGTGGGCAGGACGTGGCAGGGCACTCTGGGGTCCCTTCGAGGGAACAGTCCGTGCGGAAGAGCGCAGGGGCAGCTCTCTGCAATGCCGCACGGAACCTTTTCTGCCTCTGGCTGAGCGGCCCAAAGGGCAGGAGGGAAGGGACAGTCCAGACCGAAGGTCCAAGATGCCTCCGCTTTGAAGTCCCGCTCCACCTGAAGGAAAGCAAATGAACTTTTTGTTGGCAACATGTGGACAAATCCTCTTTAGACATTGATACTTTGAGTGGCGGTGATAGAAATCGCTGTTATTTTACAAATGAGAAGAGAATTTGGGGGGGTTGGACTAGATGATCTCTAGAGGTCCCTTCCAACCCCTACCATTCTATGAGTCTGTGCATTTGCTCTTAGCTTGCATTTTTGCTTGTATTCTCCATCATGCCTCGGGGCATGTGGAAGATACTTGCTTTTGTGTTTAGAGTTGCGTTTTCTTTCCTCAGCAGTCCAAGTGTCGTAACTGTTAAGTAGTCCTAAGAACTCCTCAGAAGGCAGAGCAGTAACCTGCAAGATCTTGGAGATGATGTCACCTCAGGAAGAGCCGAGGAATGTCTGGAATTCTGCCGTTGTCCACACAGCGGACACACCGGTCGTGTGTATCTTGCCGTAGCAGACCTCTTCCAGCATCTGTTATCTGTCACAAAAATGAGCTTTGCGTTCTCTGATAAAAAATTAATAGAAGTAAGACATTGACCTTTTTGCCGCTTATTGTCTGTGAAAAACACTCAGCTGTTTGCTGGTGGTGAACTTCGGTAAATTTAGGCACGCTGATCTTGAGAAATTAATGCTTTGCTCTTCGGGTTTTTGGGACAGGAATGAAATATTTATAAGTTGATTGCAAGCAATATAAACTTAGTGTTTCTACAGCAGCTTGTCCAGAAAGACATTCTTAAAGGCTTGCTCACAAGCAATAGCGAAGCTCTAAGGATTTTAAATTGGAACGGGAAGATGTAGTATTGGCACACACAATGATTTGGTTTAGGTTGTGTAAATGCATTCTACTTAAGGGATTCACTGGAAGGAGGTTTGAAGGTGAGGTCCTTCCCAGTTTTCCATACACTTGGATTCAATTTTCAGGATTCAGGAGCTGCTGAACACCGTAAATGACTTCCTGAAGTGGGGAAGGGAATACCAACTTCTGAAGCTCGCTTGAGGAAATACAGATGATATTTCCACAACCGTACTCTTTTCCCACACAGTATTTTTGATGCTATAATGCAAATTATGGCACCTTTGCAAAGAACTTGAAGCGACCAGACGGGAAAGTCTGCGTGTTGATCGTTGAATCACTGACTTCAGCGGCTTCTGGTCTTAAATGTAAGTAAGCCGTATAAAGAGAACAGGAGCAAGAAACTGGGTATCTCGCAAACCAGCTGAATGCATCATTTTGCAGGCGCGGTGTGGTACGATAACTCCAGGGCTAATTTTACACAGGGGAGGCTGCCAAAAAAAGATTCCGGCTAAGGCTTCTGGCCCATTCCAGCACATAATTAATCCAAGAAAAAAATGTGTGTATAACTAATAGCTCCCAAAAGTTCTCTTAGATATTTGTGTATTTGCTGTAAGTTGCATTTGTTCGACTCGTCCTTACGTACCCGAATCTGAGAGAAGGCAAACGCACCAGACCCCGTGCCTCGCGCGATCTCGCCCTGCGCCCTGCATCCCACCGTGGTCATTAGCAGATGCGGCTTTTTTCTGTCATGTGTGTGTGCAAAAAATACCGTCTTGGCCTGCGCTTCCCGGGGCGCAGTCAGGTTTTGTACAGTTTCCCCATGTTGTAGTGGTCCTATTTTTCCCCCGAGAAAGAGATTCAGCCAGATAATAAAAACTTTTCGAACTTGTGAGTGATGATGGCTGCGGCAAGGGGAACTGGGCTTGGGAAGGTGGTGGTGCTTTTACGGCCCTTGGTGGATATTTGGCATGCTCGCTCCGAGGCCGTCCTGGTCTCTTTCCCGCAGGCCCGGTATTTGCTTTTCGCCGTCTGGCCCTCCTTGGGTGTCCCATGGGATTCGCTTCCCCCGCTCCCTCCCAGCGTCCCTGTTGAACAGTGCCCCATCGGGAGCCCAGGTTACCATCCGGATCTGAGGTCGGGCGGAGATGTTGATGTCGATGCTTCTTGCCCCAGCTTTCGCCGTAGCTCTGCTGTGCTGTGAGTCGTTAAATTATGCAGCCCTTTGCAATCCGTCTCTAACGTCGAACTCTGCTTTTTCCGCGGTGCTGACTTCCAAAGCCTGACTATCCCCTGAAAAAAAGACTATTTCCTCTCTATTCATTCTAAGTTTATCAGACATTAATTTAATCAAGAAACCATTTGTACTTTTCTTACAACAGATGTTAAAATGGAATGACTGCTCCCTTTCTAAATCCTTTAATTTGCTACCTCAGTCCAGTCTCCGCTAAGACCAGCTTGATAGTCCTTTTTTTTGCGATGTTTTGTTAGAAATAAACGTATTTAGACCTCTAGCTATCTTCATTAACCTCTGACGAAGCTGTTCAGTCCCAGCCCCCGTAACAGTTCAGACAGCCAACACAGACGTTAATAGTTTGTACAGGTTTGTATTTGGTTTTCCATTTATGTTGTAGCAGACATGATTAAAGCCTTCGAGTAAAATCGCAGCTAAATCCTGGCATAGCCTAGCCCATTATTGTTTTGTTCTCCTATTAAGATTTTAGGCATTTCTTTGACACATTTTTATTGCCAGATTAGGAGGAAAACACTTGACTTGTTTGCAGTGTTGTCATTATATTGTCTTTATAACATTTCTAAAAGAGAATAAATACAAAATACATCTGCGTGTTGCGGTCGTGTTTCAGCCTGACTTTAATACGCTCCATGATTTTCCAGCTCACAGTTCTTCTAACCTTGTGTTGACAGTCACGAAACCCTCGTGCCTGGGGAAACGTGCGGTTGCGCAAGATGACGTGTGGGGACCCAGGTAGTGTCTCTGTCCTGTAGGTTTTATGTATCCCCCTTGAGTAACTGCCAAGACGGCGCTGGGTTAGAAAACCGTCTCGTGGAGCCAAAGCAGCCTTTTGCACCATTTTGCCTCTTAGTAGCCCAGCACTGGTGTCGGCGTCGGTAGGATGCTTTTTCCTTACCTGAGAGTATGGGAGTCTGGCTTTCGCGTTAAGCTTATGTCACCCAGATCTGCTCTAAATAATCGCTTGCAAACTGGGACTGTTTCGTATTTAACAGGGCGTCATTAAACCATCCCTCTGTAAAGCTGCTGCTGCACTGTTTGTTCCCAGGTCCAAATGGGACATCTGTCTCCGAGTCCCGTTGAGGTTGGGTGGTGGAGGGAAACCTTGCCCGGTGAGAATCCCCGTTCCCCGCATACCCTGTTGTGCAGAGGTCACTTGGAGCATGCAGCGTGTGCAGCTTGATCCGTCGCAGCGTTCCCGTTCCCTTGCGTGACTGATCCGGGCCGTCAGTGCCCCGAATGCATCCAGCTGTGCCGAGGCAGCTGTCCCAACGGTGCAGGGGCTTGGACCTGACCTACCCTTGTGGCTTCCCAGAACTCTTACCAAATACTCCCCGTGCCCCAACGGGATGACCAGAGCGCAGGACTGTTGATAACATGTGGGCCGACGTCATGCGTGCTGTGTACGTGATGCACGTCAGCTTGGTAGCTTTGTCTCAGCCGCGCTTGGTTTGTCTCTGGCACAGGTCTCGGGCAGCTTGTGGGCGCGGAAGAGAGCGGGACGTGGGGATGGGGCCACCCACCTCTCCGAGAGTTTGTTCTAGTAGGGAACCTCCGCTATTTCAAATGGGTGGTTTAGTTTCAATTTAAATTTGTTTGGCCATGTTTTCTAAATATTCTTTTATTTGTCCTTCCCTCCTAGGTTAGTCGCTAAATAGCCAAAGCCTGTGTCTCCATGAATACTTTTGGTAAAGGTATTTAGCTGCTGCGAACATTTCCCTTGTATTTTCTAAAATAAACAAAACAGGCTCCAGCTCTTCCATGGCAATATGTTTTTTTCTGGTCCTCTCTCTAGGCCACATCCAGCTTTTCAGCTGTAGACGCCAGATGTGTTTCTTTCTTTTTATGTCTGGTTTCCTTCATCTCTGTGGCATCCCTCGAGTATGTGTCCGAGAACCAGACTCTCTTCACGCTGGTGTTCCGTGGCTGTCGCATGAAGCCATGTGTGAGCTGTGGCTGTGTAATTCTTTCCAGAGCCCCCGTTACCCTCCGAGAAAGGTTTGCCCATCTCAGAGATGAGGTTACCCAGACGCTCGTTTTGCTAGAAGGGAGTTTATCTTCCCAAAATATTCTGTTCCCTCTGCGTGACGACCCTGCCCACGCTGCCTGCTCCTCCACGCTCCTGTGGTCACTTGTAAGTTTTGTTTGCAGCAATTCCCTGTTTGTCGTCAGATCACTGATGCGAAGATTTAATAGTGCTGGGCTTCGATTCCTGAAGAGCGTGATCGGGAGACTCGGATCTTCATTTCCAGTGAGTGGCCACGAGACGAGGCTTGGCAGCAGGGTGGCTGTTGCTTGTTTTGAAGCAACGTTGGACTGGTGTGTTCGCAAGATGCCTGTTGTCTTGATATCCAGAGCCGGTTCACGATGACCGCCTGCTTCTTTGTCACAGGGTTCAGATATACCTTGTCTGCCAGCAAAGAGTGGTTACTTGTCTGTAAACTTCTCTTTCATGGAAGCCAAGATGACGTCATTCCTGAGATTCGGATGTTTTACACTTGTTTGTTTGTTTGTTTTATCGTGCCATTCAGAGCGTCCACAAGAGTAGCTTCAGAGCAGCGGTTACATTGCATGGCCTCTCTCCTAGATCATCCTCCTAGGAATCAGTGATTTGTACTCAGTCTTGCTCTTACTCGTCATCTGAAACATCTCCCACGTCTCCAGGAAGCCCTGGAGATTATTCTAGACTATCGAAGATGGCAGTCGCGAAGCCATGGAGGTCTTTGGTGCAGAAACAAGAAAGGCAGGAACTAATTTGGAGCAGGATGCTGCGCAGGATGCCCGGCTGGGTTATCAGCTAATTCAGAGCAGTCCAGTGGCCTCCAGGATGCCCGGCTGGGTTACCATGGTCATCCCCCGTGGGGTTTTTTAGTGACTTAGGGGTTTGGTGGCAAGCGAAACGGGTAGCAGGCATTAGGTGGATAGCGTGAAGCCTTTTGTGGTTTGAAAAGGGTGTCTCGTGACTAATTGACCGTGACCACTGGCCGTAAGGAAACTTTTGACTCCTGGAGAGCTCATAATCCTATCAAGATTCCCGTGCGCGCTCACCACTTGAATTGTTCCCGAGGGAAAGGTGCGATGTTTTCCTCCTACATCGCACAACTTGGTCCCTATCCAGGCAGCATCCCTCCTGGTACGGTTCTCACCCAGGCCAGGGTGATTAAGCACTTAAATTGATTAATCAGATTTCTTGTGATGAGAACTACTGTCATTCATTAATCTGAATGGGATTATAAATAAGAGTTGGCAGATAGGGGAGACAAACATGTTGACAGATAGACCTGCTGCTTTGAATACAAATTATGCCACTGCATCTGGAGGGGTTTTGCTCCTGGCAGCCTCGGGATACAGCTTCCCTAAAGGTAAAATTAGACTGAGATTAAAGTATCCCCATATTAATAAAGAAATACACATTTATGAACAGGCAGCTACTGCAGGTGGGTGTGCGGGGCTGCATACCAATGATCCTACAGCAGGACCGGGCTGTGGATTTTGTCTCCTATGGAATTTGTGAAAGATTTTATGAGGTTAGTTGTAGTCAAAACTCAAGGATAACCCAATTGCAAGTGTGTGGCTAATACCAATTTGAGCAATAAAGTAGCAGGCTAGCACGGGCAGCTCCTATTGAATCGTCTTGCGGTTGACAGCATCGCAAATAACAGAAAATGCGTATCAAATTCTGCGCTTGTAGAGACGCTGTCTAATGTTCGCTTTCTGGAGAAACAGCGCCTGGTGGTTTTCATCCCATGACTTAGTGCAGGACGTGGTTTCGGTGACTTAGGAGAGGTGTTGAAACCCTCGCCACGTTGCAGTCGATGGCAAAATTCCCACCAACTGCAGCAGGGCCGGAGCTTCACCGCCGGGGGATTAGGTGGCTCTGCAAGTCGCTCCTCTTGTTGCAGAGCAGCAGGCAGGATTGCTGCAGAGCAGGCTGAGATTAAAGCTATCGCTTCTTGTTGAGCTGGCCTGGTGCATTTCTTTTATAAATATTTAAAGAATTCTTATTAAAAGAATTACTAGTATAAAAAATTAAGAGTCTGATAGCTGGCGCGTAGCCTGCTGTGGTGTTGTTTTAGTCTGCGGTGGAAGGCCAGGAAGCCAGCATGCTGCCCGCCGTCTCGGAAAGGCGAATTTCTCTGCATTGATGCTGCCTGCACCTGCCCGGCCTCCCCAGAAGCGGTGGATAGGGTGGCAGCCGGGTCCGTGTCTCTCAGACAGGGAGAGGCAGGGGCTTGCGCGGGACGTAAGCAACCTGCAGAAGGCTTGACCTTGGGCTGTGATTTGCTCCTGAGCTGTGGGTAGGAGATCGATGGGTGAGTGCTGGAGGATGCGACAGCCAGTGGACAGTACCAGTAAACGCTCTTACTTGAAAGCACAGGCTACCAGCGTAAAGACCAGGTGTAGAAAAGAGAGGTTCGAGCAGGCCGGAAAACGCCATTATTGACTTTATTGTTGTCATAGTTTAACCCACTGTGTGACAGCTCCCCTGGATTTGTAATAACATTTCTGTGTAACTTCTCCTTTGTGGCTAGTCTGATGGAAAGAATACCGTGGTGCCCAGCTGGGCAACGGGCTTGGGATGTCTGCGGGGGCCGTGCGTGGCACTTCGATTACTGAGCCCCTTCCTGCGAAGAGAGTGGCTGCACGCCGCTAGCGTCTCAACGGGGAAGGTGGGAAACCCAGCGGAACCGCCAAGTCCCTGTTCTCCTGGTGCCGCCTGCATGGCAAACCTTGGCGACGGCTGCGCGCCAGATTCTCAGACCAGTGTTTTTTGGACTAGGGAAAAACCCCACGTATCTGTTAAAAGAGGAAATGTCCCTATCCTTCAGTATCACATGGGTAACACAGTTGAGCCTATCTCTTTTTCGTGCATCAACACAATGCATAGAGTCCAAAGACTAGACCGGAAGAAAATGGCACTCACTGGAAAACTCAAGGGAAGATGCTAAAATGCATCACTTGCTAGGGACTGCTCTCCTTCCTGCATGTAAGGAAGATGCTGCAAAGCGTGCCGAAGATGGGGGGCGTTCGCTGGGATCCGAGTGAGAAGACTTCAGGTGAAGAGCCGCGGTCTGTGTGGCGGGACTATGGTAAAGAAGGGTCCCGGGATCAGATTGGGAGGGTGGAGGAACGTCTGTCAGGCATACAGCGTAGGACTGCAGGCATGAAATTTAAATTTTAGAATTTGAGGCAGCTGAGATCGGTACCCATAATGCAGATTTCTGCCCGTTAGCCAATGTTTTTAACGGTAAGAAAGTTAAAACGCGCAATCTTCGCAGTGACTTTAGAACTCTGCAGAGGGAAAACAGGGTTTGAAAAAAGAACCCATTAAACATTTAAATAATTCATTAAATATTGAACATTTCAAAAATTGCTTTCTAACAAGTCCCGAGATAAACAGAACAATATTCGGTAACAAAAGCTACCAGAAGTGACAAGGTCCTGCGACAAATAGAGCACGGCTCTAGATTTTGAGGTTAACCTCTCCTCCCTTGATTAGCCATCGAACGAGGTCCCTGGGCTCGATCCAGAAACCGTTATCTAGGTAATAGCTGCTGGTGACATCAGGGGCATCAGGAGGGCTTGAAGCAAGTCAGAAAAAGAGCCAATAGGATTAAAACCAAAACCTTTGCACCAGGTTGAATGCTGAGTGGCGGCCAGCGCCCCGATGCTGCAAAGAGGGACGCTGTGATGCTGCAGCGGCGCCAGCTGCAGCCCGAAAATGAAGGGTCAGGTTCTCCGGGATTTTGCAACCGCATAGAAATTTTAAGATGGTTTTTGACATCTGCTGTCAGTACATAGGGACTCCTTGCCCAAACTGGAAAGCTATAAGCAATTGCTTAAGTTTTGTTGACATCAATAAAAGGCAAACGTTGCCGGCAGTGCAGATCAGTCCAGTGCTGAGATCTGAGCACGTTTTTTGTGCTTTGCTGAGTCGAAGTCACTGTCTGTAAACGTTAGAGGAAAATCCAAACCTGTCTATTTGCTAAGATCAGGAGTGAGAAAACACGTTAGGCAGTGTTTTATTTGAAGATTTGCTGCAGTAATGGGATGTTTTGGATGCCTCCCTGTGTTATGACACTTCTTGCCTGGTTTAGATCAACATAAGGCCTCTGGATGCAGCCCGCCTGCCCCCCCGGGTGATTCCCTGTCGCTGCCGGCTTCACCCACGGTTACACCTCCCGATTTTAGAAAGCTGGTCTGTACAGGGAAACGTTGAGGTCTGTTTCTTGTCGCGTCCCCACAACTTGGTGTCACTGTGCCTCGCTTTGCCCTACGAGAGTTGTCAAAACCCTGCGTCTGCACTCGCTTGGCCGAGCCCCTGTCGCTGCTCCCCCCTCCCCAGCCATATCTCACTGCCAGGGGCGGAAAAGTAAGATGGATGGCATTAGGTTCCCCGTGCGTGGGGTTGGCATTGAGGCGGGGGTTTTACAGCAGCACGTTGGCTTTTCTCACTGAATTTTGATTAATGGAGCAGGCGGGAGCCGCTGCTGTCGCCCAGCTCCTGCGGCTGACAGGGACGAGCCTAATCTGATGTTTAAATGGATTTGGAACGTGTCCGTGGCTTTAGCATGCCTGTCCTGAAGGAAGGACCATCTGCTACAAGATAACCCGATCTCAGAGGGCGCTTGCTTCAGGTCTGTTTGAAAAGAGAGGTGACACGTGTAAAATTTGAGGGTTTTCCCCGATGCTTGCTAATCTGGTGCCCAAGAGGCAGCTCACATCAGAGACTCGAGGTTTTGCGTTGCCTTGCTTTTCCAACCGTGCTCTGCCCTGCCGCAGAAGATCGGAGGAGAATTGTGTGGGTGCTGTTACAGATGCAGATGGAAAGCGGCTCCTACAGGTGAAACAAACGTGTTGCTACAAACAGCTAACACACTTCTCTGATCACGATTTGTACGAAATCCAGAGAAATCGGTTTCAAGGAGATTGGATAGTGTCTGTGCTGGGATAGGGAAAACTTGGTGAGAAGATTGGGTGACAGTGGTGTCTGTATGAGCCGTTGTATCTCTGAGTGGAAATGGCTGGCATGGGGATGGGAGAGTGGGTTTTATTGATGCGTTTTGGCTGATACCTCCAAAACATAGGTCACTGCGTTGAAGGATGCCGAGATGAGAATTTACCAGTTGCTCTACCGTTTTCCCTCCTACGCCCGAGAAACCTGCGCCCTGCGCGGGCTGCGTGCTGTTGCAGGGCTGCAGTTCCTGCGCTGTACCTTTCCTGGTGCGGTGCATGGCTGCGCAGGTACCGGGCGGGCTGAGGGTAAGGGCAGAGCTTGATGGGGCTCAGGCACGGCTGCTAATTTAGGAGACCTGTACACTGTCATCGGGATGATGAGGAGAATGAACCTGACGCCTTGTTCGGCTTTCCTGGGAGGTTTGCTCCACGGCAGCAGTGCTGCCGCTGCAAGCGGTGTGCTATTCCTTTATGGAAATTGGTGGAGAAGCTCTGAAGTCATCGGGGCAAACACAGAGGGAGATCCCGCGCAGTGTGGTGCCGTAACGGGGATGCGGTTAGCTGCTTGACATGAGCGTGCACTGCTCAGCACCACCACAAGAGCCAAGAGCGGCAACAGTGGCTTCCCATCCTCCCGTGCTAGTGGTGTCGCGGGCCATTAAAGCGGTGGTTGTCCCTGTCCCTGGTTCATTAAGCACCGGCGTGATGTTCCTGCCGGGGGTTTTGACATCCTGCTGCGGGCCTCGGGAAGTACGTTCAGTATTGGGGCAGCTGGCGCCAGAACCAGCTTCCAGGGGCGCGCCTGCCTTTGCTCTTCGCGCCGTCCAGAGCAGGGGACGAGGCAGAAGCTGGCACGCGTCCCGGCGGTTCTTGGGGGCGGAGGGTTCCCTCGTGTTGGGCTCCTTCAGGTATTTGGTGGCCGTTTCTGGGTGGGCTTCTAGCTTCTGTCACACTTCAGGTGGCCGCAGGCTGCTGGGCTATTGGAAGCTGAAGCCTTACACCGTAAAATTACTCGAGTATATTTTAATAATTTAGAGCCACAGGTCTTACGCATTTTGTTCTCTAAAGATTGGTTTAGCTTCTTATTAAGGGAATTGGGAATTCCATGTGAAAATCTGAACAAAATCTAGGCAGTTGTTTGTGGTTTTTTTTGAAATACCCACTGGTGCAACTCACCGGGGAGAAGAATTTCAAAGCCTGTCCAACCCTATCTTGAATGTTTGATTCTCTTGCTTTCCTGGTTCGATTCCCAAGGTGTTCTTGTTAAGGAAGAACACCTCAGCATTATTTTATTATTTTTAAATAAGCCACAATCACTTTAAGGAGCTCAGGAGAAAAAAAATCCACTAATACTTTGATTCCCCCTCCCCGCTCCGGTTTTCAGAAGTTTACTGATGCAAGATGTGGACTGCATGTAAATGGAAGAGTAGGCAGTTGTAATTGCACAACTCTCCCCCTCTGTCCAGAGACGGCTCTTTTTTCTTTAATTATCCGTGAGTTTTAAAAAGGCGCAAGATGAAGCGGGGCCTGCAGGGCCTGGCTCTCGGGAGCAGCGCAAGGGCTGCAGAGAAGATGCTTATAGCCACGGACTGCTGGAGGCAGGCGTGGGGTTTGCATTCGGGGGAGCTGCGCGGGTGACTGCTCTCGGCTGGGTTGTGAGCGCAGAGGGATCCCCCGCCGCTGCAGGACTTCAGGACAGTCTGGGCTCTGCGCACCGGGAGATTTGCAAGGACAAGGACACCCCTCCCCGAAAGGCGACCGCAGCGCTCTGCAGGAGCCGGTGCTGCAGCACTGGATTGCCCCGAGCATCCTTGTCCCGCCGGGGACGGGAGCGATCCCTGAGGCCGGCGTCCACGTCCCCCAGCCGGTGCCACTCGGGGCTTCTCCGGGGCAGAGGCCGATGCCGTCTCCCATGCACGTGGCTCCCGCGGGAGGTGACAGCCGCTCACGTCTCGGCCTCTGTTCTCAAAACAGAAATCGATAAGCTGCTGAAGTGGCGTTTCTCCTCAGACGGTTCAGAAACGCTGTTTCTTTTCTCCTGGAGATTTTGTAAACTTAAAAGAGAATCATGAAAAAAAAATGTTCTCCTCTGTCCAGCCCATTAATTCAGCCTGCTCAGGACAGAATTAACCTTGGCAAGCCTTCCAGAGGAGAGAGTCATTCTAACCTTAAAAATCTGCTGATTAAAGCTGGTTTCAGGAATTCGATTTCACTTAATGCGTTGGCTGAGCGCCCAGCCTGGCATTAACATAGCCACAGACACACAGGCCTCTGCATTTTACCTCCCCAATAAAAAAAAAAAAAAAAAAA
>VZSC01017423.1:0-36304 GCA_013398225.1 Steatornis caripensis | reverse complement strand
CCCCCCAAAAAAAAAAAAAAAAAAAAAAAAAAAAAGCAAACCCAGCTAATGAAACCCTCTTTGCCTGTTTTGAGCAAGAATTCATTTTAAAGACTCCTTTAGCCAACGGCATTAAGTGTGCCCTGGTTACCTGTCTCCTAAGGCCAGCCAGGGAGGTAATTCCATTCTCCTAATTAGTTGCAGCATCACATGTCGAGCATCCGCCGCCGACCCCAGCCCGGCGCGAGGCACAGGGGTTCATCGCCGCCCCGCATCGAGTGCAGGGGTCTGAGCGGAGCCAAGCGCGGGAAAATCGCCTCTGTGCACCCTCTCCCCGTAAACCCGCTTGTACTGTGCTACCAAATTTTAGATTTTATGTCATCTGACAGCACTTCACTCATTAACCTTGAAAATCCTCCAAAAGAACGAAGCTCAGATTTCGAAGGTTTCTATTTACATCTTAGGCATTTTTTATGCCTTTTTATCCAAAAATTAATGTTGTTTTTATTGCCACCATCACTCGTTTTGTCTTTACCGCAGAAGCTGTTTCCAGGGTGCGTTTCTCCCATGGCAGTGCGTTTCTCCGCAGCCGCGTGGTCTCTCGGCGAACGCGCAGGGTGCCCCCAAAGAAGGGTTCCCCGCGTCTCTCCGAGGCCGAGGGCCTGGCTTACGCCTGAGTCTCCTTCATCCCAGCTGCCCAAGTGAGAACATCCAGCCCCACAATGCCAATCCAGAACTAGATTCCTGTGCCGTGCCATGTGCAGGGGGGAAAGAAAAATTTAAAAAAAAAAAAAAAATCACTTCTGTATTCTGGATGCTTTCTAAGTTCTGTGAACCAGGAGGATTTTCTTAATGGTTTGCTCAAGTGTTGAAAACCGGTTTCGTGGAGGTGGGATGCTTTTATGTAATTCATTATCGACACCTCTAGAGTTACATGCGAGACAGATCTGGAGTAGAGAGCAGCTTTTGTACTTACTAAAAGCAGCGAGCTACAAGGAGCTCAGCATCAGCGCTTGTCATTATTTTTTGTTTTAATCACGGTGAAGTTTCGATCGACTTCACAGCAAATTGGGGTTGTGAAGCAAGTGGGAGTGTGCTGAGATGCGCTGAGATATATTGAGGTACGTTGCCTGAGGCGCTATGGATGTTCCTGACTGTTGCGGAGGCTCCTCCAGCGGCGTGCTCCGGACCAGCTTTCCCGTCCCCGCTGGGAAGCTGGTCAGACTGGGAGATGCCGCACCTACCAAGCCGCCTTCCAAAGCACGGGGACCGGCTCTGAGTCAGCAGAAGTGAACGTTAAAGACCTCTTAATCCAGCCCCCGGTGCCGTGCAGCCAGGAGTCACTGTCAGGGTTTATCTTAAACGGTGTCTGCTTTTCCCCGGGCTGAGTGGTGGGATTTAAGTGTGAAGCTTTTCTTTGGATTATTTTCTGCAGGCCTTCTTCCCCTCTGCTTTTCCTCCCTGCTTTTTATCTGTGTGGAATGTACCCTTGACACATTTAAAAACATTATTAATCTTTGTCATTTGTATTTTAAAAATAACTCGGTGATAGCAGCCAGCAGCCCTTAAATCCTTTTTAATTCAGGCCGACCTTGCGAGCGGTGATCTTGGGGAGGAGGTGCTGCCGCCAGCCTCCGCGTGTGCTCGCCGGTAAGCGTGCATGTGCAGTCACACACCTGCACGCTCGCCCCATTGCGGCACACGCTGACGATGTCGCGGCTGGCAAGCTCGCTGCTTGCGGAGTGCTTTCGTAGTTTGTGAGGTGCCTTCTGGGCAGAAGGATTATAAACGGGGATTTACCGGCCTCTTCCTGTTTGTGTGAAGGGCCGGTGTCCTGCGCTGGCGGGGTGGCGTGGACAGAGCCGCGTCCTGGCGCGTGCTGAGCCTGGGCAGGATAACGGCATCACCGGGGCGCTGAGCACAGGTCACCTCCACTGGCGCCGGTAAAACCTCAATGCCACGCGTCAACCTTCACATCGCTGTTGATATCACGGCATCCGTATCTGTAGAAATGGGTATTCGATAGAACTGGGATGGTGATCTAGCCATAAGTTTTCCCCAGTACCCATGTGCTTAGGTCCTACTTAACGCGGTTTGAAGTCTTGCTGAGGTCTGGCCGGAGCCGGGGCCGTGCTGTGCTGCAGCCGCTGCTGCCGGGAGGACGCTCGGTGACAAGTCCTGTGTCCCGGGGCGGTGAGGTACCCCTGGTAGAGGGCAGACAGGGCTGCGAACGAGGGACGAGCGTATTCATCATGAGAGTCGTCAGAATCAATGCAGTCGCTGGAGTAAAACAAAAAAAGAAATCCCCCTTGAAAATCCCCTGCAGTTGGATTTTTGTTTTTCTTCTGTAATAGCAGAGCACCGGCGTGCCTAAAATACGCGCAGCCCGCGGTCTTCCAGGGGAAATATCTGAAGAAAGCTGCGAGCACATTGCTGGTCTGTTGCAATCTCGCATTTAAGAAAAACTAACTGCCTTTGGTATGGGAGAGTATATCACTGCACGCGCATCCATCCCCCATGTGCGCTATATTAAAAGCCAGCAGAGTTAGAAAATAATATTGCTTTCTTAATAATAAACAAATCTTGTGGACAGGAATTGTTCCGGGATCTTTTAAATTAAAAACAGTTTTGTGTGTTTGGGTTGCGCTGGGATTAGCTTCCAAACGACGTTGAAAAGTTCTAACATACTGGAAATTTGATTTTTTCCTGCAGAAAGAATTCCTTAGCCTTACTGATTTCAGTTAATCTGAGAAGCAGAGTTCATGCAAAAAAAGACGAAAGAAAAGCAACTGCATTTTGGCATTTTGCTGTATAGCATACTTGACAGCAATTTTATCAGATTGCAAACCTAAATTTTCAGTTTACATACCCAAGTGATAAACAGTGGAAAAGACATGTTTGTGTTGTGTCTTTTAAAAAATAAAAATACGTTGAAGCAAAGATTAAAGGGCCGCTACCCAAGCCCTGCTCTGCGTTGCGTGTTGCGGTGCAGAGCGCTGTGGGGAGGCTCTGTTTGCTCTGGCCGCACCGGGGTGGCTGTGCTGCGGCAGAACGCAGCGGCCGGTGCGGCGGGGGCTGGTGGGAGAGCGGTTCCGCAACCTGTAGCGAAGTCTAAAAAAACAAAAAAAACTTTGGGGGTGCTGTAGTCTGGTGTTGTGTGGTAGCAGCCCTGGACTGACTCAAGAAACTGCATCCTCCGGTAGCGGGTAACACGCTGCCGGTCCCGTCCCCGGCGCTGCCTCCTTGGGTGATGGCTTCCTTCGCTAACCCGGCTCTGCTTTCTCTCTTTCTGTGTCCCTAGTGCTTGTACGGCTGCTACGTCCATTCCTCCATCATCCCCACGTTTCACAGAAGGTGCTACTGGCTTCTGCAGGTAGGATGACGACAAATTCCTCTCTGCTGGGGGTAATGCGGTGGAGCCCGCAGGGCTGTGTCGGACTGCTGCCGGGGAGGTCGGCAGTCCCGTGTTTCACTGTCTGGGGGATTTGTTCGTCAGAAGGTGATGGGGGTGCTCTAAGTTGTGTGTCTCTGTTCAGAGTTATGATATATTTTATCTGGATAAGTTTCTAGCGAACATAGACCTGATGCCAGCCCAAAAGTTCCCTGAACAGAGAGTCAGCCAAAGTGAGACCTTCTTAAGGTTTTCAGTTGTGTTTTCCCGTTCTGAAGCGAGGCATGCACCGGAGCTCGGGAAGCCGACGGCATGGGAGAGAAACCAGCCCTGTGGCTGTGTTTGAACGTGGGGTGAGCCCTGTGGCCAGCCTGGCGGTGGATCTGCTTTCCTCTGGTGGGAAGTTTGCTCTTGAGGGAGTTTTTTTGGGGTCACTCAGTGATTTTTCTTCTGCCCGTGGAGGGCAGAGTGAAGTACCTGGAGGAGTCAAGACGAGTTTTCCTCTTATTTCTGCAGGGTTTGGGTAGTGGCCCAATCGCCCCCAGGGCTCCTCGGGCTGCGCTGCGTGTGCTCAGGTCCACGCGCGGGAGCTGCCCGGGGTGGGCGTTCGCTGGACCGAGATGCTAACCGTACGTTTGCAGAGCTATTTATATTATCGGCTGCTTACCGTTGCTTACAAAGTGGAAGCAATTTGTTTTCTTTCGTTAGAAAATGGCATTTGACGCGTATTGTAATAATATTACTGTTTGAAAGATTAAACCCCCTCAGTCCTGAAAACAAACAGGTCTGAGGAAAGTGACATCTGTTTCAAGAAGCAAATGGAAAATACCTTTCTCCCCCTGGTTTTGCAATTGCGCTTCCGTATTAATAAAGAAGATGCTGTCGCTGTCACTGCTGCATGAAAGACGCCCCACGACCCACGGAGGATGGTGCCCGCACCATGCGTGTAATCAAGGAGAACGTGCACAAAATGTCACCGTCCTCTGTGATGTTTAGGTGTGTCTCGGCTCTGTTTGCGTCCTCTGCTTATAAATGCCATGTGTGAGTAAAGGGGAGAACGCTTCGCTGCAGCGTTTCACCTCCACAGACGAAAGCTGTGACTCCACTGAAAACGCAGCATGACCACGTCGCTCCTGCAGACGTTTAGCACTTTTCCCCATGGCCTTTCAAGGTCCTGACCTGCATCCATGGTTGGATGCGGCGAGAAGAGGGGGAATGGGTGTATAGGTGTGCCTGAAGAAGCCATTAAATGTTCATGGTTCAGTGTGCCGAACCGAGCAAAACCTCTACACTTACGGTCCGATTTGCCCAGGGCGGCAGACAGCTGCTATCGTCGTTGTTCAGTGTCTGTCTCTGCCGGTGCCCGTTACGATGGTGTGACGCAAGAATTCAAAGGAATCTCTGAATTCCCTTTGAATAACTGCCGGCATGGCACGGCGGTGCTTCCCGAGCCGGCGTCTGTCCCGGGTGTCCCTGTGAAGGCTGAGGGGATCACAGCAGGCAGAAGAACGGGTCATTTGGTTCCCCCGCTCTTGCCTGCTCAGGAGCAGGAGCCTGGACTGCATCTTGGTGGAAGCGTCCTCCGTCCAGTGCCGCGGGAGCTCGGGGAGGTGCCGCAGGTCCCCCCGTCAGCGCAGCCCTCAGCCCGGGCACAGTCACCGCAGGTGCTGGGAGATTTCCAGCGTCCCTGAAGGGCAGCTCGGCCCATGAAATGTTTTCACGTGAACTGAAAATGTTAAGGAAGGCCCCTGTTTCTGAAGAAGTTCAGGGCAGACTGCAGAGTCCTTCCTGTTAGATCCCGAGGGGGATGTCAGATCCGAGAGGAACAGTGATGCGAAATCAAACTGCAGAGCTCCACGGTAAAACTGGGCTGTGACCTTTAGGGAGGTTTGCTCCCAAACCACACAGCGTTTTCCCTTACCTTTGAGAGAGTGTTTTCTAGCTTTGCCCATCTTTCCGTCAGGCAATTTCCCATGATTTTGACCCGTTATCCAGCAGCCTGAGCGATGCTCGCGTAGCCCAGTGCTCCCGGCCACGGGCAGTCCCCAGGTCCTGCTCTGTTGCGGGCTGACCAGCCTGTGCTTGTCCCTGCAGAGATCCTTCCCTCGTAGGTCACCCCTTTTACCTTTAATCACGAGCTTTGTATTTCTTTTTTCGTTGTTGTTGCGTGCTACCTGGAAGTATTGCTGGACTCGGCTGTTGTGGCAGTTAGCAAGCTTCTATCTGATGAGTAGCAGTGCAGTGCCACACGGTCTTCTTACCTGTACCCTGAGGTCTGGCTCGTTCACGTTCGGAGGGTGCGTGTCAACGTTTAGGCATCTTCTTTGCTCTGATAATTGCTTTGGATTGAGATGAGTGGATGGGAAGTACGTTTCTTACGAGCCTACTTTTAAAATGCGATGCAGGACATCTTGTTGCAGGTGTAGCGTACTGGTATTCAGAAACAAGGACACGTTCTGCCTTCGCTGTGGGAGGAAGAGGGGTCTGTGATTCATGACGGCATCTCCCAGGCATAAATGGGCATCCTTCAATCATGCGCTCAAGGTTATGCAGCCAGAGAGAAAAGCGCTGGCCAAGAATAGATGAGGCTTTTCTAACATCTGCAGTGTTTCTGTTCAGCTCCACGATGAATTTAGGGGGAGCGAGACCAGAGAGAGAGGGGGAGAAGGTATTTTGTGCATCTGCTTCGGAGTCTTCCACTGCACCACCACCCAATAAATGACTTTGGTGTTTCAAAACGGGTACAGACAGGGCCATGTTTTACATTAACCTCCAGCAAAACGTTTGGCTTTTTAGTTCACAGAGGCAAATGGGTGATTTTTGCTTTCTTTAGGGAGTCGTGCAGTACCTTCTTGGGCGCTCTCTGCCTGCGAGCCTCTGGTCAATAGGAAGTAAATACAATTAGTTTGTGATGCCGCCTGTGTTTTATGGGAAGATCTTCCTCCAAATCCTATTGTCAGGTCAGATATTGATTACAGATCCCCATGCAATTGTTCTTGATCTTTTTTGACTAGCGTTTTCAGCGTGAAGGCCAAGACGCAGACAAGCCGCGGAGACTAGCAGTCTCTCTTGTGCATTTATGCTGTGCCGTAGCCATTAATTTGTATGGTGGTATCCGATTTCTTACTTAAACAACTCTGCATTGTCGTGTATGATCGACACAACATGCCTTCTCCCTGAAGACTCGTCAAAGGGATAAGAATGAAAACCAGTCAGCCTGAACCGTCAGCGGGCAAAACGCAGTTTTCTGAGTCTCTGCTACGAGAGGTTGTCCTGCCGTAGGTGGGGGCTGCGGCCGCAGGAGGGCACGGAGCAGTTGTGACGGCGGGTCTGCTGTACAAGGCACCACGGCTAAGGCCTCCTCCTCTGTGTTCTGAAGGGGGTTTACATTTTTGAGACATTTCAGGCTTTCTTGATAATGCATTTTAAATGTTGGTACTGCAGAGCAGGCGTTGTAGTGTCCCTGCAGGAGACCGTCCGGCCCTGGGCACTGGCAGCCTCTCACCGGCACCTCTGGGAGCTGAGTGCAGGGATAATGACCAAGGTGGTGTTTTCCTACATTGGGTTCTCATATTCTTCTTTCAATTTTCTTATTTCTAGAAATATAACATCATAATCTGAGCGACAGGCAGAGGCAAAAGATAGGGCTGAGGATGTGGCTGGCCTCTGCAAGGGGCGCTGGGGAGGACTCTTCAGTAGCACTTCTTTTAAAGTTTGTTTGCATTACCTGTTGGCTTCCTAAAAGCAGCAGTGCCCTAGCTGTCTGCAGCTAGTCAAGCACAGAACGGTGCTGCTGGAGCCTTTTTTAAGGTATGAGTGATGGCAGGTCCCCAGACTCCTGGAAAGGCTTCAGCACACAGACGGCGCTGCCCTTGGGTTTGCTGGCCTGTCTGCCAGCAGGACGTGCGTGTACCAGCACCCGTGCTGCGCCTGTTTGGGCCTTCAGAACGGCACCAGGTTTTCTGTCGACAGAGAAAGAAGGAGAAAAAAACCCCCTGTTTGTACTCGTAATGACTAATGCAGAGAAAATGTGGATTCTCAGATATAGATGATTTTCAAACATTGGCACAGCTGAGTAGCAAAATGCAGCGTTCCCTTCTGTGGACTGGTAATTGGCACCCCAGGAATTCAAAATTAATCTAGCTGCCAGGCTCCCGGGGCTGGCTGCTGTTTGCAAAGGTTGTTGGAGGCAGGCTTCATCTTTACCCGTGAACGGCGGTGTGTCTCTTGCTCTGTTCCACGCTTGTGCCGTACGGCTGGAGACTCTGAGTTTGAGGGACAGGCATCAGTTTCCATCCTGCCTTAAGCAGCCTCTGGTATCTTTTTTGTTGCTGATGTTAAGGTGCTGTGGTTATGGGAACTAATACATTAAAAAAAGTGTTCCCTTTGTTCTTAATCAAGAAGTACATAAACCGTGCTATAGGATCTTGCTAAAAACTTTTTGTGAATTCAGACGGTGGATAAATACTAGTTCCTCATGACGTCGCACAGAACGTACCATACTGCCATCTTTTCTGTAATTATTTGCCTAAATATGGGGAAAACATGTATTTTACACACTCAGGTTTCATTAATGTTATTGTTTGTTCGGTTTTTTGAATGACTCCTTACTTTCTGTGGTAACGTAACAACAGCAACAGTCACAGCAAGGTGAGATCAGGAATCTCGGCAGAGTGCTGCCGACGCGGTAGGACATCCTCCCATTCAGCTACAGAAGAGTCGGAATAAAATAAAATTAATTACGATCATATATTCCAATAAAACCCATGTGTGTGTTCAAAGAACCTTCATTAGCTTATTCGCTTGCCAATAGCGTTTGCACAGGTGAGAATTTTCTTGATAAAGATGCCTGTGGAAATGGGAGGGCCGGGGAACACCGACACCATGGGTAGGGGTGTTCAGCCTGTTCGTGTTTACCCGTTCATCTCAGCTGATCAAAGAAATTAAGGCTAACAAGCATTCAAGACGAACGTGTAGGCAGATTCCTGTCTCACATGGTATGCGCGTTAATTGCTCGTTGAGCAATCCAAAATTGATGGAGCAGCGTGTAAGCGGCGCTCTCCTCGCAGGCGAGCCGGACAAGCAGAGCGGGGCACGGGCTGAGCTGCGCCGGGCATGGCGAGACGCCAGAGCCCCTCAGAGCCCGGCCGTAGATCGGGCTTTCGCAGTAATTGCTGAAATGCGACAATCCAATCCTCTAGGAGCTGGCGGCCGTGGGGGGAAATTGCATTTCGTCTTTATTGCTTGCGCGCTCGCGGGGTGCTGTCAGCAGCCACAGGAGTCACCGGGGTGCTTTGACACACGGTAGAAAATGGCAGGGGAAAGTCAGGGGACATCAGCAGCCGTACCCGTGGTGATGTCCAGCCAAGACGTCTGTCCTGGAAGGAGCAAGCGGGAGGTGCTGAAGGGGACGCTGTAGTTGGGTAATATTCTGTTGGCGGTCTTGTAATCATCCTTCGTGCTGTTCTGCGTGCACTGGCTGTGCCTTGCAGAGTATCCATAAGCATGATTTAATGTCAGATGTGTGCAATATTTTCTCTTTAAACTGTTTTTGCCCGGATTCTTCCTTCTGATACACTTTTGAATATTCAGCTGTTTGTTACGATTACTGTCTACACTGACGCTTGATGTTCCCTGAGCGTTCCTTTCCTCAACCACGGCTTGTCTGAAAGCTGTGGGCAGAAAGTACCAAGGCCTGAAAATCAGTTAAAACGTTTTCACGACGTCTGCAGCTGTCCTGCAGTAATTTGGTGTTCATTCTGTATTTTTTTTGCCCCGAATTTTCCATTGTGTCCTAAGTGAGAGGAAAACCTCCCTATTTCTTTTTGATGGCACCCCAGCAGAGCAGCATTTCCCCGTCTGACGGCTTGTGCTGCGCTGCGTCAGCAGCATCTTCCACATCCCTGGCTGGAGGAGCAACAGACAGCTTGAGGATTTTGGTCTTCTTCAACGTAAATTGGAAGCATTACAATCTCATAAAAATTCCTGAGACTTTTGCTTAGTAATGGGGTTTTATTTTTCTTTTCGGTAAAATAGAGATGACTGGGCAGTAAAGCATTGAAGATCGTGTGCTGTATGTGGGCACTTTAGATCGGTCCCACATTGTTGGGGAGCGAGGTGTAAGTTACTCTCTTGGCATAATGAGCCTTTGCATTTTTTGTAACAACAATATAGACAGTTGCCACTACTCTAGCACATTTCCCCGAAGCGTGTTTTAGCCTGTACGATGACGTACGTGTGTGGTGAAGCACAGCAGAGTACGGCACGGGGTACCCAACCGGTGGCACCTAACCAGATGTTCAGCATCCTGAGCGCGCCGCTCTGACGACCCACAGCATCACGGCGCAGATGGGCTGGGTGACCTTGCGACAGTAGCCAAACAGCCTGAGGTCCAGGATCCCGTCCAGCAGCGACGGTGGCGATGGCACTCGCGGCCCATGGTGGAGGTGCTTCGGGGCCTATGGCCGTTAGGGCTGTTTGCTTTTGTAATGTCTTCATGCGCAATCTCTGCCCACTTGTAGAGGCTGTCACTCAGTGCTTGCCATAAAGCTAAGGAAATCCAGAAGAGAATATAAACATGAGGTGGTATAAAGTGCTGTTTATTGTTATTATATGGTCAGAGGCTCTGGGCGTCTGAGGATTGACTTCTGAAAAATGCTCAGCGTGTCGCAAGCAGAGCCCCAGCCGAGATGGACCACGGTACCAAAGAGACAGAGACAGTCCCGCCTTCCTAAAATGTGGCCACAGACAAGGTCGAAAGGAACGAAAAGTCCTGCCTTTCTCATGTTCAAAATTCCGTAATTTCTAAAGGCTCAGGTGTTTCCTGACTGCCGGCCTTCCTCCGACCCGAGCCTTGGCGTCCCCTCTGGTGGTGGTGTGATGGGGAGAAGCCAACACGAACGCCTGGTGGTTCTTCTCAGACGGACACATCCACCTCGGTGCCTCTTCAGCACGGGTGTCTCTTTGGAGAGGATTATTTCTGCAGGACCAGACAAGGACCTCCCACCAACAGGTGGGTATTTACAGAACAGACCTTTTAAGCAGGCGTGCTTTAATTGCCTCGGATTCCTATTTTTAGTGCAAAGTGTACGTGCGGAGCTGTGCTGTGAGAGAAGACGGTAGGCGTGGTGGGAGCACACGGCACTGCCAGGAGAGCAGAATTATCTTTTGCATCGCTTCAGCTCTGAGCTGCAACAGAAGACGTGCTTTTGGCACCCACTCTGGCCAGGAGTCGATAGGATGCAGCGGGGGTCTGTCTCCTTGGCTTCACGGTGCTTCCCTGTGCAAAAGCATTTGGGAGAATGAAGAAGTTGCGGATACCCTTTTCATGCTTCCGTAATATTTCTTTGATGTTATCTCTCTGAAAGACCACGCTCTCCTTTCTCTGCCTCCATCTCGCCAGCTCTTCTTGAAGGCACAGTGCTCCTTGCCGTGTCTCTGCTGCCGTGCAATGACAGGAACGGCCGTGTCTCAAGACTTCCCGTCACGTTATTCAGGGACCGTTAAAGATCTGAAGTACTCCTGGAGTCGGCGGAGCTGTGCAAAAAGTACTGCTCGGTCCAACTGAAATTCCAAGGGTTAGCTCGTGTGTAATAATTTTCTGTTTTCGTTGTTTTGATTTTTTTTTTGGTCAAGTTTCTTACAAATATTACTCATGAAAATTAATTTCAGGTAAACTACGTGAGAGAGGTGATAGCTGTGCCTCCTCGCAAACACCTTAACCCTTTTTGTTCATTTTGGCTGGAGGACAGAAGCTGCTGGGTGCGTTAGCCTCGTGCCCAGCTGCCGGTCTCAACAAGCCTCAGTCTGTGCTGGGATCGCTCGCTCTCGGCAAAGCTCTCTGTAATGGTCAGATGAATAGTTAAACAGGTCTGAAGGAGCCTTTTTGTGGCCCCGCACATTGCACACTCGCACGTTGCATAAAGCTCGAGTTCCATTTAGCACAAATGCCCCACAGCTTCATTTTAACTATCACTAGAGATAACTTTAGCGGTAACAATCCATGTTGTGTTCTGCTGTACTCCGGTGTTCTAGCAAAATAAAAATGAAGCAAAAGCCACGACGCTGCAAGCTGAGTTGCTGGAAGACCTCTCTCCTTTGCCTTCAGCATCAGGAACCTGAGGGGAACCGCTTCTCCTTGAGAGGAGCCAGCTGCTGCAGGTCTGCTCTTTGTCATCTCCCCGCTGATCACTCCTGCGTCTCCCCAGGGCGTCCAGGGCCGCTGTCTCCGCCAGCTCTCGTGATGGGCACTGAGAGTCACACGCGGTGACAGCCGCTCTCTTCTCCCCGACACTCGCGCCCGCTCGCTGCCTTTGAAACGTCTCCTGTGTTACGCGGCTGAGCGGCGGGAGCTCCTGCGCCCTGTGAGCGGTGCCGGCCGAAGACGGAAGCACTTGCAGCTCATCTCTTGGACCGGCGCTTGGGCAGCGCTGTTGCCGTCCCTGGCTCGTAGGTAGCTGATGTGCAGCTCCTCTTGGTCGAGATGCTTGCCTGAAGGTGCTCGGTTGGTTTTGCTGAATTTCTGGCAGGCAGAGCAGCCCCGTAGCAGTGCGCGGTCGGCCTGGGCGGCCCAGGGAAAGGATGGGTACAGCGGTGCTGAGCCCTGCCAGGGCTGCTGAGATAGCCGGGGGGAGCAGCCCCAGTGACGGCCCTTCAGTACCTGCTGGTGTTCGCCTGGGGGTGATCCCGTTGAGTAGTACTCTGTTTTCCACTTGTCTTCTCATCCCCTGCCTTGCGTTCAGAGCAGCTGCATCCATTGAAACCCACCTTCGGTCTTACGGTCTTTTTTTAATACAGACACACACGTGGTCTATTCAACTTGAAGGCAATTTTTGCTTGATTTTTGGTCCTTCGAGTCTTCTTTGCTCACTAATGTTAGCTTCTCATAGCCTTCACCTTTGCTAAAATTAAATTCCATCTGGCAGAGCTCGTCACAAGCTGCCTTCCTCCCAGCCGTCTCCTCGCTCTTCCTAAGGCTGAAGCCATGCTGTGCGCCGTGCTCCAAAATCACTGTTTAGGTTCACAGAAAACACGTCCCGTTTGCTGTTAGGGGCAGGAGAAAGCGCTGGATGGAAGAGCATCTACAAGAGCCCTCTTTTTTGGGAGAGCCAGCAACACGTCTGCGTTTTACACCCATCCTCACACACCAGACCGCGAAAACAAAGCAGGAGGTTGCTCTCCTGAAAAGCATTTTTCATGACAAAAATCGGTAGCCGATAGAATTGAGCTTGCGTCTGAGGCTGGGCCGTACCCTTTTGCCAGTCTGCATACCTTTGAAACAAAGATGCGTTTTGGTACCTGGAGGATGAGTGGAATGGGACCGCGGAGAAAGGCAGCAACAGCCCTCTGCTGATGCCGCAGCGACGGGGAGGTGGAGAGGATTACGAATGGACTGGTGTCTCGGAGGCTGGAAACATTTTAGGATGAGCGCTTTATCTTTTGTAATGTTTTTATAAATTATGTATTAACACACTTGCTGCGTTTTCCTGAGAAATTGGATAAAAAAGCAAAATGTATAGCCGGCAGATTATATTCCAGAAGAAAGACGCCAGTGATTAAAAAACAATTTCCAGCCCTTTTGAACACATAACTTTATTTTAGACCAAGCAGTCTGCTATTTTTGTACTGCGCTCCACCATTTCAAAGAAAATCCCGGATTCGTTCCCTAGATATACAAGGAGACTGACGTTAAAGCGAGCAAACTGAAAAGCAGCCGGAGTGCTGTAGTTGGTGCTTAAATAATCTGTTGTCACTTATAGAAGAGACGCGTTTCCCAAACTGCTGTGGGACGTGCCTAGGTTGCTGATCAAGGGGAGTTATTACAGGGGCGACGTAAAAAAGTCCAAAACATGGCCGACTCCCAGACAAATGGAAAGCAGATTTCATGCTTTTGGCTCTTAGTGGAAATGATGCACCATTTGCACTTTACGCCTGACTTGGGGGATCGAGAGCAGCATCTCCGTCGCTTTACGGTCGCTGCAGCCCAGCCGTGCGCTGTCGGCGCGGCTGGCGGGGGCAGCCCCTGCCGGAGCCAGCAGCAGCTTTTTGTGCATAACCCAGGCAGCGCGGCGCGGATGTGACGCCGGCCTTATGCAAACAGCCTTTCCTCTGCCCGTTCCCAGCAGCTTTTACAGGAGCACCTGCTTGTCAAAGATGCATTTTGACCCCGTGGTTACAAAGGGGAGCGAAAGCAGGGCTGGTGCAGGGGAGCCTGGGAGCCCTGCCGAGGACCCCGCTGTCGCTGGGGAACGTCAGCGTCTTGACTGTGGCACCCAGAAGTGACGCGACTGGAAACCAGATGGCTTTAGCTCGAGCGTGCGCCCGCCTGTTCGCCCAGAAGACCCCAGAGAGCGGGACCGTGCATCTTTCCAGATTCTGCTCCAGTTTGGACCGGTGGTGCTGTCACCGAGACATCCTCACGGCAGGGATCGCAGTGATGTGACAGCACAACTCAGCTGGAAATTAAATCAAACTGCAGGCTCCAAGACACTTATTAATATGCTCTGTATCCTGAGGATTAGGCTTTTGGTGACACTTAAATTGAATTCTAATGCTTTTTTGAAATATATAATACACTGCATTTACTTCACCTCAGGTTTGAGTTAATGGCTTATTAAATTATGCACCTTGCAGTAGCAAAGCTGTTTCCTGGTGTAGGACACTGAGGCTTGCAGTAGCAATGCAGCAGTTTTGCTGATCTCATCCACGTGCTCACTGGTCAATCGTTAGGTCCGCAGGTGTCCGTGAATTTATTATACTGTCAGCTGAAGTTTCACCCTCGCTGGAGAGGCGTCATTGGGGATTGGGTTGGAAGTTCCGTAGTGAAGCAAATGACAATTTGGGTGTAGAGATTTGGAGTTCGTTTTGGCGTGGGCAGCGGAGAACTTGCAGCAGATGCTGCCAGGATTGAAGTTTCTCCTTCTAATGCAGGATATTTCTTTCTTTTAATATGCAGTGTTTTGGCCTGCCGTGAGTTGCCCCCCTTTTATATTTTATCTGTTAAGGCGCGCTTTCGTAAGTGTTTCGGATAACTCGCTTCCCAGATGCCTGCAGTTTTGAATGCTTTTCTTGCTGTCCTTCTGCCTGCGCGAATGTCTCGCTTATTACCCCAGTTGCTTTTATTCTCAAAGTCATCTTTTATTTCTGAAGGAGTGTCTGTCTATTCCCTTTCTATCGAATGGCTGCCTTGAGCTGTCACCCATGTCCTGTGTTGTTGCCGCCTGCCCCCGGTTCACGGAACTGCGATGCCTCTCCTGTGTCGCCCTGCCTCGCTGGTACGATGCCCCCCCCCCGTCCCGTCCCGTCCCAGTCACCTCCCGTGGCTGCCGCCTTTATCACTGCGTCCCTCTCGCCGGTCCATGCCTGTGGTGATGTCTCACAGCAAATCAATGGATGGGAAAGCGGCCGCCACATATGTGAACGTATATATGGTGCGCTACCCTTAGTGAAAGTCAGTAAAGGTTATTAAAAATGGCCTCGAGTTCACGGTCTGCGCTATAAAATGATGCGCCCATCTCCGAAGCCGCGGGATCGGTGTATACAGACCGTGGTCTTAGTCCTCCGTGAGGTCTTTCGGTGGTTTTCTTTAACGTATTAGCGAAGGGGCAAAAGCCAGAGGAGAATGACCTAAACGGCTTTCCCTCCTGATCAGGCATCGTTTTCTGTGTCAAGGAAGAAGTGCAAGACTTTCCTGATCATACATTTGTTTCAGTTAAATGTCAGCCGGTTTGCATCTGCTCCTCATGCCGCCACAAGACGTATGTCGAATGACAGCCTGCTAGCTCACGCCGGAGTTATTAGCCATCAGCAGTAAAGAAAGCACGATTTAGATAAGAGTAAAATAGAGGTTGAGGTTTTTATCAGTTTAGTCTCTGTAAAATGGGATGGCCTCTTCCTGGGAAATTAGATTTCCCGATAATGTAACCAGCACAAAACAAGTCCGTTGGATTGAATATGTCTTCATATTGTCCTCCTTTTACAACCAGATATTGCAAAAGATTCCCAAGAAAGGTTGAAAGAATTTATGTTCTCTTGCAGCGAGTGAAAATAACGCGCTTAACGACAGGGGTGGGTGGCAGGCGGACAGCCCAGGTGGTGCTGGATCTGCCTGCGACCCAGCGCAGCGTGCGTGGATGTGCCTTTGAGTATTGTCCGCCCATGGTCCCCAGGGACACACAGGGCGGTATCCGTGTTAGAAGAATACGTTTGGCTGGCATCACCGCTACTGGGTTTGTTAGTAACGATGGCTGTTAAGCGCTCTGACCGACCTGATCGGGCCGCGTATAACAAGGTGGTTTTCTCAGTAAGTACAGAACAGCTATTGCATTGTCGGGGGAGGAAATTTGGAAAATAAGATTGGACCGCGTGACCCGAATCTGCCTTTAGGCTTAAGGCGCTTGCTGCTTTTTGCCAGGAATTGCTCTGGCCCAAGGGAAGGCTTTCGGCAGCGCGAGTCCGTCACTTGACAGCGGGAGTTGGGCAGGAGCGTGCGATGTCGGGTTCAGGTGCCTTCAGTGTGCACATGCCAAGTGCTACAAGTGTGCGCAGTGCGGCCAGTTACGTGCTGTGGGTGTGCGCGTGCCGGGTACTGCGGTTGTCAGCAAAGTGTTTGGTGTGGAACGTCCCACGTCTGTCTTACGGCATCTTCGTGAGTGGAAGTACTTTCAGAAAAAGCTGAGGAAAAGAGGTTACCTAAGGATCGTGTGTGCTGTCGTGTGGGGTACGGCTACACTGGGCGAAGATCAAGGGGACCCTCTTTGGCTGGAACGGGAGGAGAAAAAACATCCAGGCTCTGGAGCAGTCCTGTGAGAGCGATGAAATCCCCAGGGTATTTGGGGTATTTGAATGACACTGGGCTATTGTCTAGGATTAGAATATTTTCCACGCAAAACAGGCCTGTGTTGCTAACTTAAAACCTTTTCTTTCTGATATTTTGATGTTCTGTGGGGAAAATAGCACTCATGCACTTGCGATTACTTGGTTTGTCCGAATGCGGGGCGTGTGTGTGCCGTAGACGGCTGCTAATGCACAGCCGTTGGGAGCGCCGAGCTGAAGATAGAAACATTTTTTTTGTGTGGTGCTGCTCGGTTATTTCTTAGAAATTCAGATAATGCTCTTTCAGTTTGCGCTAGACCCATATGGAGATTGGAGATACCGAAGGTACCCTTGGCCTGTCTAGTTCATTTTGTTCACTAGTTAATATATCTGTGGGTAGCAGGATCACCTCGGAAAAGCTTTCTTACTGTATTTCGACAAAACTTAAGTATTCTGGCAGAATCCTGACGAGTTTTCCAAGAGCAGATGATTCTTGGGGAGAAGACTTTACTTTTGTTTATGGGTAGTTATCACAACACTTTGGTTTTGTTCGTCCCTCGGTTCACATCGACGCTTGCTGCAGTAACAGGGGACGCACAGTGCCAGACACTGGTGAGGAAGGGACGGTAACATGCGGTGCTACCTCTTAGGTGTGCTAAAGAGACTACAGTTAGAAGTGATTTTGTAACTCCCTTAATGTATTTTTAAAAAAACAAAACGAAACAAACCACCACCAACCAAGCAAAAACCCCCACCAACCCTGCCTGATTTAGCGGTGGTTAGAGAAACAGCATTTTTCTTAGGTCAGAAGTACTTGCTGTGACAGGAGAGGGCCGTTCTAGAGCTCTGCTTTAAGTGTGTGGGATCAGATGGGTTAATTAAAACCTTGGTTGCAGCAAAGGTCAGCCAGCAGAGAGACAAGCTTGCAAACGCTGAAGCCTCGTCGAGGAAAGCAGGAGAGCTGTGGAGGAAAGGAGATGTGCAAGAATATTGCATCACGGACTAAAACTTGCAAAATAATACTGCATTACGTACTAAAACCTGCAAAAGAAGCTGTGGGCAGCTCATCCCGTGCTAGGGCTCAGGAAGCAGGTGGGTTTACGGGGATGCTGCAGCGCCAAAAGCCGTGTGCCCGTCGTTACGTGAAGAACTGAATCGCCATTTCCAGCCTGCCCCGTGCGTGGCAGAGGCTCCCGGTGCTGTCCCGGCCCGAGGGGTCACGTGCACGCCGCTCCTCTCGCCTGCCCTTCCACTTGTGGTAATTGCCATTCGCCGTTCAGCAAGCCGTTGCAGGCGCTTTCTGCTGGAAAAGAGAGAGAGGAGGCTGCCGGGATTTTCGCCATTCTTCATTTATATTTGTTGCTGAGGCTCTTTAAAAGCCGGCATCAGTGGCTCTGCAATTGCAGCCTTCATTTACTAATGCAGAACACTTGTGCTTGTTCCTCTCCTATAGCGTACACTCAAGCTGCCTTCTTTAGGGATTTGCTGTTTTTAAGATGTCCATAGTGCTTTCAGAGTGCGAGGAGGACCTTCATCAGGTGCCGTTCAGCCAAGCATCACCGTGTGCTTCAGCCTCCACAGACCAGTACGGAGGTGTGGTCTTGGTGGCCGCAAACGAGTCTCTCTTTATGTTGTTCCCGTGTAGACATTTAATACTTTGGAGAACTGTTTCTGAAACACATCACCCAAATTTTGCTCGTCTCATGCTTTTGCGTTTTGTTCATCTGTCCTGCTAGAAGTTTGCCTTAACGTGCATAGTGTCAAACTTTGTGGGAAAAGCAATCCATGTAGAAAATGAATCCCCTTCTCAGCCTGCAGTGGAAAGAACGGAGCCGCGACACCAGTTTTGCTGTGAATGGGCTGAGCGAGGTGCAGAAATCAGCCCTGAACTCCTCCTGCAGCGCTTGGCACTTGCACAAATAGCTCGAGCCTCAAATGCTGTTATTCTTTCGCTTTTATTGAACATTAAATCCATCACAAAAATATGCAGAAAGAAAAATGAATGCTACATCTTTCAAGGTCAGCTGTTTCTGGGGAGGCGATGTAACTGTGCTGGGCTTTCTGTAATAAAGCAGCATCGGTGCGGAAACCGTACACTCCGTAGTACCGACTCTGAATTGTGTAGCAATGTGCTCTTTTCATGGAAAAATACAGCAAATGTGTCCCGTAACCTGCTACCTGTGCAGTGAGGCAATCTGGTAAACAGTAATTACAACTATTGCAGGATGTCATCTCCTGTCTGCCGTTTATTGACCTTTTCTTCAGTGTAATTTTCTTCTCAGGAGCCCAGGTAACTAAATACCCCAGGAAGGACTAGCCGTACGAGCGTCTAGGGCAGCGCAGCGGCCAAGACCCACTTGAGTTCTGAAAGGTGCTCTATTTTAGGCCCATTTAATATTTACACTATACTGACAAATCTGGAAACCCTTGAGAAAAGAAGCTTTTTCAGAGTTCGCCTTGTAGTCATCGGAGGCAAAGAGAAGTTACAGCTGTTGGATGCTGGGAAGCTGCTAAAAGAAATGATCTAAAATAGCCTTTCTGTCTCTAATATCATTTTAGATCCTAGAGTCTTTCCAAGCTCAAAGTGACCCATAGTCTTGCTTGCGCGGTGAGAAACACCATCCTTCCAGGGAACTGAACCCTCATTTTCAGGATTCGTACAATCAAACATGAAGTCCGTTACAGATTCGGGAATGAATGTAACCGGCGCAATTTTTGGAGGGGCAGTTCTGGGTTTGGGGAAGGAAGCGGTATCAAGTTTGGGGTTTAACAGCGCTGAAAATCGTGTGACTTAGTATGAGCTAAGAACATCGGTTGCTTTAAAATGTCAGCCTCTTTGTAGCTCTACTGCATGCGAAGCAGACCTAGGCACCGTCTCTGGGCACGGCAAAGGGTGGATAATCGGTTCCCGTCGCTGTGACCTTCAAGCCGAGCATCCCTCTCGCAGAGCCTTCCTGCAGCCTCTGGTGCTTTGGGGCTGGGGCTGCGTGGGCTCAGATTTCCAGCCTACTGCTCGTGTTGCGAGGGAGAGGATGTGCAGAGGGCTTGATTAAAAAGTGCTTTTGCTTTTTCTCTTGAAGGATATTTGCAGTGAAAACTGTGCATGAAATTTATACTCCTCATATGATTTTGACTGGTTTTAGTGCACAAATTCTCAGTGGAAACTGTATTCAGTAAAAATTTGATTGTGAACTATAGCTCAGAGAATCTTTTTTAAGAAATCCAGCTCTGGAATATTTATTTTGTACCTAGTCTCAGTTTTAGTGCCTATTCCTTCTGCAGATGCCCTCGTTAGCCGGCTAACAGTTTATGAAGAGCTCAGCCTGTCTCTCGCCTGGATCTCAGCATCCCTGAGCATTTCTGCGGTGCCTGACGGTGACGTTTTTGGGGGAAAGCGCAGCTATGTGGAAGTGCTGCTACTGCTGCTGCTGTTGGCCCTTCCTGCAAGCCAATCCATGCTTTTTGTTAACGAATGGGCTCACTTGAGTAGAGGGGGCTAAGCCTGCGGCACGTAAAACGTTACCACGCTGGTGGGCAGCGGTGTTGCCAACAAGAATACGGTGCACTTGATTTATAGCAAGTCTACTGGAAAATAGTTTTAGCAGGAAAAGTGCCGTAAATCCAGATTTACTCTCCTTTGATGCTCAGCATGCAGAAGGAGACTGTTTAGGGGAGGTAGGAAAGGAATCCAGGATGGCCACAGTGAAAGTGTCAGGGTAAAGCCGACAGATGCGAGCCCCTGAAGCGTGGATGCTCGCTGTGGGATAACATCCCTTCAGCGCGAGTAAGTGGGATAATCCCAGTGCCTAGGATGAGTTAACTCCTGTGTGTAGGGCAGAAGGGACCTTTTTCCAGGCTTTGGAGCAAGCAGCAGCGATGAACGAAATCCTTGCTTGCCTTCTTTTTTTCTGCTCCTTGTGCCAAAAGGTTCCCGTTTGTTTCCCAGCACTGCAGGCGAGCGTCACTTCACGGACGGCCATTTGTCCGGCTCCCTCCTCCGGCTCTGTGCCGGGAGAGGCCTCCCTGGGCAGTGACGGCCCAAGAGGCGCAAAGTGACTCTCCAAACATAAATACCAAGGTTGAAACCTCTGCTTAGCGTTTCAGGGTCACCAGAAAGATTTCTAACGGGTTTCTGGTCCAGCTTACCGTGGAAAAACGGATCCTGAGCAGTGAGGCGGAGGGCTGCCCCCGTGAACTGCCATCTCCTCAACAGGTTTTAACGCAGAGCTGGAGGCTGAAAGCACCGAGAGCCTTGTCCTAATGTTTAGTGATAAACTTCTGTCTCCTGTGAGTAAACAATCTGCTTGCTTTGCCGCTTTTTTTCAATTTAAACAGGAGTACACCGAAGCCCTCTTGCAAAAACATTTATCATGTCAAGCAAAACTGAAGGGTTTGGGTTGTGTTTCTCTAGTCTTTTTTCTTCTTTACTTCTAGTGTTCTCGTATCAAATTTTCACTCGAAAAATACCGCCCAGAGGCATGGGAAATGGCACACGGCTTTATGATGTATACCTCTGTCCTAGGATATGCCATGTTTTTCTTTTGTGACAGTCCAGGATTCAGTGCGTGGCCTAAATATTGTGGCATCCTATTTGATTTTTGAATTGTTGGATGGACTAGATGCTATAGCTCATGGGCAACATGACCATTTTTCCTCGTGGTTTACCCTTTTTCTGGATTACTGTCTGTAAGTTTCAAAATGGAACAGGATTCCTCCGTGGTTTATAAATTAGGGCCATATTACAGCAGCACCCAATAGTCCTGCTATATTTTAGATGGTGTCAGGGTTTCTATTATAAACCTCATTTTTCAGAGGTTTATAGCTCAGCCGTAAAAACTCACTGCATGCTGGGGCTCAGAATGTAACAGCTGCATCTCAGCCGTGCAGAGGATGTGTTTGCACGTGTTTTTCGCAAGCAAAACAAAGCGTGCTTTGTTTGTACGTTTATACGTAGAGCTCTATACATTTATATTAAAAATCAGTATACATTTACCCTAACTTTTGATTTCACGGTCAGTCGCTAGGGAACGCCCCCTTTTTGGCAGCCTGGGCAGCTTTAACTCTTCCTGGTTGCCAGCCTGCTCTGCGGCTGCGACGGGGTGCTGCTGTTCAAGGAATGACGGGTAGGGGTGTAACTGAAGACTGTCTCCATGGCTTGTGCCCCGAGAGCCAGAGCACGCTGCTGCCCTTGGGGAGCAAGGCCGGCGGCAGGAAGGGCTCTGCGGTCCCCGAGGAGGTGGCAGAGGGCTCACCCGGAGCCCAGCCCCGCTCCCGTCCCTGCGGGAAGGGCGCAGGCGGCTGGTGTGGAGGTGCCTGGGCCTGCGGGAGAATCACCCAAGAGGGACGCCGGGATCCCCGCGCACGGGCGCCCCAACACCCGTCAGCGCTGTGGTCTGTCATGCAGGGCAGGTTTTTCTTGAACTGGAGCAATGGACAGGATGCAGCCTTTTTAAGGGCAGAAGCCAACAGATAGGCTAATAGCTTTTGCTCACTTGGAGCAATTAGCTGGTAGCAATACTAAACGTAAGGGCCGATCTTACTCACCAAGGGGTGTCTAGCCTACACGGTAACAAGTCTCCATAAGTATTGCTGCTCTACAAAAAGAAACTCTGGAAACAGATTTGCAACGCAGGCTATAGCTCCAGTATTATCTACATGCTGACGTGCCTTTGAATACATGTGATCGGTAGGTTTCTTATGTTGACATACGAATAAGATACTGACAGCCTCCTTTTAATAGCCTTGCATAATGCTCACACCTGCTCTGGTATAATTTGCTGCATTTCCTAGCTCAAATGAACGAAAAATATCTTCCCACAGTGCTGCAAGCACTGTCGAAAGAAAACGAAAAGGGGCTGTTTGTGGCCCCGTGCTATGTGCAAGCATCACACGACTGCGAGTACGTCTTTACACGTGCAATTCGTCCGTCAGCACAGAAGCGGTTTCATATGTACAGCCAGCCAAAGAACGAAGCAAGGACACAGATTCAGTCTGAGTGGGGAATAAAAAAGAAAAAACACACAATCTGCAGGTTAACGTTGACCTAACTGCGGCTAAATGCATCTTTCATGACATTTTGGCTCTCGCTGGCTTTCTGTCTGTGTGAGTTTTAACGCTAATGTCAAATAGGCCTGTCTTTAAACTTGTGGTTTCCTCTGTGTTAAGGCATTTTGACCTTAGTGCTATTGACCTGCCTTAATTCTCACTCTGAAATCCTGCCTGGTAAGAGGCGCCCGATCGCATCTCTCTTTGGGCACTGTAGTGGCAAGAATACATCACGGGCTGGTTTTGCGTTGAAAGCCGTAGTGAATTACTGCAGGGAGCACACTTCTGCTGTCTCTTCCCCAGGCACTCCTCGGTATTTCTCACCTGAATTCAAACCTGAAACAACATACCGTTACGTGCGTGAGATGTAATGACGGGGAACTTCGTATTGCGCAGAGACAGGGGTGCGATGCCGGAGCTAACCCCTAATCCGGCTCCCTTCAACGCGCACGGAGCTAGGCTGCTTTCACGAACACCTGCGCAGCCTCATTAATTAATATCAAGTTTTACATTTCGTTTTAATAAAGCGTTTTCATTACGGAGCTTGTTCCCATGGTAGGAAAAATTGAAATTCTTTGCAAGAGCATTATAATTAAGCTGTAGTTCAATGGGGAGGAGCGTGTCTTCCTTGGAAAGTGTGTCTGTCTAAGCTGTCTCGCTGTAAGGGCGATCCCAGCGGACTCGGGCAGTGCTCCTTTGGCTTGCGCTTTGGAGGGCTTCTGTCCGAGAGATACCGTCTGCCCGGAGCGTTGGACCTTTGCTTGCCAGAGGTTTCAGTCTCATGTTGTATTTCACAGGCTGGAGAGGTGGAAAACAACCTCTCTAAGGCAGTAGTTCCCACGTGTTTGGCTCGCTGGACCCCCGCAGCTCTCAGAGGTGCTCGCGGCCGGCGAGGGCAGCAACAGGGAAGCAGGTTTTATTGCTGAGCTTGGTTCTGCCGGTTGCTTATTTATTTACTGCAGGCTGCCATCCAGGGCTGTTCCCAGCCCACACTGCGGAGGGGATGAAGGGGTGAGAGGTCTGTCCTGTGGAACAGTTTGGGGTGTTTCTTCAATTTAGTGTAAATACCAAGAGTGGCAATATGGGAGGTAAAATACTTTATTATTTTAGTCTGTTGTGGCTTGCTCCTGTAGTTTAAAAATCGATGGCACCTAGTGCACACACAGCTGTTCGTAACATGGAGATTCGTTTTGATGAGTGTAAGGAAACGGGGGTTCACCACGAGGTTAAAGCATCGCTGTTCCAGAAAGGCAACGCAGCAAGAGGAGGTAATTAAGTTGTGTCAGAATTACTTGTGAATTTGGAAACAGATTTTTATTTTCTCTTTGACGAAAAATAGGGTTTATAAAATTAGAGAAATCCTGCCCAGGAGGAGCGGTTTTGTTCCTGCCTCTGACCTCAGGGATGCTTATTTACGAGCTGTACAGCAAGAAGATTGAAATGCTTCATTAGCAAGCAACATTGCATGTTATCTGGAGAAGATCCTAACGGAGTAAATTAGGGGAGAAACATCTGTTGCTTTCCGTCTCCGTTTTAGTGCTCAATCTGGTGCTAATTCTGGCCTTTTGTGACCTTTTTATATGTCCCTTCATCCTAAATATGAGACGTGTTTTGTTCATTAACTGCGAGCGCGTGTTGCAACCTTTGAACTGAAATGCTTCAGAGTTCATCTCTACTCTCCGGGAGAGATTTGTTCCCTTCTTATTTTGCTTCATTCCCGAGACCTTACAGACAAAATGTTAGAGGTGGGGTTGGAGAGAAAGGAGGCTGAGAGGTGGTAAAATCCTGAACCAGGCAGAGAGAGGGATGTGCGTATGTATACCAGCATGCATATATAAGATGCAGAGTTCTGCTGCCTTCTCTGTTTTGTATAATGATTTTATAAAAAAATAGCTGATAGCGGAAAATTAAAGTCTTGGTTTACACAAAATGTGTGCCACACTTAGTAAAAAATATTTCTTGCAGCTTCACACCTAAATACCCAGGTTTGGTGCAAAGAGAGGTGGCGTGCAGCAATTCGCTTCCTAAATCATACGTTCTCCGCCGACTGGCACGGTGCTGGCAGGCACGTAGCCGCTCTGCCGAATTCCGCACAAGGTGCTGGTGCTGGGCCCTTCCCGTCATGAAGAGGCTCCCCTCATCTGCGAGGAAGGTCAGCTGGAGTTGGTGGGTGCTCTCCCTCTGACGTGGGTGAGTGTCAGTGCCCTCGGTCTGTGCTGCTCAGCACCAAGTCGCAGTCACGGAGGAGTTTTGTTCGAGGCTTACAACGCTTGCTCAAGTTAATGACCAAAAATGTCAAATGTGTCCACAGCTAATTATTCATTAGCTGCGTAATTAGTGTGAGATGATCATGATATTCTACTATTATTAATTTTTATACTCTAATAGGAATTAAATCAGTCTACGATCACAGAACACCAGTTTGAACTCCGCTCTGGAGACGCCTGTTGCTGGGCTGGGGAGGATGCTCGTGCGAGCCCTTGCTGCCGAAGGTTGTGCGTTAAAGCCCGGAACGGCGTTATTCTGCCCTGTTCGATAGCAGGGGTGCAAACGGAAAGCGTCACCCTGCAGGGATTTGGGGAGAGGCCGCCGGCCTCGCCTCAGATAGGGAGGTGCAAGGTTTGCGGGCAGCTTGCAAAAAATAGAAGAAATTACAGTGAAAGAGCTGGGATTTCATTTGGGGTTGTTCCGAAGGGAGTAGGAAGAACTGGCTTTGGTGAAATCCTCCAGTCACCTAGTCAGTCATTACTTTTAGGTCATTTAAGGAGGGGTATCCTTAAGTTTATTGCAAACAGCGGGCAAAATGCTTTGCGCTATAACGCACCTTAGCCCTAGACAGTGTATTCCAAACAAACATCACCTGCCTCTCCTGACCAGACAAGACTTTCACCTGGCAGCAGTTCCCCTAATGGCATCTTCTGTCGGTCCTTGCTGGGAAGCGTGCCTTGGAAGTTCAGTATGGTGATTAATTCATATGAAGGATGCAGCGTCGAGTTTAACGGCTTCTTTTCCCTTGCAAATATGTCCATTCCTCAAGGGACATTGAGAGCTCTTACGCCAACAAAAATTTGGGATTCTCTAGCAAGTATAAAAACAAATAAGCCTGAGATGCAGCGTTTCTGTTAAAAGCGTTTGCTCATGCTGTACTGCGACGCTCATCAGTGCTGAGGCACTTCAAGGAACCTTGCTGATGGTTGTCCATATTCTGTCTCCCTCTGTTTCCTATCAGAAGAACACGGGAGATACCGAATTGGGGGCCTGGGCACCTCCCTGGTTTGGTCAGCCCAGCAGCCTTAGAAGAGAGTGCATGGAGGCCAGCTGCTATTGAGCAAGGGCTGCTGGCAGGAAAATCTTCTGTCTCTCATACGTGGACTCCACTTCTCACTCTGCAGTGGGTGGCCTCCGCTGTCTCCCACGGATGCCTTATCAGACCCGTTCTGCAGGGCTTCATGAATCTTTCCGGCAAGCGTCGTCTGATGAGGAGAGCAAACTGAGTTACACACGGCCATGGCAATAAAAATATAGTGGTGGGGAGGGACAGGTGCCAAAAAAGAAACATTCATGAAGATGTCCTTAGCAGACAGAAGTAAAGTTGCTGCAAAATTAGGTAAGAATTTGAGAATATAAGCCCCCTTCAAATAAAGTATAGGATTTCCTAATCGTGTGGCTTTCTTCATAAGCTTCGCAAGTGCTGGTTCTGGGGAACGCATCGAAAGACCTCTCTCCCCAAACAGTAGCTCCTCAGGCACCGGCAGATGCCTCGCTTGGGTGTCTCTGTTGATGTGGAGAGCGATGCAGACGGGTGAGCAGCACGTGGCATCGCAAGCGTAGTTCAGTGCATTAACTGCAAACAAGTAATTATTTCTGCACGTGCTGATTTTTGAGGCGTTTTGTTCTGAGAGAGTGTTGCTGCTGTTGGGTTTCCCCATCAGTTTCCCGAGATCAGTTTTTGACTTCCTTTAACTTCCTACCTAAATAGAGAGTTGCGGGATGCAGGTAGGCAGACTGAGCCTCCTGAATACCAAGCCTCGTTGTCTCCATTAAAGCAACGATAAACTCAAAAGAGCAAAGCCAAACATACTGGGTTGTGTTCGTTAAGAGACTGGCGGGTTTCTGGCTTTGTTGTCTTCTAATACACCAAGAACAGATGCGGGTTGACAAGTGGCATCAGCCAAGGGACGCAGCTTTATAATGTTGTGTTGAAGCAGGGCTTGGAAATAGCCAGCTGAAATCTAATTTGTAGCCAAGTGGAATAAATTGGAGCTGATAGTTATTCAATTAATGGCATGGGCAGCAAGGTGAGGTCTCCTCTCAAAATAGCAGAGTAAGGTTTCTTGACAGGGAGGTTTGGGAGAACGGGGCACGGCACCAGGTTTTCAGTCAAATTCAGCCATTAATCATCTAAGTAGCAGGAGGGAGATGTGATTATTATAGAGAGGCTCAGCAAAATGGTTCGAGTGAGCACTTCCCAAAAGTGCAATGGAATCCAAACTTGAGCCAGCAGACGTGCCTGGAGCCGAGGATTTCCTAGACAGCGCTGTGTAAACCGATAACCTCTGTCCTGCAGGAGCAGCCGTCAGGACCAAAGGTGTGCTGTCCTCGTCTCCCGCGGTTCTTCATACGCGCCGACGGCGTCCGCGGGCACAGAGTAGACCTCCTCTGCCGCTCACCTGCTAAATTAGAAGTTCCTCTTACGTCTGGAAATGTTGTGTTTGCTTGCTGAGCAGCTCGGTAAGAAGGGACAGCCTTGGCATCTTTTTGGTGCTTTTTGTGCATCCAGTGACGCAGAGGAGGTGGTTCGCTGACGTATTCTCCAGACTTCCTGCAGGTTCCTGCGGCGCGATGTTTCAGATCTTTGGATAATTGCATAGTGGTGAAACTGCCATATTTCTCTCCACCAGAAGCAGACCAAAAACTACAGAAAGGCTTTTTTTTTTTTTAATCAAAGGAAAAATTTCTTCCTGTGCAAATGGCCTCCGTAATAATATTATCAGCATTGCCTCAGGCCTGCACAAGCTGAATGGAAGAGAAGTTGAGTTTATGATTTTCAGCAGAATGGTTTTAAGCTTTATCAGTTCAGTGTATAAGTAGGAAAGGAAGACTCATTTTACCTGGAATAACGGGATTCTTTGGTTGCATTTAAGGGCAAGCCAAACAAATAATTTCACAGGAAAGTTCATGTCAGTGGCTGGGAGCCGACCGGATCATCCCTGTGCTGCTGTTCTCAGGGCGCCGAGAGCTTGGACAGCTCTGGCTGTCCGTGCAGCTTGCACCCTCACGGGCCCGCGTGGCTGAGCGCTCCTCCCCACGTGCACGCTGTCTGCCATGACCCGCGCGCAATGACAAAGCCTGCACGCTTGGATGTTAATGAAGTTTCAGTACCAGCTGCAGCGGGGTCGGGCTTTGTCTTGCAGCACAGAGAGCATGAAGGCTGTTGGCAGCAAAGGGCCGGTCACTGCCTGCGTGCGAACCACGGGCATCTTGGTGGGCCTGCGGGACACGTGCTGGGCTCTGAGCAGCTAAAGCAGCAGCAGGAAGCTAAAAGCTTGTTTGAGAACATGGTTAATCCCCTCAGTCTGGGCTCTGCAGTCTCTGGACTAGTGAAGCGTGAGAGCAGGACTTTCCTCCTTCGGCACTCGGCAAACCCCCAGCGCTGCTGCGCATCAGCGTGCTGCAGTTACGCGTCATCTGGCGTCCTGCTTTCTGGTCGGGAGCCGCAATGCGTGCTGGCACGTGCAAGAGAGAGCAAAGCAAAGGGCGCCAAGGGTTTTTCCAAAGTCTAAACGTTCTCCTAACACAAGCTTTTGGTGGTTGAGGTTGGAGTTCTGCAGGGGGCACCTGGTTTGATTCGGTCTCGGTGCAGCGCAGCGCCCTGTGCCTGGGGCTCCGCTGGGCTGAGCGGCAGCACCCGGCGAGCTGTTCTTCACGGAAGCCCAGTATGCCAGGTCTGAGGCTTTCTGCTTTATGCTGGCACTGTGTTTCCAGTTATGATTATTAAAGAAGTCATTAAAAATGCGTCAGCAGTAAACAACAGGGCTGCTGTGGGCTTTCGCTGCAGAGGGTAGCAGGTCGTATTCAGGTTTTGGCACAGAGACTGTCTCGGCGGCTGCGAATGAGGACAATTGAAGATTTGTGCAGATAGCTCAGATACTGAGGTCAAGGTAAATGAACCACATAGATGAAGTCTAAACTGTGAAACATTTCTCAAGTTGTAATATAAATATAGTCCAACAGCTGTGGTCTTTCATTAAAAGCAAAAAGTTATGAGAGTGAGATTTCACTCAGCAGCACTGATTTGGTGCCTGCGAGATCATTAACAACTCACCATTGTAGCTTTCTCGTTATAAACTTCTGCGGGAAAGGGGAGTTAGGTTTTTTGTGCAGTCAGAAGTTGTCAGAGGAGATCCCCCCACTTCCTGCATAACCCGATCAGAAATTCCTCGCACGCGTGCGTTGACCCCTTCTCTCTGGGAAACGCGTTAGATGAAGTCCCACTTGTAATTAAACTTCTGCTACGGAAGAGGAGTGTAAAAATAATGCAGAATAACAGTGGCAGGCCTGGAGGAGTTTGTAGGGGTATTAAGCCAGACAGAGGATAATACGTCAGGCGGCTTCAGATCGGGACTCCAAAGAGGAGGCTGCTCGTGGCAAATCTTTTCCGCTTGTACATAGGACGTTTTTCTCAGGTGGGAATATAAGGAAAGTCACAGGATTTTCTTGTTGCGGCAACATCTTGAGCTGTCTCTTGATGTGCAAGCACTTTATCTTCTCGCTGGAAAGCGGAGGGCATGCCAGGATGAAAAGTGGTTCCCTCTCCATCTTCGCACTTTCTGGTGCCTTCGGAGCCTGTACCGTGTGCACGCCTTCCCCCGCTCCCTGCTTTCACCCAGCGGTGCCAGAGCACACCTGGCGGTAAACCGGCGATGAGTAGGACGCAGACCCGCTCTTGTTTCCCCGTTGCATGGCGATCTATTAACTTTCGGACTTAGATTAGCGCCTGCCACGAGAGAGGTGTAAATTCATCTTAGCAGACCCGTCTGACAAACCCGCCGTGTTTCTGGCTGCTGGCTACTTTTGGTTTTGCTGATGAACGCGTCTCCTCCCTTCCTTTACATCGCACCCGATGCCAGTGCCTCAAACGTAGCTCCTGGTGAAGACAAATGTCTCTGCCATGCGTTTGCAAGGAAAGCAGCAGGTAGTGCAGGGAGGGGCGGGGGTTTTGGCACCGGTGGTCAAAGCTGCCTGCTCCATGTCGCTGGGAACGTGTCCCCCTGAGTCCTTGCCCCCCATCTTGAGCAGAGACAGACGATTTGCTAGGGCCAGTCTGCACGGCTTTTCCCCAAGCAATTTGTCCTTAGTTTAGGATGCCCCGTTAGCATTACGTGTAAACAAAACATCCCCAAAATACATAAATGGGGAAAATGAGAAAAGATGCAAAGGGTCTTATCTAGCGCTGATGTCAAATTTACACGGTAGACAAGGCCTCAACAGTACTTCGTCTTACCAGGTTGAAGCAGTAACGATGAATATTTCTCTTTGACAGCGTGATATTGACGGGGGGATTCACTTTGCCATGGTTGTGCTCTCATAAAAGCTCGGGAGAGCTCCAGGTGTTCTTCCTTTAATATTGCATTGATAGCCTGATGGTTTCTTGCTGACAAAACTTGCACAGTTCTTAATATCAGCCTGTCTGCATTCATCAGCTGCAAAGGTTTTCCCTCCTGTCGGATGCTGGAATAGCATTAGACAGAAAATGGAGAAAGCGTAGGAAGCCAATATGATCATTTTTTAATCTAACCCCCCTGTACCAGGGAGCTGATGGTGCTGTGATGACTGCAACTTGTGATGCAAAGCGCAGAAATACTAGACATCGTTCTAGTGAAGCATGTGGAAATGTATTTTTCAATATTCTGCTTGTGTCCAGCTGCAGTACTAAAGAAACTGCTCACGGCCTATGCACCACTCCTGTACGGGTCCTGTACGGAGGCTGTGGGAAGTATGTTTCAGGAACACAGAGAGGTCCTTGGAAGGAGCTGCAAGTCCCATTCAGCAGTCCGTGTGGATTCAAAGGCGAGGAATAGCCATGCCCTGCTCCGGCATCCCTTAGGAGTTATTACCTGCAAGAGTAACTGCTGCTGCCTTTGTAGACCATCCTATCTTTTATCAAGGAAATACCGTGCAATACTGTTGAAGTTCGCATTCTATATTCCTGCTGTATACCCAGAGGTCTGTTCCTGCTGGGCGGCAGAGCAGTGCTCACAAAACTCCACGTTGAGGAAGTGTTAGGCGTTTGACTTTTAACCGTGCGCTTCTTGGGCATACATATTAATGCCACGTGCAAGGATCATCAAACCGTCACGTGCCCTGTAGACTGCAACAGCTCGCTGGCGGATCTCGCCACTTCCTTCTTAATGGGAAATTTATCAGTTTGTCATGGTGGTTCTGGTAGCACCCCTTGAGACTGGTTTTGAGCCCAGTAGTATTCAATATTTTATCAACCATCTGAAAGAAATTATAAAATCATTACCTGCAAGTTTTATCACCACTTCCATTTGTGAAGTTTTGCCGAGTAATAAATATTGATGAAGATTGGTCACAGAAATTAATCTGAACACGGTTATTAGAGATGGGTGGAGTTATCAACATGTGTTTGAAGCGAAAAGCAAGCTTTTGCATCAAAGAGAACGGTGAGAGCAGACTCACAGGGCAGCAGCAACCAGCAGTGTCTCCAAAAACGGCTTCAAATCTGTAAATGTCCCAACCTGTGGAAGTTAGGACTTTGTACAGTTCCGTGATGAGGAGTGCCAGCATGCACCCAGCCATGATCTTTTCACTTGTAAACGTGGAAAGCTGCAGAGGTGTAGAGGAGAGCTTGTAGTGAGAGAATAAAGCATCTCAGAGAGGAGACTGAGCAGTGGTTTGGTCACAGCCTGTTAATTGCACTTACCTTTGGGCAGTTTTAACGGACAGAACCTGAACAAGAGATACCATTTGAATGGTGAACACAATTACCAAGGGAGCAAGCTATTGAGAATTTGGTGGGTTTGGAGAACACGTGCATCTCGCTCGGCCGGCATCACTGGTGGGGCCCAGCGGCTGGAATACGCCTGCCTGTGTTACCGAGCAGGGAGTCAGGCTCCGTGACAGCAGTGCCGTCCTCTGGTCTTAAAAGCTAGAAAAACATGAAGTGTGGAAAGGTTGCAAGATGAGCGTTGAGCTCCGCAAGACGTTCACTGAGAGAGCCTGGAACCTCTTGCGCGGCAGCAAGGGCCTTTGTGAAAGAAGGGAAACTGCTGGAACTGTGCATGAGGGGTGCCCATCGTGGGGCTTTGGAGTCGGCGATGCCGGTGAGCCTGCCGGTCCTGGCAGTCCTCGTGTGCCACCTCTCAGGCAGCAGAGGGGCCAGGAGATGCTGACACTCTGCCTGCCTCAAAAACAAAACCCCAAGAAAGCAAAAATGCCTATCCGAGCCAAAAGGAAGCCTCTCTTCGGAGGACGCCGCCAGGGCAGAGGCTTCCACGGCACCTCGGGGCTCTGGGTGGTGTGTGCCGGGTGTGAAGCACGCTGTGAGCTGGCGGGCACGGCACCGGCTCCGGCACTGGCCCCGCTCCTGCAGCATGCTGCCCGGTGCCCGCCCGGAGCAGCGGGAGCCGATGTGGGCTGCCTGTGGAGCAGGGAGAGGGCAGGAGTGAGGGGAAGCGGGGCTGGGAGGATGTTTATGCGTGAAAGACTGTCAGGGCTGGGAAGATGAAAATCTGTTTAAAATCTCCCAGGGCTCCTAACTTTCTCCCCTCCAGGCAGCTGGCAGGATTTCTCTAAATATTTGAGATGGTTAAAGGGCTTAAACTGGATTACTCCTGGACATGAGCAATTATAATTGTAAATGCACTATTATCTGAGCACTCTCCTTATGCTATTTTGGCACTGACGCATGACACGGTGACAGGGGAGGGTGTGAGGGTCAAGTGCAATGTAAGGAGAGCCCTTCCCTGGTACACTGCTAGCTGGTTTGCGGGAGACCTACTGGGAGCTGTCCCTTGCGAAGCATCCCCTTCCCGTCGTCCAAGAGCTGCAGAAAGGGCTTCCAGATGCCTCGGGTTTCAATAATTGTCTTGTGTTGCAACTGTATTTGTTAAATGGGTAGATTGCAATTTGGAGCAAGTATAAACCCAGTGCATTTTACTGTAGATCAGCTTCAGTTGGAGCTTTCTGGACATGAATGTTGTTGTAAGAAGGCTTGGATGGTTTTTTGGAGCAAAGCACAGCCTCCTGGTTTTTTTGAAGTACAGTATTTAGATATATTTAGACATATTTCAAGCTATGCCACTCAACCGATCCTAATATAAAGGGTGGAAACCCATATTCAGAGAGCAAAAATAATGGTGACAGAAAGGATATAAAACATCCACTTCAACACGCATGAAAAACAGCCCCCTGGCAGCTCAGGTGGCCGCCCAGCAGCCCTGAGATTTATCCTGGTGTTTGCTGCTGCCAGGGTGGACGGCGGCAGGGGAGGACGGTGGTTGTCCCAGCTGGAGGCTGGCTCGACTGCGAGCTCTGTGTTTCAGCGGGAGCTTGGTCTCTGCCTCTTTCCTCCCTCTCCATCCTGAACTCCAGTCAGAAAGCTGTCGGCCTGCAGTGCAGAGGTGCTGCTGCAGCAGCCTGGCCGATGCCCCAGCCTGAGCTGGAAGGGCAGGCGGCCGCACGCCCTGGAGACCCACACACCTGGAGCCCGGGCGCTGGGTGTCTGCAAGAAGGGTCCAACAGAAGGATCTTGGAAACTCTGTGGATGCCAGTCCAAGGGCTGTTCCAGATGGAATAAAGCACAGGGAGGACACAGCTGCATAGACAAACCCGTGCAGATGGAGTCACTGCGCAGAGAGCGTGGCGCGCTGAACTGTAAATCACGAGCAGAAAGAGCGTGCGAGGTCCGGCGTGGGGTCCTCCTCTCTCTAGCGGGTCATGCACCGGTGGGGGAAGCAGCCCCCCGTGGGGCCAGAGCCCACCGGGCAGCAGGAGCACGAGGTCTGGCGCGGGCTGGGGCTGCCGGCACGGGGCAGGCGACGGTGCCGGCATCTCAGGAGCCTGGTGCGAGCCGCAGGGGAGGGCTCGAGAGGCTGCGCAGAGGTCACGCGCTTCNCCCACCGGGCAGCAGGAGCACGAGGTCTGGCGCGGGCTGGGGCTGCCGGCACGGGGCAGGCGACGGTGCCGGCATCTCAGGAGCCTGGTGCGAGCCGCAGGGGAGGGCTCGAGAGGCTGTGCAGAGGTCACGCGCTTCGGCAGTGGGTGCCCCGGCAGCACCTTTCCTTCATGTTTGAGAGGAACGCGGTGTTGAAAGAACCTGATGTTTCTAAGTGCGTTTGTATTTCAGTGTTGAATTTAACTGATCCGAGTGATTGGCAGTGTGCTATTAAATAAGAAGTCAGCCTGTTGGGCACAGAGCGAGATCCCGTTCCTGGCAGCGAAGGGCGCATTGGGAGGAAACACGCGGCACGAAATGCAGCATTTTCTACAGCCTGAAATCATTCCCCTTCCCAGAGCTAAGAGGTCGGGAATTTACCTCCCACCTGGTTTCCAGAGAGATCCCCATGTTTCTGTCACACGGAGGAGAACGGATCAGAGGACGTTCAGCAGGAGCTCGGGAGACTGGTGATATGCGGGCCTTTTAAATGAGGTGTTTGCATATAGTAGCGTTGGAAACAGGTAGCCAGTAATTCGCACGCACGCCCGCCCACGCGCTCAGCATCCTCAGCATCTCTCTCGCCTCTGGGAAAACAGCTGCCTGCCTTTGCCAGCAGTACGAGCATGCGACTTCAGTGTACCCCCCCACGGAAAGAAAGGAAAAAGATGATTCATGTGAGCATCCGGCGTGATAGGAAGGACCACGGTGTCCCACCTCCTTGTCTAGAAAGCTTGGCAAAATCATCCGATGTGATTTTTGCTGTGACTTCTGTTGGGAAAATGAGGTAGGCCTTTAGCTTTTTGATGAAATAGCTTTCAGGACTTGATTGCAGCTCTTTAATTAGCTGTCCAGCAAGGCTCGTCGCTCTGCAAAGGATGTCACCAGCAGCGGTCTGCACACCAGGAGAGCAGCAGCGCGGTGCCGGCAGTATTTAGGTTAGAGCCCGGCCTGTGTGCAATACAGAGGTTCCTTCGCAGGAGGGGTCGATGGGAACGAAGGAAGGACACCTTCAGCGTGTCCCTCGAATATCTGCTGATCTCTGGTGCCTCGCTTGGTGTTAGAAGATGGTTTGAAGTCGAGGTGTCGATAAAAGGAAAGCGTCATAAAACAATGCCAACAAAAATAAATGAAATCCTTTTATCTGATTCCTTGCGGGTCCCCTGAGGTTCGTGAGACGTGGGGTGGGGGGACCGCAAGGTCGTCTGCAAAGAATAAGCTGGAGAGACTGTTTTTTTATATCTGCATGAGCAGTTAACTGGAGCATGCCGCAGAGTGTTTACAGCAGGATTTTGGCTTCACAATGGATTAAAAGATTTTAAAATCCATCTGCAGAATATCTTGAACTTTAGCGTTGTTGTGTGCTCAAAATAACTTTAGTCTTTTAATGTTTGATGTGCTGGGAGCCTTGAGGGGAATCAAAGGATTTTGAAATGGCGGGAGAAGGGGAGGGCGGCTCTTGGCATTAACGAGGTCCTTTCTGAATCGGTGACACGGGACCCCCTGCCCATTGCCTGGCAGAAACACCGCTGCAAGCTCAGAAACCATCCGTGCAGAGCCAGCGCGGGAGGACGGCTCAGGAGCTGTTAGGCTCAGCTCAAGCATCTGGGTTGCTCCTCAGCCTGCACAGCGCAACCTGCCTGACGCAGGCTGGGGCTGGGGCTGCAGAGTCGGGGCAGATCCCCCGTCCCTTTCCCACCGCTGCTGCGAGTGCCCCCTTCTTTTGCATCGTTGCCCCTCTTGCAGAAGACACCCTTTCCCAAATTTGTTAGCGGGGGAGCTGGAAACATGCAGAGAGAGGGACGGCGGCTTGGCGATATGCAGTGTGGGCACAGGTACGGCCGGGGAGGTAGAGGAGACAAAGTATGCCCTGTCTCTGGGTAGAGCTCTTGCTCCATCTTTCTAGGGGCTCGAGTGAATTTGAGAAGCCTCTTTTTAAACGCCCGCTTAAGCCAATTCTGAGAATTACTCAGAAATATCATCAGAATTAGTTCCAAAGTCCCACAAATGCAGTCAGCAAGAGTACAAGTTGGCAGCTTTCAGATGCTCGGGGTCCTGCTGCCGTTGGTACACCTTGCTGCGGCGACTTGGGGCGTTGGGATGCGGAGGTGCCCGGCGCTGTCGCCCGGACCTGCTCCTGGTGCCCAGGGACAAGGCTGCTTCTGCCATCGGCTCCTGATGCCCTTCCCTCTTGCAGTCCCGGGGAGAGCAGAGTATCTGCCAATACAAAGCCATGCATCTTGGCCTGTGACAAATCACTTTTTAATTGCCTCAAGGAAGAAATCCATTAGTCTTCCCTTTACGTGAGAATCATAGCAAAATTCCGCTAAACACGAGCAGACGATACACACCAGATAATGTAGGCGCTGCTGCTGTTTTCGCTTTACATCACTGCCCGGTTTGGGGCCTTAATTTTCAGTCCAACAAAATTGAACTGTCTGAGCCCCGTCCCGCTCCCTCCGAGCAGATGCTGAAGAAAGCTCTGCTGACACGGGGAGCAGCGTTACGGTGGTGCATTAATGGTCAAAGGTATTTATCTTGTATTAGTCTCCAGTTCCTTTGGTTTGGCTTGGTTGTTGGGGTTTTTTTTAATGGAAATGACAATTCTTTCTTTTCTCAGCCATGCAACCAGTAGGACCTGGAAGGCTTTGACCCTTCTGGCAGCAACGTCCCTTAGCTTTCCCGCATCTCACAACTGCAGCAAACAGACAGAAACCTCAGAGGATGTTGTTGTGGCAAATTATTGCCCTGTCATCTTAATTTAAGCCGAGAAAAGGGTTCAGAAGCGCTGCTGAGCTGTTGACAGCTTTTGCTGTGGCTGGTGGACGTCTCAGCCAGGTTTGTTGCTGGTTCTGGGTGTCTTTATAGGAAGAAATCCAGTTAATGGCAGAACTTAA
>VZSC01017422.1:0-26754 GCA_013398225.1 Steatornis caripensis | reverse complement strand
GCTTCCGTGATTTGCCGATCTGAGGGGCCCTGTTCGGGCACCACCTGTTGTGCATGGGTTCCCAGGCATGCTACACAACCAATGTGATCAAGCAAATACCAACTTTATTCCTCAATAGCTCAGCTTATATACATCGTTCCACCCAATCGTGCAAGCTCATTTAACTACAAACAACTGTGAACACATGTGTCTCTTATTTAGTTGTTACATCCAACTTAGAGCCACGTGGCCTCTAAGTCAATCAGGTCTGGATTGCTCACAACATGTCTGTTGTCTTCCCACAGTTATAAGAGAAGCAACTGGTATTTTGAAAGATACACATCTGCTGTGTTGGGGAATAAAGACAAAGCTTCAAAGACTTTGTAATATAAAATGAACAATTTGCTGTAATCAGCTTTTAGTGCTATTAGAAATAGCTTTTTACAACTATTTCTTTCCAATTTTTTTCTTCTCATTGCTTACATTGGTAATTATGCTATACTTTTAAAAGGACATGATTCAGAATGCAGCTCAGAAATCTTTTTTGTTTTCCCCTACATATCATTGCTTATCAAGCTTTTATAGTTTCATAGTTTTTGGTAGACCGGTTAGTACCATCAAGAAACTTCTGTCCTGTCAGCTTCTCCATGGCTCTATGGAACAACTAATGATGCATTGCAGTTGTTAAATACTCTTTATCCATCACAAGCTAGAAATGCTGCATTATATTTTACAAATATTCTGGTTCTTGCTAAAGTTCTGGCCTTGTGTTACTTGGCATCACATCAGACAATATCTTATAATACCTTCAAGGGCATTTTACTTATTTTACATTGGTTATCTGGGTGGAGAAGACAAGTATTAATGATCCAAGATAACATGGGATACTTGCCACAAACCCACATGCGAGGCTGAAGGAGTGGAGTATAATTCAGAAAAAGCTTCATTTTCATGTAAATGAATAATCTATTCTTCATTTAAAGGGAGGAAATATAATATTCCTTCTCTTGTTTCTTTACCAAGTGCATAAGAAAAGAATTTCTTGGTCCTGCAAAAAGGATTAAATTGCACAATGTCATTTGATGCAGATAAAACCTGTGTGAGAGACAGCACACACACAAACGTCAAACACCTCTTACACCCCTGATATGCTTAAAACCTCAATGCTAAAAAGGGAACATTAGTTACAAAGTAATTGGAGATATAAAGGCATGAAATACACCATCATTACTTATAGTAGAGATAATAACTTACCATTTGCTGCTTTTTATTTCCTGCTGTTTCAAGTGTGCTGAACTTAGTGTAAAAACAAATGTACATCTGAAATACAAATGTGTAGCATTCTTCGTGTATTTCTATCAATACACACAACAATCTTTAACTCCTCTGTTTTAGAGGTAGCATTTGTAAGTGTAATAAAAATAAAAAGACAAAACATCTATCTGTGACATCTTATGATAACTGACATTCAAAATTTGGTGACATTAACACCTTTTTTTCCATTAATATAATTTGGTATTATATTGCAAACCTGGTCATCGTTGTTTTTCTAAATACAAATCACATGGATTTCTTTCTAACTATGACTTATCCGAGTATCTTTAAAGATCTGATATCTTAATATCTGAGGAAGTGGTAGAATTTGAAAAAGATATGTAATATAGCAGAAGATTTTCAATATAAATGAGCAAATTTACCTTTAAGTGTTGTTTTGAGGATGACAGTATTGCATTAAAAACACTTTAGCTCAGCCAGGATATATTTTGCGTGAATCAGTGTCTCAAGCAGTGAGAACTGCAGTGAGTGGCAACATTTTTTAAATAAATGTGTAACCTCTGAAGACTTAGCTATGTTACCAATATGTCTTTACAGTATGAAATCAACTGACTGTGTAATACCTATGTGCTTTTACAATCCAAACAAAATAGGTACGAATGCTTATAAATAATTTGCACAACTATTTTGATTGAGAGAATAGACAATTTCGTGCAGAATTTCACTGGAAGTTCAGTAGGGCTATACTAGTATTAATGTATCTTTTCTCAATTGCTCAGAGAGTACTTAAAGTATGTCAGACACAACAGAGAAGCACTAGGAAGCTACTAGTGGAACAAATAGAGTTGAATATAAATCACAGGTCATCTTCTCTAAACAGTGTGTACATGCTTGGCATCACATCTTCATTTTTATAAACAAACATATCTGGGCCAGATGAAGGCAGGTAATATTTTACATAATCATACTTTCTAGATAAGAATAAAGACTGTGTCACTGGTGCAAGACTGAAAATTTATATGAGGAGCGTTCATCAGTTCCAGCAACGGATTAAGATTTATTTAAAACCTATGTGCAAGGACATATTCATGACCACTGTCTCTTTTTCCTCCCGTTTTTCTTATTGATACCCATAGATCTCTTTAAGCATTTTGCTTACAGTGTACAAATAAAAGAATACTTTAAATTCCTCCCCCATTCCATATGCATATACTTACATTCCCTTTAAGACTGACAGCTTTAGTAGATTTTGCACATATCTTCTACATTCTGAAACATAAACCAGTTTACAAAGTTTACATAGCCTCTTGGAAGAGAAATCATAAAAGTTTATGACATGGTTTAAATTTTCTATGTATTCCCTCCTTGAAGCAGTTTACAGGAGCAAGTGAAGCTGCCTGAAATCAGACCACTCAAAAACTGCAGTTCTTTGCCTCTAAAGGGAATCTCGCCTTTTCTATAGCATTTCAGTTTCTGTTTTTTCATATTGTGATATTAAAGACACCAAACATGCCATAGGTGAACTGAAGCAACTCTTCTAATAAAATGATGCTGGTTTTCATTTGTGCTCCAATGAACTTTTAACAAGATCTTTCTGTGTGAGGTACTGTTTAAAGCAAACAAATGAACAAAATGTCCTTGGCTGATACGGGGCCTGGATTTCTCCAAGGTTTCTGATACAGCTCCCCATAGCTTCCTCCTAGAGAAACCTGTGTGTTATGCTCTAGAGAAGTGGTCTGTGCAGTGGGTGGGGAACTGGGTGACAGGCCGCACCCTGAGTGTAGTGGCACATGGCTCTTTTTCAAAAAGGCAACCTGTCACAAATGGGGTCCCCCAACGATTGATATTGGGCTCAAGATTGTTTAATATCTTCATAAGTGATCTGGATGACGGGATCAAGTGTACCCTGACGAAATTTCCTGATGATACCAAACTGAATGAGGAAGTAGACAATGGAAGCAAACGTCACCCTGCAGGAAGACCTGGATAGGCTGGAAGTGTGAGCTAACAAACTTCTGAAGTTCAGCAAGGACAAGTGTAAGTTCTTGCACCTGGGAAAACATAATCCAGGAGTGCAGCATAGGCTGGGACCTACCCAGCTGGGGAGGAGCTCTGTGGAAAGGGACCTGGGAGTCCTGGAGGACAGCAAGCTCAATATGAGCGAACAGTGTGCTGCAGTGGCAAAGAAAGCCAACAGGATGCTGTGTTGCATCAACAAGGGCATCACCAGCAGAGATAAATTCATCATTTTCGCACTCTACTCAGTGCTTGTCAGGGTACATCTGGAGCACTGTGTTCAGTTTTGGTCCCCGTTATACAAAAAAGATGTGGACAGGCTGGAGAGGGTACAGAGAAGGGCCACAAAGATGATCAAAGGACTGGGAAACCTGCCATGTGAGGAAAGGCTGAGAGAACTGGGTTTGTTCTCAGTTTTGCGAGAAAAGAAGCCTTAGGGGAGATCTCATTACCACGTTCCAGTACTTAAAGGGTGGCTACAAAGAAGATGGAGAAGACGGAAAAGACGAGGGGTAATGGGTACAAGTTACTGCTGGGGCAATTGTGATTGGACACAAGAGGACAATTTTTCACAATGAGAACAATCAGCCATTGGAATAATCTCATCAGGGAAGTGATGGATTTCCCAACACTGGACACTTTCAAGATTCAGCTGGACAGGGTGCTGGGCCATCTTGTCTAGACTGTACTTTTACCAGGAAAGGCTGGACCGGATGATCCTTGAGGTCTCTTCCAATCTGGTATTCTATGATTCTGTGATTCTGTGATTCTATGAAGTCCTCAGAACTCAACTTCATGTCATTTATATGTATTGCTTTAGAGCTTTATTGGATAAAGATCTAACAAAGACAGGATAATCATACTCTTATCAGCAAACAAAAATCTTTCCAAAAAGGAGAGAGGAAAGCACAAAACCTGAAATCAGAGTAATTTCAGAGTACCATAAATGGAAAAAGAAGGGGAATTTGAGGGCACATCGAGAAGAACAGCCCCTGAAGTTGCACAGTGCTCTGATAAATGTCGGAAGCATTTAAATACTACCCATAGATTGTACCTGTGAAAGGCACAGTGATTACAAGTCTCTGGCATACACTCAGACAAAATTTCCTCCTCCCAATGCTGTGATCAGCTCCTGTGATCAGGCACAGCTGAGCCAGGATAGGTGTTTTATCATATTAAGGGGTGTTCATAAGACTGAATCAAATAACGACACTTCTAACAAAGAGGGAAGTTTAATGTTTTTCCCTTTATCAAATGTGACTGGAGACCAGATTTATATAAGTATTTAGATGTTTAAGGGCTCAGAAAAATAGGAATTTCAAGAACAACTAAGCAGACAATATTCCATTTATATTTCCATATCTAAATGTCTTTCATTTTCTATTTGCACACCCTTCAGAATTGCCTGGAAAATAGAAAGTAGCAACCTTAAGTACATAATAACATAAATCTGTGTCTTTGTAATTTTGGCTCTGTCTGAAGTATTTCAGGGCGTGTGAGTTAAAAAGCAAATCAGAGTGTAATATACCCATTAACAATGTTCCTTGCATTAAGACTTCAATGAGGTTGTCTTCTTCAAATTAGTTGCCTATGGCTCCTGTTGAAACTTGTGGCAAATTACTTTGGACTTTTCCTGGAGGGACCCTTATTGACTTCTTTAAGCCACATGGCAAGTCAAGTGCAAGTCAATATGAAACAGTGGCTGGATTTTTCAGCCGTAAAGTCATGATTATATCTCTTTTGTTTGTGCTGTAGGTAGGGATTCCCTCCAGAGTCTACTGAACTGCAGCAGGTTGTTAGTTGTCTCTTTTGCTAGTTTTCACTAAGATAAATCTGCCCAAGATAGGGCTAGTCACAAGAAAGCTGGATGAAAATCCAGCAGGGACAGTTGATCTTAGGGCTAAGAATTGTTCCTGGTCTTCTTTAATTTAGTAATATAGACATAGCCCGTTAGTTTTAATTGTCTTCTTTTGCTATTCCCACACCTTTAAATTGGAAACACAGATGGAAAATCAGTCAGTGTATGAAATAATTTGCATTTCATTTGCCTATTGTTAAATGATAAAGCAAAGCACCATGTAGAAAGTTCTCTGGAAGAAGGAAAAAATAGTGAAATGAAAGACTGGAGCCAATGAAGCAAGTATTTCTTAGCCTGACAATTTCCATATTGCCCGCAAGAAGACACTCATGAAAAGATGTGAGTACTTGATCTCTTTGTTGTTAACAGCAGAAGGGAAGAGAAAGAGGAGAAAAGAAGATAAAACCAGCAACTTCTCTGAGATTCTCAGCATTTGTTGGTCTCCCGTTTGGAAAGACTCTATGAATCCCCTTTACAAAGGCAGATATGTCACAGTGGTGTATTTGTTGGAGGGTGCAAGAGAAAACTGAAGCTGAAGAACAGATTCTTTGGGTTATGTAGTGTCCTTTGAAATTATTAATACATGGGGACATGTACAAGGAAGAAAATAGAAACTGCAGAGCATTGCAGTGAAGCTAGGGTATATGAAATAAAAACATCAAGAATACTCCAGGTGCCTCTACTACCTTTCGAGTTCAAATAAGCAATGAAAATGCACTCTTTATTTGGGACCTGGTGCATTTCCTGTGTCCGCTGTTCTATGATGTCTACTTCTTTAACACCCAGAAGAGAAAGATTTGCAAGCTATGGAAAAGTTCACACAGACCTTTGTCAGGACATGTCAGACACATATTTATGGTGCAGCTTAAGTACCAACATATTAGCCAGTGAAAGACTGATCATCATGTCCACTCTGCTTTCTCCTCCATACATGGTTTAATCTAACAAGTCTTTTGTTTCCTTTGCTAACACATATGGTCATGTCATTGTGATATGCCTTTGAGCATAACCTGGAGTTTAATTAGTTCAGTTATTGAAGAGGAAATATTAATAGCAAAACTGGATGGTAAAGAATGAGAAATACTTTATTTAGACAGGATGTATAAAGTTTTCATTAAAAGACACTGGGATATGCTCTTTGGATTTATAACCAGGATACTAGAGAAATCCAAGAATAATATTTCTCTGAAACTAAAGTTTAATATGAACTAAAAAAGCTGATATGATCCTTGATGCATAAATGATTGATAGTAGACAGTTCATATGATGATAATTTTTGGTACTATGTGTAACAACGCCTAACATCTAGCTCCAACATCAACATCTCAGGAAGAATGTTGAAAACTTGGAAAAAGGTGGTAAAAGCCACCCTAAAATGACAAAAATATTCATTCTGACAAATATATGTTTTAATTTAGCAAAGAGATGTTGGACCAGATGACCTTTGAAGGTCCCCTCCAACCCAAGCTCTTCTATGATTCTATGACTCTACGATTCTATGATAAAATGTAAATTGATGCCTTGATCTATCCTTCAGAAAAAACTTACATGTCTGTATAAATATAGACACCAGGAAGTTAAATTGGTAACTGATCATCAGCTGAGGTGACAAGAGCATTGCAGACCAGAAAAGCTGGGAATTGAGTCTCTCTATATTTTTAAAGAATATTATATATCAAATACATATTATATGAAGATACAGAACATTGTATTGAAGATATTAACCTTCATAAATGTTTTAAAGAATTATAGTAGACCCTTACTAAATGTTTAAATCAAGTTGGGATACTTCTACACAAGATACAGTATTTGTAGCAAGTAGGAAAGGGTCACGGGATAATCTCAGTGCATGCTATATGCAGGATGACAGACTAAACATTGGCCTCAAATACTACTGCCTTCTGGCTTTAAAATCTGTGAATCATTAATCTGAGATTCTTTTTAATTGACTCAGTTCATTGCAAGGAAGGACTTGGGCATTTAGTCTGAATCATCTGAATACTGACACGGTGTAGAAGCTATCAATAATATTTGTAGTTTAATGACTTTGCTGCTGTGTTTCCCTGCCTTGATTTAATAATCTCTGAGTTGCCATGGATGCAGAGGATAAACATCCAGGGTTTTCAGTATACAAACTGAAGCTATGAAATCCACATGTCACTGGTTGTAATTAATACACAGAAACAAAATTTATATTCTTTCACTTGGGTTACGAGTATCAGAGTCAGATGATCCCAGAAATTTAAGGTGTGGAGAGGTGGAATAGGAATCAAGAAGGGAATTTCTGTGGTTTACTTATCGTCACTCATTATTAATAACAATCTATTTTTCTAATTAAAATTCCATATAGAGTGTATAAATCACTGGAATGTCAAACTTCAAATCACTGTCTAAAGCAACTAAAGAATTCAGTGCTTCGACTGCAATTTCTAAAATGGTTGTTTAATGTCTTTGGAGCAGAAACTAAGAAGGGTATGTTTAGACTGATTTGTATAATTTTTCTTATCCACAGATGGATAACTCTGCTAACCATTTTCTTTTTCCTTGAAATATCCCAGTGAAAGGACCATCTCCAGTATTTCTCAGGCAAGTACAGTACTCTATGAAATCTCTTATTTAGCAGAGGGAGGTCAGGATAGGGAGTTACATATTTTTTAGGAGCTTATTATGAGTGTACTTCATTGCTTTTCAGGGAATGTTTCTTGAAATGCCAAAGCAGGTGTCTTAAAATGCCTCGTATTTTGTGCAGTAACCCTCACTCATAAAAACTCTGCTATGCATGTTAAAACTTAATAGCTGGAATATATCATATTAACACACCAAGATCTATATTGAAGTAACATTACGAAACTGAGACTTATACCCAGAAAAAATCAGGAAATTTAGTATAAGTGATTTAACTTGAGCTTTATATCTTTTTGCATTGTGTCTGAGTGACATGAGAGAGTGAAATCGATTTGTAATGTTGAATATTTGAAGGCTGAGAATACAGTGTAAACAACTGCAGGCAAAGAAAGCATATATATCACAAACCGATTGCTAACTAGAAGGAATGCAGTAGAATTAAAAATATATCCTTCTCTCAAAGCTGTACTTACCTTTATGGATGGACATAAACCAAATGAGTTAAAGGGTTATGGCTGCCAGGAGCAGGGAACACCTAACATAATTCTCTTGCTGTTCTATACTGTCAATATTTTCCAGTAACCCAGAAAGTAGAGTCGTCTAGAAAAAGGGCATTACTTATTTTCTTGGTGTTACTATTGTTCAAAGTTTTTATACTTGATAAAATCAATAAAGGGAATCCGGTCCCTAATTGTTGGGAATGTGTGTGCTTGGGGGGTGGGAGGGAGGAGTTATCACTAACTATAAGAACAATTATAAGAATAATTAAAACAAGTGTAGCTATATTGTTTTGATTCACTGAAGTTAATTAGCAAGACACATGATTACAGCTGTAGAGTGTTTTCCATTCCTTTTTTCTGCCTCATCCTTCTTTACTTTTTGACTTAAGCAGAGTAAATTCCATATAATTCTGTATGCTGCTGTGATACAGTCCATTTGTGGGTTATTCAAGAAAGACATAGGCATCCAAGCTGTGCAGGACTTAAATACAGCTGTAGTAATCATTATATATGTTAGAAAGGTGAATAGTAGTCCACAGAGATAAAGGAATGATCTATTCTGATCTAGTGTTTTAGTNTCCGGTCCCTAATTGTTGGGAATGTGTGTGCTTGGGGGGTGGGAGGGAGGAGTTATCACTAACTATAAGAACAATTATAAGAATAATTAAAACAAGTGTAGCTATATTGTTTTGATTCACTGAAGTTAATTAGCAAGACACATGATTACAGCTGTAGAGTGTTTTCCATTCCTTTTTTCTGCCTCATCCTTCTTTACTTTTTGACTTAAGCAGAGTAAATTCCATATAATTCTGTATGCTGCTGTGATACAGTCCATTTGTGGGTTATTCAAGAAAGACATAGGCATCCAAGCTGTGCAGGACTTAAATACAGCTGTAGTAATCATTATATATGTTAGAAAGGTGAATAGTAGTCCACAGAGATAAAGGAATGATCTGTTCTGATCTAGTGTTTTAGTCAGCAACTAAGCACCACACAGCTGCTTGCTTACTCCCTGTCATGGAGGTACACCAAAACAACTCCACGCAGATAATAAACTTAAGCAAACTTTAATTCATAACCAAAATCAAACAGCTGAAACCAATGAGACAATGACGGTAACTGAAATAACACTCCAATGACATTGAACAAATTATACATTCAATGTACCAGTTGGGGTTGTTATAATACAAGACAATACGTATGAATGATGACTCCAAAGTGTGCACACACTCACTCACAAAGGAAACCTCTCACTCAAGGGTACCCTGAAGATAGATTCACTCACCCAAAGGGGGCGAGGGCTCACTCAAGGATATATCCAGAAGAAATAATGACTCAATGGAAGAAGGGTGAGGGCACTTAATCCTGTGAATTTTCCTTGAGTGGCATCCCAGTCCCAAGGGGGGGCTTCTGGTCACAGACCATCTGCTCTGAGCAGAATACATTCAAACGGGGTCTCTAGCAGGGGCCCCATTTTATAGCCTGACTGAATCTGAACTATATTGGTCATGGTCCAGAAGCAGCTCGGGGTCAAGGTGCCCTGTTGGCTAGAAACCCTGCCTCTTGACTGAGAGGTTCCACCCTTGTTGTTCCCACCACTGGGGGAGTATTTGTTGGTCAGCATCCGGCCAGGGTGTGGCAGTGTATGACAGTGGCAGTATGTGGCAGTATGTGACAGTGGCCACGGTGGGACAACAGAGGCACAAAAATAAGGGCATGAAAGAACTGGCAGCTCCTGTGTCCAAAGTCCTAGCCTTTTGGGAGGGGGGTGCTCCTGCCATACATCTCCAGGTGAGATGGGGAAGAGAATCAGAAGAGTAAAAGTGAGAAAACCCATGGGTTGAGAGAAAGACAATTTAATAGGGAAAGCAAAAACCATGTGCATAAGCAAAGCAAAACAAGGAATTAATTTACCGCTTCCTGTGGGCAGACAGATGTTCAGCCATCTCCAGGAAAGCAGGGCTCCATCACATGCAACAGTTACTTGGGAAGACAAATGTCATCACTCTGAATGACCATGACCATGACCATGACCGTGACCATGACCATGACCACCCCCACCCCCACCCCCCGCTTCCTTCTTATTTCCGCAGCTTTATATGCTGAGCATGACATCATATGGTATTGAATATTCTACTGGTCGATTGGGATCACCTGCCCAAGCTGTGTCTCCTCTCAACTTCTTGTGCACCCCCAGCCCACTCACTGGTGGGGTGGTGAGAGAAGCAGAAAAGACATTGACCCTGCCTACACACTGCTCAGCAATAACAAAAATATATTTGTGCTATCAACACTGCTTTCAGTAAAAATCCAAAACTTAGCCCCATACTAGCTACTATGATGAATATTAACTCCATCCCAGCGAAAACCAGCACACCTGGGTAGTGGTAGGGGAAGACTTAAATAAGAATAGCTGGATACATAACAGAAAAATAAATTACAGGCTTAGTGTCATGCAGCATTTCATGATGGTGACGTTTAAGGAGTTTCACATAACCTCCCTAAAAAAGCAGCAGAAATTTCATCTGTTGAGTAATATTTAAAGAGATTGATCCAAGCTTATTATTTGAGCAGCTACCAGTGATATAAGCAAACAAAGTCTTTGATTCTCTCATTTAGTCTGATTAGTGAACATTCTTTAGAGGCTATATCTATATTTTAAGTCTCAGTTAAAATCTCAATCCTGATCATTTAAATAAGAAAGGTTGAAGGCATAGGAAACTATGGGTCCTCGATATGAGGGACATGGACCTGTTGGAGCAAGTCCAGAGAAGGGCCAGGAAGATGATCAGAGGGCCGGAGCACATCTTCTATAAAGACACAATGATAGAGTTGTGATCCTTCAGCCTGGAGAAGAGAAAGCTCTGGGGAGACCTCACAGCAGCCTTCCAGTACCAGAAAGGGGCCTACAAGAGAGCTGGAGAGGGACTTTTTACAATGGCATGTAGTGATAGGACAAGGGGTAATGGTTTTAAACCAAAAGAGGGTAGATTTAGATAAGATATTAGGAAAAAATTCTGTACGATGAGGGTAGTGAGACAATGGAACAGGTTGCCCAGATAAGTTGCGGACATCGTATCCCTGGAAGGGTCCAAGGCGAGGCTGGATGGGGTGTTGAGCAACCTGGTCTAGTGGAAGGTGTCCCTCCTAATGGCGAGGGAGGTTGGAAATAGATGATATTTAAGGTGTCTTCCAACCCAAACCATTCTATGGTTCTGTGATTTTTATCAACATTTGTTGCCACTTAACATGAATAGAGAAAGCTGGATTTGGTCTATTACATTCTAAAATGAATATGGTTGAGCTAAGAATGGAGGTCTGAACTACATGAGTAGTTATTTTGATTTCTTTGGAATGCTTCTTGTGTAAAATTAAGCATTTGGTTTACTGTAAATACAAAAATCAAATGACTAGCTTTAAGTAAATTAGTTTAACATTAATAACCTATTAATAATTCTATGCAATAGATGCAGACAATCTATGCAATAGATGTATATAATATACTATGTTTTGAACTAGCCCTTTTTCTTTCTTTCTCCAAACTGTTTGAGGAATCTTCCTTTAAAGAGAGTTCAGCTAAACTCATTAGCTGGGTCAGGATCTGGTCCTAGGCATGATCCATGTTTCAGCATCACATGAATTTTTATGACTAAATTATTGCCCCCGATGGAAATAGTGCAGATTTTTACAATGGAAACAGTGACAGACAGACCCTTAGCCATTGTAATGTTAGTAATGAGACTATGCAAATGTAAAGGCATTACAGGAGTTCCTGAGGAAATTACAATTACATGATATATATACTTTCCTGATTAAACCTACCATCCATGTTTTAATGAGGAAGCCTGGGAACACATAAATCCTTTTGCCAACAGGCCTATCAACAGTCTGGATTATTGGGACCAATTCTGCCGTTCACAGATGAAGATGCCTCAATTATTAACATAAGTTGAGTCTTCAAAGTAATGCACTACTCATGCTAAGAAACAGTAAACGAAATGAACCCTGTGCTAGTACCAGGATGAAAAGGAAAAATCAAATCAAGTTTAAAGAATCACCAAAATAGTGAGAAGAGGTTTCTCTTTCCTCTATTCTCTGTCAAAAATTAAGCCTCAAGAATCTCAAAAGAAATTCTCTTTCTGTCATAAAAATACAAACCTAATGATGCAGAATAAAGAAGCTCAGATAGTTTGTAACTAATACCTCTCTTTATTAAAAATTTGTAATTATTAACCACAATTACCCTGACTTCTGAAGAGTCCACAAGTTATTTGAATTCATGTGACTGGGTGCGTTTCTGTAGGAGGTTCCAAAAGACTCAGAAATATTTCTGGTTCACACTAGAAGCTACAGAATTTTTAAAAACCCTTATATGAAGTTTAAAGGGACAATAAAATACAAACAATAATGAAACTTTGCATTAATCTTCATTCACATTTAGGAAAATTCAATCACATATTATTTCTTGTAGGTGTCAGATGAAGCCAAACTCAGAGGATAGGAATCCTTAGTTCTTCAGTCACTCTGTTATATCTAGACCTAGTCTGTGTTAAAACCAACTGATGCCACCTTTTCCCTTCCAATTAGGCAGTGAGGGTAATGTAGCTGGAGAGAGATGCCTGTGCTGTGATATAGCAAGGCACTTGCATAGCACTCCCATCTCCTGGTGCTGGCAGTTCTGCATTCTTTAGCTCATAGTTCTGCAGAGCAGACACCTTCTGTCAAGCTAGATATGGAAATTTTGTTTGTACTTTTCAAGGTCCTGATAACACCCGCAGAATTGACTGCCCTGGCCAGCACCCCGGGACTCTTACCTGTGCACCTCTGCCCTGGATGTGGATGTCCATGTCAGCTCAGGCCTGGGCAATGTCATTGGTCAATCTGTATCCAGCCCTTTGTCTGCTGCTCTAGGTTACTGGGAGGTTTTCCTGAATGGACTGTGGATCTATCTGCTAGATGCTTTGTCTCCAGTCCCACCTATGCTGTGGTCACCCTTGTCTCCTATCTTGCCTTGTCCTTGCCTGTGGAACAGCCTCCCTCTTGCTTCTATGTGGCAGCAGTTTTAACTTTCTTTCCTGCTTACCTCTTCTTCTTCATATTCTTATGATGGCTGCTCCAGCTTGGAGCTTAGCACTTATTTTTTTCCTGGCTTTTAACAATGTGAAGTCTTCAGACTACAGTTTAATACGAGGCTGAAGGACTGCTAATAATACTTGAATTCTGGAGTTCAGAAGTCAAGTGTTTTTAGACTGCCATCTGGGTTCCAGAGAGAAAGAAAATTTAAGAAATCCTACCTACTTTCTCCCTTCACCTTTGCAGGTCAGCCTGCAATGTTATAATAATAGTACTACTTACATTTAAACTACACTCCTTCAACTGAGGCATATAATTCACTTCATTTCTCTAGAGAGGTTCAGATTTGAAGGTGATTTGCTTGAAGTCATAGATCAACAGAACTGAAAATGCAGCTGTTATGCTCAATACAGCCCACATTTTGTAACCTCCAGTTTGTGCTCAAGCTTCCAACTGTGTTCTAGTGTTCAGTCAGAAAATCTGGCTTAAAATCTTGGTCTTTCCTGCCCAGTCTTCATTTGTGCTTGGTGGAAAGAAGAAAGATCTTTTGGAGGGCAGATCTGGAAGATCTGGTTAGAATCTTTCGGCAATAAATGAAACAGTGTCTGATCTCAGGCACATTAAACAGTTAACTCTAAAATGCTCCACTATAAGAAAGAGTATCAGACCTGCACTGCCCATGTTTTCATGTAGCACAGAAAGAAATTATCTTATGAAATGCTCCTCCTATAGAAGGTTGTACATTGATCAGAGGACAACCTTGAGACTTGCTCATTAGTGTTTGTGTTATCCTGGGAGAAAAGGCTTCAAAGGCAGAGATTTCACCACTCTAACTGACAAATGGTCACCTGCAGAGTGTGGTAGAAATTAGGTAGAACCAGGCAAGGAAGGAGCAAACTGAAATAGGTCTTGCCACTTCTTCCTCTTTTCTGCTGGGAAGTCTCATTGGCAAGCCGAAGATAATACATTTCAGATTCTCCCAAATGGCCAAATTTTGAACTAGTTTCAGTAAAAGTTGAAAGTTTTTTTAATATCAAAACAGTGGTTCATTTCAGTTAATTTCTTCATAAAGGAAACTTTTGCTGCAATCAAACATGGCGCTCAGCACTTAAACCTGACAATGAAAGAGATGGATTGATTGGTCAGTTGAATGATAGATCCTTCTAACACTCTACAGGTAAATCTTTGTCTCTCATTGCCACTCCTTGAAATCTTGACTCATAGAATCGTAGAATCATTTAGACTGGAAAAGAACTTTAAGATCATCAAGTCCAATTGTTAACCTAAGAGTGCCAAGTCCACCACTAAACTATGTCCCTAAGTGCCACATCTACACATTTTTTAAATAGCTCCAAGGATGGTGACTCAACCACTTTCCTGGGCAGCCTGTTGCAATTCTTGACAACCCTTTCAACGAAGAAATTTTTCCTAATATTCAATCTAAACCTCACTCGGCATGACTTCAGACCATTTCCTCTTGACCTATTGCTTTTTAGCTGGGAGAAGAGACTGACACCAACCTTGCTGCAACCTCCTTTCAAGTAGTTGCAGAGAATGATAAGGTAACCCCTCAGCCTCCTTTCCTTTAGACTAAACAACCCCAGCTCCCTCAGCTGCTCCTCATAAGACTTGTGCTCTAGACATTTCACTAGCTTTGTTCCTCTTCTTTGGACATGCTCCAGCACCTCCATGTCTTTCTTGTAGTGAGGGGCCCAAAACTGAACATGGTATTAGAGACGTGGTCTCACCAATGCTGAGTAGAGGGGGACGATCACTTCTGTAGTCCTTCTGGCCACGCTATTTCTGATACAAGCCAGGATGTTGTTGACCTTCTTGGCCACCTGGGCACACTGACAGCTCAGAGTCAGGTGATACAATTATTAAGAGGAATCACACAGGTTTTGTATTACTACGAAATCCTCTTCTGCTAAAAATATAAATTCAGAGGAAACATCAAAATAAAAAACAAGTGTCTTGAAGTAAATGAATTTCTGAGTTTTGAATGTCAAAGCTGAAAAGGGGGAAGGAGAAAAAGGTGAAGGATAGCAGTAGGGTTCTGTTCATTACTTTAATGTTCATAGGATATTGAGCTTGAAATCTTTCTTTATAGATATAAGACCTGCTTGACATGCTGTTATTACAAAAAATTTGTAGATGAAGAGACTATTACCTAGGGAAATTTACATATGTAAACTAGCATAGGGTGAACACATAATTGCTGGAATTTTCTACTTTCATTAATAGTTGTATCTGAACATGAGGAAGAACTCTGAACATGAGGAAGAACTTCTTTACTGTGAGGGTGACAGAGCACTGGAACAGGCTGCCCAGGGAGGTTGTGGAGTCTCCTTCTCTGGACATATTCAAAACCCACCTGGATGCATTCCTGTGCAACCTGCTCTGGGGGCACTTTCTTTAGCAGAGGGATTGGACTAGATGATCTCCAGACGTCCCTTCCAACCCCTACCATTCCATGATTGTATGATTCTACTCAGTGTAACAGCATTATCTGCATACAAATTAACAGAATTTTCTGTGCAGTTCTCATTTTATCAAGGTTTATTAGTTTAATAACTGGTCCCTCTGAGTCCCATGGTACTTTGGATATAAGGAGCTGGCCAGCTCCCATAAACTATCAAGCCTATCATTTTAATTTTAAGTAGAGTTCCTATTTAACATATCTAAGGAGTATACTAAATGTCAGGTTGGTATTTACTGTTTGGGGAGGATTATATAGCTGTGATATATAAAACAGTTCCCAAAATTTTAGCATAGAAATTAAATTAGTTGTAATTGTTTTGAATTTTATTTTATTACCTGTTTCACCAATACATAGATCAGTTTCACAATGGTATTATGCAGTCATGTTTTGTATTAGTGATCACATATACTTTTATGGTTTTTGTTTTGGTTTTAATTGTTATTTTTAGTGACTAGTATAAGAATGACTGTTCCTCTGCAGTCTTAGCAGAATTTGAATCAAAGACAATATAGGTAAGGTAAAAAAAGTGGCCAGTCCTGGGCAGATAGTTGATCTAAGTTGGAATTCTCTCTTTTCCAAGCTATAAGTGCTATGTGTGTTTCTCGATTCCTCCAGAGACTGAACCATTTTCAGTCAGGGATTTTCTCATCCCTATAGAACCATCTATGAGAGACAAATTGATAAGCGTCTTATCAAGTAAGACTACAGACCATAGGATTGGTAATTGTGATATGAATTTTAGGGTTTGACTTGCACAAATCACAAGAGAAGTTGTTCATTAGGCCAAGTGGTCTGTGAACGAAAAGTAAAGCAATAATGGAAGTGAAATTTGGAGGACGCAGGCTTTAATAGTTGTTTCAGGAGCCAATAACAATTTGAACAACCAATTCTAACGAATTTATCTCACTGGTCATGAAAATCCCCTCTGCTATGTGCTCATAAGCAAAATCACCAGTGTGTTATATAAACTTCACAGTTGGGGAAGAATTAAGAGGTATCCCACAGAGATTCATATAAAGTAAATGTGTGTATACTGAAGCAATAGGGACATTCTCAAAGGATTTGCAGCATTGTTGTATGCCACATGAAATTTCCTCTAGAATGAACTTTCTTAGGGTATAATTTCTTCCTAAGAGCAATCAATTCAGTATGCTTGCAGGGCAGATTCAAATCATCACCCAACGTATTGCATGAAATTGCCAGCTGAATACATAGCAGTTGTTACCACGTGTGAATATATATTACTAAATGCTTCTGTGGTCAAGGTCATTCAATTTCACAATGTATTTGTATGAAAATACTATAGTAATGGTACAAAAATGTGATAAAATTGAATTAACTCCTGCCCTCTCATTAAAAGCAAAAGCAAAGTTTTGGAAATGAGATAACTAGTCTTAAACAGCTAAAGAAGAGCATCATATGGAAGAAGACAACTTCCAGATCCCATGGTACTGAAAGGCTACATTAGTTTCACATTGAAGCTATTTCGGTCAATTGCATTTCCAGACTTAAATGTCCCATGGAATTGCCCTGTCATTGTGACAACCAAGAGAAAATGAGGTAGGAAAAGGGAGGAAATTGCAAAGCTGATAGGAAATTAGATCAACTTTGCTTGTCAGAACTATGACTCGTTGCACCCTGGATCAATTATCAACATTAGCTGATGTTGCTTCTCAACAGTTTACGCCAGATTTTTTGGAGGTGAAGCAGGAGTCGGAAACCAGGGCTCCACTGATTGATTCAACCTTGAGACTATCAAGTCTTACTTCTCCCTCTGTCCCTCCATTCTTCAGTGAGTACTGGATAAAAAAAAAAATAGTATCTTTTAGGACAGGAACTGAGAGAATTATGCCTCAGGAGAGATAGTATTCAGAGGATAACCTCACAGCTCTGAGAGATGAGAGATATATATTAAACAGAAAATGCCAGTTTTGAGAACCAGTCTTCCTTATGTCTTGTTCAGTGTTCTATCAGCTTGACTACTTGCTATAAAAAATTTCTGCCTGGGATTTTTGAGTTTATCAGAAAACGTCTGTCACATATGTCTTCAAAGCTAAATTTCCTGGAAGTACCCAGTAAACCTAAATACATATTTATTGAAAAAGTCTTTTCCCAAATACCTTGTAAGTGTGGTGCTAAGTTGCTTAGGTTTATCAAGACTTATGTAATTTAAGCACAGTAATCATTAAAAATGAGACTCCTAGGAAGGAATCCCATAAGGTTATATAACAATTGAGTGGAGGATTGCAAGCATAGCTTCTGTCTAAATATGGACCTAGTTACTTAAAAAGGTGGTTGGACCACTTCATCCATATAATCTCTCATGGCTGCACTGACATCAACAAGACAGTTAGACAACAGTTTCTTAATATAACTATCCCTGATTTCAGTAAATGTGTAGTGAAGGTATTTAGCCCTTTTTTCTTTAATGAAAGAATATTATTAAGCATTATTGTGACATCTTCAAAAGCAGTATCTATTTAAAAACTATTTTGAAAACAATTAGGGAAGGTTTTTTAGGTATTTTGATTGATTTATCTTCTTGTGTTATTCTGCACGAACCATTCTGCCAAGTAAGTAATATTTTTTGTTTTTCTCTAATGTCAATGATGTTTGAAGTCTTTATTGTGTACATTCTAAAAAAAGACATTTGAAGAATATCCTCCAAAAATTATGTGCATGATTCAAAATAGAATTTACTGCTGCTATGCTTCCTAACTTTTTCCATTTAATTCACAGAGACTTTCTTGAGAACAAGTTGAAGTTATTTTAAAGATTAAGAAAATGAATTCCAGGATTTCTTGTATGAATATTGATGGAAACTTTTTTTTTAATTCAATAGTACAAATAATCCCTTTGGAAGGGCATACAATCTTGTTTAATCAGACATGAAAAAAACCCCACCATGTGATTTATGCATCTCATGTAGATTAGCTAGAAAAGATCAGATTTCAGATATTTTCAATTATTAGGTATAATGTAAACAAAGTAGTTCAGTTATCACAACTGTAAAAGTGTCAGTGAAATTTCGGTTTCTCTCATTCTTCAATGAGACAAGACGCAAAACTCCTTAGATTAGTGATACTTTGCATATTATTTATGCTATTCTATGACATATTTTTGTCTGGGGACAGATATGTCAAGCAAGCTGATTTTTTTGTGTGTGTTTCTGAAATAGGTGAAATAATTTTTGATATTTTCCTAAGTTGTCATTGGCTACCAGAGTTTTTAATAAAAGCTCATGTTGTTTTTCTTTGTAACTGTTTCTATTGTGTGCTTTCCAAAGGTCTAGCAAGGGGCTTATTCTGCTTCCTGTAGAGCTATGTCAGCCCAAATTAAGAACACCAGAAATATTAGATTTAGACATTTCTTTCTCAGTTGCCATCCTGTTCTCCAGTGAACAAGGTCAAAACTGATTCTGAAAAAAATGATGGGAAAGGTAGAAGATCCTTTCAAAAAGTGCTTAGGACAGCATACTGTATTGACAGATTTTCACTGAGCATCATATAGTCTCCTGCAATCAGAACTATACTCTTGGTCATTAGTTCTATTACAGGAAAAAAAAAAACAAACCATCAACAGCATTAGATGTCAGAGAAAGTGAACGACAGACCACAGCTGAGAATTTTTAATCTGATGGAAGAGCTGCTCAAATAGATGGGAGGAAAATTATGTACCTACTATTCATTTTCAAACAGGAAATAATACTCTACTGGCACCAGTTGTATGTTAACTTGCCATCTTGCCACTGTGAATATTTGCTTAAGTAAATTTTATTAGTGGCTGCTGAAGATTTCAGATATTTTTATTCAAGTGCAGTCCAGATAATACAGAGAATGAGAGGGGGGAAAAAAGGTAAATATACTGTCCTATAGAAGTTAAAGGCAACAATTAAAACAAAGTACTTCTTAGTAGAAATAAGGAGCTGGAGTCTTTCAACTCCAGAGACCTGTAACTGCAGAACTTCTATTTGGCTTTGTTTGAGCCTTCATCCTTGGTTGGGTTCACTTTTTTTTGGACTCATTTTACAGCATTCTTTAAGTTGACACATTCTATAGAGCTTGTTATCTAACCAGCAGGCTATTGAGGCTCAGGACCTCCCATTAAGAAGGTAAGAGAATGCCTATCTTCAAATAAATAAATGAATTAAATAAATAAACAAAGAAAACAGGGAAACTCTTACAGAAACAGAAACATGATAAGAACTAACACAGCTGGACTGACAAGATTAATTGGGAAATAGATTTGTAAATTCACTTTTCCTTTCCCATTTTCCTGAAGTTATTTAAAGTGTGTGTTGTTCTGCTGTATTATATTTCAAAGGTGGATGGATTTCAGTGGCATTTGGAATAATAATATTCCGTTTGCTTCAATTATACTTTAATTGACCAATCCTCTAATATGTCTTATATTAAATTGGATTGCATTATTCAAATATATGTATTTAACAGGTTTTGACTGCATTATTGAACTCCTTCTTCCATCAAAGTAAGTACTTTGATGTCTATCAATTTTCAAGGAGTCAGAATTTCACTCACGGCTCATGTTGTTAATATCTTTTCACTTTTATCTGCTATATGCCTTTTTTCAGTCTTATCTGTTGCAGTCACTCTGGCACTTCCTAAAAAACACTTATGAACAAGAAGTGTGAAGAGATATTGCAAAAATATAAAAATAAGAAAGAAAACAACAAAAGTTAATAAAACTTTAAATATTTGTAAGAAGGACAGTTCTGCAATTGAGTGAATAGAATATAAGACCAAAAAGTTTACTAATGACCCTTTAAACATTCTTTGGAGATTAAAAAGAAAAAAACCCAACATAATATAACAAATCAGCAATTAAAGGATATTAAATATGGCCCAAAAAGTTTAGCCATAAAAGATAAAAGCAGCAGTTACTCAAGTTGCCTGAGATTATTTCTTGCATGTAGTAACAGCATCACTCCCCCTAATGTCTTAACGTTGAGACCTGGTACATGTTAGTAAGGTTCAAGACAGATTTTCTCAGGTTTAGAGAAACTCCCTCAATCTCTGTCATTTGCAGCTGCTTGAAAGAATTTCTTTATCAGCTCCTCAATGGGTAGACAAACACATGGTAGTTTGGAGGTTTTAATTCGTCCCAGCTCTAATCATTTCACCCTGTCAGGAAAGAGGGCAGAAATAATGATAATAAAAAAAAGTTAAAACTTGAGACTGTGAGACAGTGTAGGCTCAAACTTGCTTCATCTGGTTTTTGTTATTTTTCTCCCTCTCCTGATTTTTTTTTACCTGAGATGATAGCAGATTGCTTATACTGAAGAAGAAATAATGTCATGATTTGAATGATATCCCTCTCCATGTCCCCAGGTGCTCACCCAACAGATACGTATAGATCAGCACTCATTCTTCCTCGTCTTAATAATAATGATAATGATATTAAACTATAGAATGAGGCACATGATGTTAGTTTTTGATAGCTATTATCCTTCATGTGATCATCCAGAGGCCTTACCAACTTATTTCAATTAGCATGTCAAGCATAAATTTGAAATATTGGCAAGACAGAGAAAGGAAAAATGCAAACCCAAAGTTTTCTTTCTTAGGTGGGATTAAATTTAGATGATAATGAAACTGCCAAAGTAATCTGAATGTTGTAGCCAGAAGAGGTGATGCCCTTCTTGGCTGACTGATTTTCTACTGGTGGCCTGTCATAATTTGCAAAACATAAGCCACAGAGCAATGAGAACAAAAGAAAGTATGTGGAGGCCAATGTAGATAAAAGAACACAGGAAGATTTCTGCTAAGTATGAATACTATTGTGGGGTCATTCAACATGACTGGATGTTAGATTTTCTCAGTCAAATTCTTACATAACTTAACCAAGTCTGATCTATTTGGTAAAGAAACAGGGGACTAATGGGGTTGTACTGGCAACAGAAATGGTTTAGGATAGTTATTTATTTCTGGGAATGCCACATTTGCACAGCCATAGAACAACTACAATTACTTTCTGCAAAAGTAGGAATGTACACAAGAGTCTGTTTCAGATTTTTGTGGGTTTTTTTTCCTGTTTCTCACATGTGCATTAGCATTATTCTCTTTTGGGGATTTTGTGGCTTTATGGGGAAGTGGATGACGTAGAGTGGAGTGGTCTCTCTGTTTCTTTTCAGGTGCACATATGATAGAACTTAAGAAAATTACTACGAGAGAAGACCTTCTTTCAGAAATGTTTGACCATGTTAATAATTTGGCTGTTTTTTAAACAGGTAGTAAAAATATTGTAGGAAAAAAACCCTGAACAAATAGGTTGTTGCTCAGACCACTGTAAATTTTCTCCAACGTTAGAGAAAATTTTATGGTGCCAGCTGAATTCAGTGAGGCTGAAAGCTGATTTCTCTTGTGCTCAGCTACTGTATCATTAACCTGGCCAGCTCGAGTTACACATCTTGTTTTCTGACACATGTTTTCTGTTGTTGTACGTACTTGGTTTTTATCTGGTTGGCAGAGAAATACATTGCCTTTTAGATAACAGATAATCAATAATATGACTGCTGAATTCCTTTCTGGGAGACATCAGCTTGTGGGAGGAGAGGAGGGAGTTGTTATTATCTTTTGCTTCTGTTAATTATATATGTTCCAGAACTTCTGCTCTGAAAAGGAAATATAGCATGTTGAAAAAATCTGTACAATTTGTGTTCCTGGGATTTTTCCTATGGTCTTAGATTTATGTCTGTTTGGCTGTACATTTATGGTCAAATTCATATCATTTATAGCAGCAAAATGTTGAAAGATGAGATAATGTGCTATGGGTCTTAGGGTTAGAACTATATTAAAACCATAACTTACAGTTACTGGCAGAAATCTACCCAGGAAAAATTCTTGAGCCAACAAACTAGGACTTTTTACTTCAGACAATCTAATCTCAGCTTTTTTTGCCTTTATATAAATGAAGATCTCTAATGACTTTAAAAGCATGGCATTAATAATTCTCAGTCTGGACATACAAATGCTAGTAATGAAGATGCACGTATACACATATCAGAGAAGTTCTCGTCTAGCACCTGCTAAATTTAGAATAAAATGTTAGTGTTCTCTACCTTAGTCTGATATTAATAGGCTATGATATCTTAGACAAATCGCTTCATTATTTGTGCTTTGTTTCTACAGCAAACTGCTGCCTATAGACTCTAATTAGGATTTCTGGGGCCAGGGATAGCCAATTACTTCCTACGGACAGGACCTAGCAAACTTCAAGCTATAAGAAAAGACTAACTAAGACTGGATATACTCAGTATATCAGCATCTCAGTACTATGCAGATGTACATTTTGACCATACTTAGGCATGTACACATAAGTATATGCTTCATCTTGATCGTTCTCAAAAGTTTAAGGGAAAGCTATTTTTGCTTTGTCATTTTTTTTCTGCAGCATGCTTTATAGAGAAGTAAATAGCCAATAGACAATGGGAAAGTAGGTGTGTACTCTGCATTTCCTTAACTGATTGCTTTCTGGTTATTTGAAAAATTCTATGGTAAGGGCATGACATCTGGAAACTGAGAGAGTCATCTAAGAAAGAGAAACAGTAAAAAAAGACTCAAGTTGTATAGACACATAACAGAAAAAAGTTAACATAGGTCAATATAGGCCGCCAAGTCCTCCAGCCATCAACTTTCAAATGGATACCTTTTGCATCTTGGAGGAATTCCAGGATGTTTGTGTGATCATTTGGAAATTTTTGACAGGAGTCTTTCAGTTGTGGAAAGTCTATGAAATATCCACTAAGATCAAAGTGAATCTACTGTACCAAATAAAATACAAGCTAACCTTTCTTTTGGATTCCTTGGCTTTTCTTAGAAATCCAAGCTCACAGTGACACATCAGAAGCTAACATTAAAAACAACAGTAATAAAAGCAATCCAAGTAAGTTACAGAAAATGTATGTCTTAAATATATATTTGGAAATATAGGTGAAAGCTAGGCCAAAGACTTCCTTCCATGATGAAGAGCTCAAAGGATACCATTGATCAATGACTGTGTTGTAGAGAACTGGGGAATTTAACACAATTTTTTCAAAACTGTTATCCTAAATTGAATTATATTTTTCGATACATTTTTTTAAAGACAATGGAAGTGGCAAGTGGGATGTAATGTTTCTTTTAATAGGATTTTAGATTATCTCTGCATGAGACGAACAACGGACTCATCTTTCCATGTCTCACTTGATTCTTCTCTGCATAATAATATATATGGGAGATAAACCTGATTGCATCCTTTTCCTGTGTTTTCCATTCAGTTCAATCACAATGAGCAGCAAGTCTTCAAAATACTCTGTCATAAGGAAATGCTGAACTTAAATTGTCTTTTGGCTTTTCCACAACTTTGTTTTGAGGACCAGTAACAAATACAGAAAGGCTTGTGACACCAGAACACCAGCCAATTCACTGATAATGTTCTTTTTTCACATTAATATCTTTCCTGGGTTGTCAAGGTAACTCTTCAACAGAGAATTTTTACTCAGTGATTTATCTTTTCTATGCAGCAAGACAGTTGAGTGACAGCACTATTTAGACATGTGACAAGATGTCATGTGGTATTACTAGTGTCTTACTAACCAGAAGTAGTCCATGGTGTCTTGCAATTTCTTCCACAAGGCTGTGTATAGTACCGAGTAAGAAAAGATGAAGAAAAAGGAAACAGAAAGTTTGATTTGGTTCCAGAAAGACAAGTTGTAAGTAGGAGAAAAAAAATCCTTAAATTCAGAGGAAAAAAGAGAAAAGCACTCAACTTCAGTAAGAGTGTGGGCAAGGTTGTATCAGAGATAGCAGATACAGCTTCATATTTATTTTACTGGCAGTATAAACTCATCTGTCTGCTCATACACACAGTTATCTATACAGCGTATACATATGCATGTATGAGCATGTAAACATTTATTATCTCACAGAATCACAGAATGGTAGGGGTTGGAAGGGAGCTCTGGAGATCATCTAGTCCAACTCCCCTGCTAAAGCAAGTGCTCCTAGAGCAGGTTGCACAGGAACGCGTCCAGGCTGATTTTGAATATCTCCAAAGAAGGCAACTCCACAACCTCCCTGGGCAGCCTGTTCCAGTGCTCTGTTACCCTTACAGCAAAGAAGTTCTTCCTCATGCTTCAGTGGAACTTCCTGTGCTCCAGCTTTTGCCCGTTGCCCCTTGTCCTGTCGCTGGGCACCACCGAAAAGAGCTTATTTCTATCTCACTCTCTATCAGAGTGGACAGCACTGCAGAAATTTGCTTTAAAAATTGTTAAAGATGGTAGAAATAACCGCTACAAGCTATTTGCTGGATCATCTCAATATTTGCGGATTGTCTTTGATTTGTCTTTTTTCTTCATGATATTTAACTTAATTTATTACTCAATACTTATCCTTCAAGTCTCACATCTGTGCTTATTTAAGGCGCATGTTTCAGTTTCTGAAAAATCATTTCAGCTGAAAATTTACCTCTTTACATTTAAAGTTTTTCAGTGACTATTTGATCAACTCATTTGTACTTTAAAAATTTTTCTACAAAACTCACTCTATGATGGCCCCCTTTTGCTGGATGTGCCATGCAGGGTGTTTCTGGTCACTAAAAGTAGGGCAAGTTTGGATTACAAGATATTTTCCTTCTATAAGCATTGATCAGCAGATCTGTTAAATTCCCTCTGTTTGTCTTAAGAGCTCAGAAAAGAACATATGCTTCTCATTTGCAGTAACATATAGTCGTAAGAGGATGCTCATTTCTACAATGAAAAGGCAAAAATACCAAACATTCAAAACTGGGACAGTGAAAATTCAAATCACTAAGAGAATTTTTCTGAATCACAAAGTGGAAAAGATGCAACAGAGGATTTAAAATTGGATCCATTCATTAGCCACAAGGTAAACAGGATTCTGCTGCTTAAGAAATGTTGACTCATTAATCTCTCTTGCTATCAGAATGCTGAAGAGGCTGAGGAAAGCCCAGGTGTGCTTTAATTCCCAGCCTCCTCAGGGAAATGCTCTCAATGTGTTTATTGAGCTGTGTGGGTAACAGCATTTAATAAATTATTTTCAAACATTAAAGATGTTTTCCCACAGTATTCAGAGAAAGTGGCTGATCATGGCTTGAACAGGTATATACTTCACTGGGTTAAAAACTGGCTGGATGGACAAGCCTAAAGAGTTGCTGTGAATGGAGTTAAATTCAGCCGGTAGCCAGTCACAAGTGGTGTTACCCAGGGCTCAGTATGGGAGTCAGATTTGTTAATATCATTATCAGTTATCTGGCTGAAGGGATCCAGTGCACCCTCAGCATGTTTGCAGATGACATCAAGTTGGGGAGGAAGNTGGCTGGATGGACAAGCCTAAAGAGTTGCTGTGAATGGAGTTAAATTCAGCCGGTAGCCAGTCACAAGTGGTGTTACCCAGGGCTCAGTATGGGAGTCAGATTTGTTAATATCATTATCAGTTATCTGGCTGAAGGGATCCAGTGCACCCTCAGTATGTTTGCAGATGACACCAAGTTGGGGAGGAAGGTTGATCTGCTTGAGGGTAGGAAGGCTCTACAGAAGGATCTGGACAGCCTGGATTGATGGGCCAAGGCCAATTGTATGAGATTTAACAAGGCCAAGTGCCAGGTCCTGCACTTGGGTCACAACAACCCCATGCAACACTACAGCCTTAGGGCAGAGTTACTAGAAAGCTGCCCAGTAGAAAAGGACCTGGTGATGTTGGTTGATACGAGCTGTCAGTGTGCTCAAGTGACTAAGAAGGTCAACAGCATCCTGGCTTGTATTAAAATAGTGTTGCCAGCAGAACTAGAGAAGTGATAATCCCCCTGTACTCAACACTGTCAAGGCTACATGTCAAATACTATGTTCAGTTTTGGGCCTTTCACTGCTAGAAAGACATTGAGCTGCCGAAGCATGTCCAAAGAAGGACACCGCAGCTGGTGAAGGGTCT
>VZSC01017420.1:70739-102634 GCA_013398225.1 Steatornis caripensis | reverse complement strand
CCCCCCCCTTTAAATACATACTGTATCACTTACAGCTACTGTAAAAGCCACCTGTATACAAGGATAAGTCACAGCAGTCCCACACTCTGCAGCACAAATCACAGTGGATTTCTTGAGGTAAATCTGCAAATAAAAGAGGACTGTGCTCCTGTTTCACCATTCTGGCAATTACAAAAAACAATAGCACAAATATGAATATCTAATATTTGAAACAGAAAATCACTCAGCTGATGGAGACATCAGGAAGTAATGAAGCAGGAATACTACTAAGTGCAAATGAGTACAGCTTCAGTGGCATTAGTTTGGTAATTTTGCCCAACAGAGGCCATTATAGAGATACCTAGTAGCAGATCTCTGCTTAGGGGGATATACTAAACTTTCTATTATTCACCACATTTTTCAGGGCTCAGCAGTTTGGGGCAGAAAGTTGCTTTTGATACGTTCAGTTCAGGAGAGTATTTTTGTTAGTCAGAAGTTAGAAAATGCGAAAAATCAGCAACCTTTGCCACCATCTGTTTCAAAAAAACAACCAACCAACCGTGGTTCAAATCCTATGCAGATATTAATAATAGTAAGCACTTTGTCAGTAATTTCGTCTGTCCAAAGTATGGAATTATTTCACAAAGATTGAGGACAACATTTTCAAAAGCTTATCCGAAGATAAATAATCAGGTAGCCTGCCAGCTGGGGACACAAACAAGGATTTTCAAAGCAGCAGGTGGATAGGTACACATTCATTGCATACATGCTTGTGCTTGGGTATTCAATCTCAACAAAGCATGAGATAAGCATGGGTCATACCAGAAGGTTAATTTATGTTTACATCTCTGTTCTCGTAATTGTGGTCAAAGGTATGGTGTGTAAGCCTTGTTAAAATATCTTTTTTTTATTTTCCCCTGAATGGCACAGAATCCTAGGTAAAAGAAGGTTGAGGTGGGGGTTTATAGTAATAACTGGTAATTCCTCTGCATGGTGATTTGCAGTGGCAGTTTTATAACCTTCTCAGTCAGCTCCATTGAACACTTTGGAACACTGATGCTGTGGCTGGGCAGCTTACTTCTCTTGTCTTCAGCTGAAACGTGTTGTCTAGCAACAGACAGTTCTCTTTGCCACACTGGATTAAATACAATCTTACCATCTCACCTGTTGTCTGTTCTCCATTTTTCTACCTGCCAAAAAGAAAAAAAAATAAATGGCTAAGTGTAGGAAAGTTTAGTGGAAGGTTCTTTATGAACTGAATTGCAGACAATGATGCAAGAATTTTAGCTGTGTTGAGACTACACACTCATGCAGTAACAGTGTATGGTTAAGGTTAAGGAGGTATCTATCTTTTAAAACATGTTTGTAAAGTATTACACTTTGCAACAGTTCTTTGTGGTTGACAAAATAATATTACATTAAGTCTACATCTGACAAGAAAGGCTGGCTACATTACTCAGTGTGGCATAAGGAGAAGTGTGATGAGAAGTCTGTCCTCTGACACAGTGGTAACAGTAACTAAAATGCAGTATCAGGCTAGCAAGTGAAATAAATGAGTATTCAAATGTAATACCTGATTGAGTCTTGACAGTGGAAGAAAACCACCCTGCAGGCTAGCATGACTGCTAATCCTTTCTCAAGCCTAGTACAGCAGTGAGTATATATCATCCCCAAGATGCTTTGACATACTTTTGCAAGATGACTGGAAGTTCACATGTCATATGAAATATCTAACCTCATTGCTTCCTCCCCGTAGTAAGCAACAACAACAACAACAAAAAGGAGGCTAAGATAACGTGTAGAATATAATCACTTCTGAAAATTTAAAATTAGAAATGAAAACCCCACTGATTTCAGGAATTTCTTAAAAATTAAAAATAAATTCTTCTTACCTTTAGAACTCAATGCAGGTATTTTTAGGCTCCTATCTAGCAAATTGGTTGTTACATGGAATTTAAAGGTGAATTAAATGCCTAAGTGTTTTTTCAGGACTGTGTAATTAGAATTTATCATTTTAATTAAATCTGGAAGCTTATTATTTCAAATACATGTGAATTTGAGTGTTATGCATATGTAGTACCCTTAATATATATTTTTGACATCCTTATCTTTTTTAGCATGACAGTGTCTCTACTTCATATACTGCATATGTTGTAGTAGATACTAATCTGATAAGAATTTAAATATTACTTAGATAAGGACAGTTCTGTCCTTGCTTACAACTGTATAACTCTAAAGTGTTTTTATTTTGATATCTTTAAATGCTAATTTCAAAATCTTTTTCTAAGTATAGCTGCTGTCTCAACAAATACAGCAGCATGACTAGCCTATGTAAAAAAAATCCCATAGTGATAGTGAAAGAGCAGAAAATTAACAATGTAAAAAAGGGTTGAGCAAGATTTTCAAACACCAGTTCTGGACTTGATTTGATGAATTTCAGTGAAACAGATGTATTCATATGTCTAGTACATTCATTGGAAACATCTATGGAGTGTAATGGTAGGCAGAATACATAAATGGGTCTCTTCTACTCTCCTAGCTTCCATCACAAATATGTGCCAGGAATATACCAAACTATTACAAAGGGTATATTTGTGTACTGGGTAGCTTTTGGGGGGTTTTTTGATAGTCTAAATTAAACTTAAAATAAGGCAGACTTATGCGTAAGTCCAATATTTGAAATCTTTGTCCGTATGCCCTGCTCAAGAGAATTAGAAGTTACTTATTTCCTTAATATATCATGTGCCTGAAGCCTGATAAAAGCGTAACAACTAGAGATATGATAGATAAAAGCACATCCTACTTTACACAGAACTAAAAACTAATACGTTGACCATTAATTTCTTTGAAATTCTATATTTCTATCCACCATGTTTATGCTTTAACGCAGTAGTGTGATAAGCAGAAAGACAACATCCACACTAAATAAGAGAAGCCAAATACATAGATCCATGCATACTGAGTGGCAAAGTGCCCACTGACTTAACATTCAGTTTGCGCAGCTTACTGTATCACAGACAGCAAATATGAAACATATGCATTTTCATGGAGCTCCTGGCTAAAACTTCATCCAGAAGACCAAACCTTAAAGTAAATAGGCAAAACCAAAATAAGCAGAAGAAAAAACCCCATGTGTATTTGGCTTGAAACCAAATTCATGCAAAAGCCAAGAGCAGCATGAGAACCAATTTCATACTAATAGGCAAATGTTAGTAAAATACAATGTTTTATAAAGGATTTTCAGTAGAGGTAATTTTATATACCTTAATGACTTTGTAAGATAATTACTATTTATCCCCATTTCACAGGGATGTGAACGGGTCATTAAACAGCTTGTTCCAAGACACGTAGGATTGTTGTAATCCTTTCTCTCCAAGGCTGCCATACTAGCTGTCTGTATGCTCTAGCTTACAAATTTCTCGTCAGAACTAAGATATTTTGTCTCCTGAGCATTACTGAAAACATTGATAACTTTCTGTGTTGAATTCACTATTTCTTATTAAAGACAATTCATGTCAGGGGTCTATTACCCTGCCAGCTACTGCAGGCAGCTGTAAACCACCCATCTGGCGTATGAGAATAACGATCCTGATACGTGTTCAATGCATTTCAGTGAGTCCTCTGGAAATCAGATGCACTTCAGGAGTAAATTAAGAGGCAAGAGGGATCTGGGTACACAACCACCTGAGGCAGTACCCTTCCTTAAGTGTTTGCAGAAGCAGTAAAGTATAAGGAGATTATAAGCCAATCACTAGTACCTTCTGTGTCCTTTCCCTCCTTTTCAAGTCACTCTGCAGCGGTTCAGAGGAAGGAAAAGAAGGAGCACATCCTTCATGAAGGACAGACCAAATCCGCTCTTGTAAAACCATGCAACTTGGTTTCTGTTTTACTGAAGACAGATGTGTTTGAAAGTCTGGTTACTACATGAAGGAACGGTTAAAAAGTTTCTGGCAGTTGCACCACTACATCTGAAACCCATCCTTCCTGCCCTTTTTCAGTCAATTCTAGTACAGAAGAGGAAGTACCTTGTAATGGGGTCTTTCATCTTTTCCCTTGGCCTGAACGTTAAGCATCTGTTGAAGTGAAGACATAACTGCCAGATACCTATTTTGCAAAGCAAACAGAAAACGTGTTACACAACTAGAAGCTCTCTGGAAAAATGCTGAAGCTGTTGTGAGGTAAGGCTTGATACTCTGAAGCCATAGAACAGATTACACCCCAAAAACCTGTGAAAAATAATCTATTTTTTCTCATGCAGTTCTTGATAACTGTCCATAATTGTTCATTAGCCTACTGTTGCACTAGCGACTTCATCAAGGGCTCTTGACTTAGAAGTACAGCAGATGGCAAGAAGTTGCCCACCTGCTCTGTAGAATCAGTTAGAAATATAATGTATTGCTTTTATAAAGACCTCCTTTCAAACACATAGAAATAATTTATAGTAATCTGTGAATCCTTTTAGAGTGCCCACTCTACATCTTTAGTGGCTGCGAATTATTGCCATACAAATTATTTCCTTCCTTTTCTGTGTTGAGATTGCAACAAGCAAGGTGATCAAAGATCAAGTATACTTCTGGGCTAATGTCATATCTTCAGAGTGGGTGTTTGATTCATAAACCTCATTTTATGTGTTAAGCAAAGGTATCCATCATAATTGCTAGAGTTGTTTGCTGGGAAAGCATTTTGCAGTTCAGAATAAAATTCCTTGCAGAGAATCAAAAGTGGTCCTAGCAGACAATTAACCACATTTTTTTCTCAAATATATGAATATTTAAAATGCTAACGTCTATTATACTAAATAATTGTTGGAAAAAACCCAGTATAGGAAAAAGTGATTCATTTAACAGGAATGAGTTTTCACTTGAATCACAAAAAAGAATTTGATTCTTTTTAGTGTATTCACTCTGATACTGTCTTTTCTGATATGACCAGGTTTACTTACACATGGAAAAATGGTAGAAAACAACAGAGGCACTCTCATTTAGAGTGGTAGGTACACAGCTATTTGTCGCTTACATGGATCTTTCTTTTCTTTGAAGAGTGGGAGAGCTCTTAGAATCACCAAATCACAGATTATCCTGAACTGGAAGGGACCCATGAGGATTATCAAGTCCGACTCCAAACTCCACACAGGGCAACCTAAAAGTTAAACCACGTGTTGTTCAAATGCTTCTCGAACACTAACAGGCGTGGGGCCATGACCACTTCCCTGGGGAGCTTGTTCGAGTGCTTGACCATCCTCTCAGTAAAGAACATTTCCCTGACATCCAATCTGAACTTCCTCTGTCTCAGCTTTAAGTCATTCCCTTGTGTCCTGTCACCGGACATTGGAGAGAAGAGATCAGCATCTCTCTTTCCACTCCTTACCATGAGGAAGTTGTAGATGGCAATGAGGTCACCCCTCAGTCTCCTCTTTAAACTAAACGGACCTACTATCCTCAGCTGCTCCTTATAAGTCATACCCTCTAGACCTTTCACTGTGTTTGTTGCCCTCCTTTGGACACATTCTAATATTTTTATATCCTTCATATATTGTGGAGCCCAAAGCTGTCCACAGTACTTGAGGTGAGACAACATCAATACTGACTATAGTGGGACAATCACTTTTGACCAGTTAGCTATACTGTGCTTAATGCACCCCAGGGTATGGTTGGCCCTTTTGTAGAAATAGGGTTTTTACCACTTGTCTCCACTCACCTCTGGAATTTCTAGTTCTTTTGGGGAAATAAATCAACATTATGATAAGATACTGCACTAGAAGATGCCACAATGATTGTGCTCAACTTCTATTCCTGCAGGCATTGTTATTCACGTGAGTTCAGCAGTTAGTTGGAAAATATTATTAATTTACAAATCAGATATAAAGAGCTTTAGGCCAAGTTTTCTGTAGTGTCCGGTGGCAAAGAACTGCAAAGCTGCCAAGAATCTGCTTCAGTGATTGTCTGATCAATGCCATCCTTCAGAATAAATCCACCACTTGCAGGAGCCCAGAGACTGCTGTGAATGCATAAGCTGTGGGTTACTCTCAAGGGACCATTTGCCACCTGAGAGAGCAAAATGCAGGATTTGGCAGTTACCCTGTTACAGCTTAGTCCAGGTGACTTAGTTGAACATAGTGTTCAATTTAGAGCTAGCTCCCAAATCTGATAAACCTACACTAGCAACTTCCCGCTGTTTTCCCTCTCTCTTTTGGGAGGAATTAGGAGGAAAGAGTTCTGGAGCTAGAAATCAGACTGTGTTCTTGGAGTTTCCTCATACAACTTTCCTGGTTGCTCATGAATTTAGTTTCCTCTCTACCTCCACTCACCTCCAGAATGTTGATGCCAGATTGCAAGGCAGAAAAAGGGATGCTTAGATTTGGTCATTTTCCATTACTAAGGGACCGGGAGTTGAGAAAGGTGAATGAAGCAAGTAACTTCATTTTCTTCAGAGGCAAGCACAATATTTTTCTGTACCCAAATGTGACATTAGTAACAGCAGGACTGATTGAGACCTGCTTTAAGTAGGCATATGGTGGAAATCCTCTCAGACTCTGTCTTGTTAAAACTATGTAAGGATAACCACAATTTTACATCTAGTGGTCTGAGAAAAGGCACTTAAGATCTCCTGGCAACAATATGCATCTCTGAGACAGGACTTTATATAAGAAATGATCACCACATTGTTAAGAGGAATCTCTAACCGACCAGTTTGAAGACCAGCCTTTCCACAGTTTGGGCTGTGTTGAGCTGTTCAACTACAGAAAACAGGAATTTACAAGCATCTTTCAGTAATATAGGGCCAATTCTGCATATATAGGACTCATTTTCTTCTAATATTTCAGGAACAAAATTAATACTTGGTGGACTGATATGTAAACTGTTGTCATTACAACAGCCTATTAAGGAAATGTTAGTTTATGAAATCTAGTATAATAATCAGTATAAAAATCCTACTAATTAGTTTAATTTAATGATTGACCAGAAGTCATCTCTCATTTGATTTGTTGAGAAATTGTTTCATTTTATGCATTTGCTTATATATTCAGTTTAGTTAATTAATGAACCCTGTAAACATGTAAACATGTTTGCGTTACTTGGTCTTAGTAGGAAAGGTGACTCTATAATGGCAGCCTGTAAATCTGTTCATATAGATCTTCCTGTAAATGGTCCAAACCAGAAATATTATCCAAAACTTTCGAGCCTCTAAGTGCCTATCATTTAAAACCTGATCACTTTTCCCTAGTAATTTGTGTTCTCCAAACATTTTTAAAGCTTTCTAGTGCTCTCTCTGTTATTCTGTACTATCAACATGATCTGATCCTGTTGAATTTCTTTAGTCACATCCTAAAAGTAGCCCTACTAGCTTATTGGAGGTTAATCTTACTTGCTGAGGTGAGCTCATCTGCCTGTCTTTCTTTGGGAATTAATTTATTCATTACAAATCCAGGACATCCACTGAAGAAGGTTGGAATTGTTGGAAAAGTAATGTTGGATTACGGCTTGGATACCTTATTCAAATCCAGTGAAATGGTTTACTGAAAGCAAAATATTGGAACAATATTCTTTCAAAATTGAAATACCCTTAGTTGTCTTGTTGCCCAAAGTAATGTGTTTATGTATTACATGCAGAGTAAAGCTTAGCTCTACTAATAGTACCATGAAAAGAAAATCCTGCTAAAATTAAACAGTCAAAGAAATTAAGTGAGTGTGGCTTTATGTAGTAAACAGTAATTGAGGAAAAAAGGGAAAACAGCAGGACTCTGCATGAAGCAAATTAATTCTTGCTGGAATTCATGCTCACTTCCTAATCAGCACAGCTTCCTGCCTTGTAAATTCTTTACTTCATATTTCCTCTGCCATATTTAACATAATTTGTTCATATGAAAGTCCTCTAGTTTATGCTTTTACTATATTTTATATATTTTTATTTTTCAATTATTCTATAAAAGTGTTTCTTTGTATTACTTTGAGGAAATCACCATGCAGCTATGACCATTTCTTTTCCTTCTGTTGAAAATATAACTTACTTTTAGCCCCTCCTTTCTTTATTTTGACTTTCTTTACTTTGACTTTCTTTACTTTCCTTGAAAGTGAGGTATGAGACTATGCCACTACTGTGTCTATGAAACACAGTAATACTTCATACGTTTTGTGGCATAAACATATCAAGTATACTGTACACTACTTGAAGAGTAAATCAAGACCATCAACTTTTAAACTAGATATAAAACTAAGGTTCAATCAAGGACAGATCTTAAAGGGTAAAGACACAAATACATAATGTGCTAATCTAAAATGCTGATTTTAAATACTCCTTGTTTTTGACAAAGTTTGGAGAGGAAAGATAAGTTCAAGATCTTAAATTAGCAACTCATTAATACCCAAATATTGTGACTGGAGTCATGGAGTATTATTTTCCCTCACCCAGCAGAGTCTTTAAATCTGGCAGCACGAGTGTCATCCATTCTTCTGAAATGGTAGTAGCAACTGCAGAGAAAAAGTGAATACCCATCATACGCTGTAAAAAATCTGCAATAAAGCTGAGCATTTTGGAAATGGCATCAGTATTAGACTACAAGCTAAAATATAAGCTTTACACAGTACACAGTTCTTTCAGTTTGCTTTGTTATTAGGTATTCTTAAAATAAACCTGTTATACATGCACTCAATTTCCTTGCATAAATTGTTATGATAATTATTTGTTATTCATAATCCAAAACCTCTGTTAAACAAGGCAATATTTTGGCTGACAGGAATACAGAAAGCAAATGAGGTGTTTTTGCCAGAACCTCATTTCCCAGAATCAGTCCCTGATTCAGGAAAGCACTTTAGCAAATGACTAAGTATTAACATGTGCTTTAGTTTATGCTTTTTAAATTAAGGATCAACTTAAGCATGTACTTAATGTGTTTTTCTAAGCTGGGGCCAAATTTTTGTCCATGGGCTTTAAGCTCTGTGCTGTTTTGGGGGTAGGAATACAACCCACATGCAGGAAACCTGCAAGATATTATGGGGTTCCTGTTATTTCAAATAGATATAATTTTTTAGTTGATACTTCGTGAGAAGAACTCATCAGATTTATATCTCTGAATATGAACCCTAGCATGATCTGGCCTTGAGCCCAGACACTGAGCTTCAAGCTTAAATCTGATTCTGATCCGACTCTGAACGCTTTGTCAGCTCCTTGTTGGTAATACAGTATGGAAAGTGAATTATCTTGTAGCTTGGAGAGGTGGTTCATCAATACAAGGATGACATATGTTGTGGAGTATCACTGGAAGGTCCAATATGGAAAAAAGAGGAATTGGTTCTTGGGATTTCCATGCCTGCATCTATCCCTACCACTACATTTCTTTTAGCATTTTGTATTTCTGTTTTAAGGCTCGATATTGTGTTTGTGACATGTATCTGAAAAGATTTAAAACTACCAGTAAAATTCTGATTCTAGTGCCTAGCTGTAGCTGAAGTTTCTAGAGATCTATTCAAATAAACAGTAATATAGATAAATTGCTAAAGGCTGCCACAGTGTTAGTAGTTTGTTTTCAAATTGATCACCTCAAGCTTCTTTTCACATAAGCTATTTAAAAATTTTTCCATAGCTAGAATTACCTTCACCATTTTTTTTTCTGCAGAAGAATAAACGAAAAATTTGCATTCCAGCCCCTGCTTTCTACTTTGTTCTTCTTTTGACAAGTTAACATGCGGAGAGCTCTAAATCGCTGCATTCGCTTTACTCATGACACACTGAGGATAACTTCAGCTAGTGCCTCCTTCTGTTCTGACAAGTAAAAATCCAAAAAGGCCAGATGATAAAATTGGTATTTAACACAGTCACAAAGCATTGACAGTGACTATGGAAGCCTTTTAGTCTCAATTCTGTTTCCAGACAGAATGGCTGTCTCACTCATTGTTGCATACTCAAAACTTGTGCGTAGTATTTTATAGCTCGTGGACAAAATTCTTAACTGTGTCTTTAAACCACAGATCCTGCCCATTCTATAAGAAGGACCTTAAGCCTTTTACGGTGCTATCTCATATTAGCCTTGAAGCCTTGATTCATATTAAATGACCTTGTGATTCCCCCTGCACCAAAAGACATTTTTGACTATATTAAGTACCTTCTTGTCTGAAGTGTTAGCCCAAATGCTCTCCTCTGGAACACAGTGCCTTTATATAAACTAATTAAAATTTCCAAACTTGTTATGCCAGTGAGATTTATAATGCTAAGTCACTATAGTAGAGAACTTCAAGATCTCTATATGAACCACTGCCTCTCTGTGATAAAGTAATGGATGTGGGTTTAGCTTACTATGGCATTGTTTTTCTGTCTGCTGTGTTGTACATGCATGCATGCCTAAGTAGAAGAACAGAGTGGATGAACATACAGTGTCAGGTGCATATGGGATAAATTAGGAATTTTATGATGTTGGCTAGCACTACTTAGTCATTTAATTTCACAATCTAGTGACCTGTTCATGCTGTTTATTTCAGGTTTAGCACCCTATCATAATTTATCTATAGAAGAAGAGAAATGTACATTAAAAAAGAAAATTAGTGTATTTCTCCAAGTATTTCACAATGAGCCAAATTTACAAAATGACAACAACATATTTATTTTCTACATTATTTACAAAGTTTTAGTTCAAGAGTATGAGTATAAATTCTGCATAGTTCCCCATGAAAAATGTTAATTTCACCAAGTACAAATGAAATGCATGTTCCATCTTAACAAACAAGAAACGCAATTGAACATTGTCATACCATCAGTCTCTGTAGCTTAGACAACAGCATCTTGACTTGACTTCCAACAAACATTACTCAGAAATTCTTTGCAGTCTATACCACTAGCTGGTTTTAACAATATGCTAGAAATATATATGCCTGCCAGCTGCAGAGATTGAAAGTGCATCAGTTGCAGTTCACACAGCCTTAGGAAAAGCAGAGGAGGGAGTATCATTCTTGAGTTAATTGCAAGCTTTCTGGCTGATTAAGAAACATTATTAGCTGAGGCATTTGCTCTCAGTCATGGGTCAAAGTGCAATGCTGCATATAGAAAGACCTGACTACAAAGGAAGTCTCGGTGAGGTATTTTAGTATAAGGATTAAAAAATTTGACACTGGATTTTTGATGCAATCTTCCATGTCTTAATAAGAGAATTTCTGGAGGCCACCTGTCTCAGATATCTCTATAACTGTCTGCAGTATTGGCAGAATGGCATCAGGCAAAAGTGTAAAATAAATGGAGAAAAATAATGACCTTTATTTTTATATAAATATTGAGTTGTTTCCCCCAAAATCTACATAACTGTAGGTTACATTTGATTTTGAGAAAATATCTCTTTACTTCCAGTAAAACAAACTATCTGTTAAAAATCAATAAAAAAAGATAATAAAAAGATAATTGCTTCATGTTTTCTATCTCCATTGTAAATTTTTCGTTATTTGCTTTTTGTTTCATTGAAAGATCTTTTACTTTTGTAAAATTTGCTGTTGTATCAGGGACATTGCAATAATGTGTTATGTCCCTGAAGTGGCTCCATTTCGTAGAGAGTAAGCAATCCCTGAATAATGCACATTACTTTCAGTAATAGGAAAGATAAAAAATAGGCAATGCTATTATTATGTGTGCTTTGACACAGGTCTTTCCTGAGTAATATCTTCTTTTGCTGTAAAGTAGATCTCCAGAAATCTGTCCTGATAAAATGCTTTTATTTTGTTTTGTACATGCTTGTTCTTGAGCTAGAATGAATCATCAAAGCTGATGTTTCATCTCTTAGCCATCTAATGGATTCATTTCTTTATTACATAGAAGAAAATATGGAACTTTTCCAGGAAATCAGAAGAAAATTATATTGAATTTAAAAATAATTGGCTAATATTACAATGACTTGAATTCATGAATTTAGGCTGCTTTATGTTGAGGAATCTTAAAAGTCTAACTGCGAAAAAACCCCGTTTTATCAATGTAAACTTTGCTGGTTTATTCAGCAGTGCTGGAAAATTGTGTTAGATTTGAAACAGGAAATAGTCCAAAAGTGTACTGCAAGAGAGGATTTATCGGATTTAGTGTTCCTACAACAGCCTTAAAAACTTGCAAGAGTAGCTGATGGATCTTTAGTTTCTGAGATGTAACTTTTATTACTATTACACAACCGATCTCTTCATCTTAATTAAAAGTCATCCCTGCCGTTCTTTGTGTGCCATCTAATGTTTGTATGAGATTTGATGCTGTAAGTGACTGTCATGGCAAATGTCAGTCTTGTCCATAATCTGAAAGTAAAGGAAGAATATCTACGTTAGTTTATTGGCTTAGCAAACAATTTTTTTAAGACACGAGGATGTGTGAACTTCCTAGGGAAAATTGAATCCCCTAAACTATTAAGAGAGTTATATAGCAATGTTCGTAGTGTAATTAAAAAATGAAAAGCATTGCCAGACTAGATTTTTGGCCCAGTAAACCCTGAATAAAATTTCAGGCATGACCCATATGAAAACAAGACTTCATATTTGTCAGTTATACCTTTGATGAGTGGTCCAAAAAAGGAGCAGCAGGACTGATAATTTTTGCTGAGGACACTATAACTTTAAAATTTTTTGAATGGCACTTATTTTCTTCAGGAAAATTTGAAATATTAAAGAAAAAATGTTGTATTTAAATGTAAGTAGAAAACTGATGTAAAACAACCTTGCTTTTCCTAGGCAAGAAAGTAACAGTGATGTTTAGCAGTTGTATGTTTTGTTCAGGAATGACAGGCTATGCTAGTAACTACTGTCATCGTCCTGAAGACACCGATCGCCCTGACTGTCCATACCCAGCTGCCCTGGGGCTCCTCTAACTTGCCCATGGCTCAGAACCCCATCTCAGCTCCTGCCTCAGAAACACCACAGTAGGGACCACCTCCACTTCCCTGTAGCACTGCCCTGATGGCCCATGGGCCACATGAAGCCAGGGCTACGCACGGACCCACGTCCTGGTCCAGCCTCAGCCTGTCTCCAGGAGGTGCTTGATGCCCCGGGCTGGAGCCGCCCACGGTGCTCCCATCTGCCCATGGTGCTCCCATTCCAAGCTGCCCTTGGCTGGGGTGGTGGTACAGTCCCCGGCTGCCAGGGGAGCCTCTAGTGCTCCTGCCCCTCAGGCCCCCAGGAACCACCCATCCATGCAGTGCACTGACAGGCCAAAACAGATATATTGACACAGTCTGTACTTTAATGTATCTTTCATTTCAATGAAAAATAGGAGAACCATTCGATAAGATTAAGTTGGAACATCCCATGTTATCAACATCCTCTCTGCAGCAGGTTGAAGGTGGTGAAGATGGGTCCTTCAGTAGGTTCTGCTTACTGAAGGCTTCTCAGTGGTGCAAGTAGACAGCATTTCTGGCCTGGGGATAGGGCAGAAGGAACTGAGCTTGTCTACAGTTGCCATAGCAGGAAGGCAGTAGTCAAAAGAGGAGGAACTGGTGAGCAGAACAGTGGAAAATAAAGTTAATTTTCACTGCTGGTCCTGAAGTAGTTTCTAGAGCACAATCACAGCAGCTGTTTCTGAGAAGGGATGCTCTGCTTTCCCTCTTGTATCCCCAGGTGTATCCTACCTCTCTTTCAGCAGGAGCGCTGAAGAACACCAGATGTTTTCCTACTCCAGGAAAACAAATTGGAACACAAGAATTGGAACACAAGAAGTTCCATCTGAACACGAGGAGGAACTTCTTTACTGTGAGGGTGACAGAGCACTGGCACAGGCTTCCCAGGGAAGATGTGGAGTCTCCTTCTCTGGAGATATTCAAAACCCACCTGGATGCATTTCTGTGCAACCTGCTTTAGGTGAACCTGCTTTAGCAGGGTGGGGGGTGGACTAGATGATGTCCAGAGGGCCCTTCCAACCCCTACCATTCTGTGTTTCTGTGATTCAAGCTCTGTTTGCTGAAAGGCCTGGAAAGAGGTAATTGGCTACCGACTCATCCTTGCTGCTTAACTAGGGATGAACTATTGAAAAAAACTGCACCATATTAGAATCATAGAATCAATTCAGTTGGAAAAGACCTTTAAGATCATCAAGTCCAACCATTAACCTAACACTGCCAAGTCCACCACTAAACCATGTCTCTAAGCACCACATCTACGTGTCTTTTAAATAACCCCAGGTTTGATGACTCAAACTGGGCAGCTTGTTCCAATGCTGAACAACACTTTCAGTGACGAAATTTTTCTAATATCCAATCTAAACCTCCCCTGGTGCAAATCGAAGCAGTTTCCTCTTGTCCTGTCACTTCTTACTTGGGAAAAGAGACCGACCCCCATCTCAGTACAACCTCCTTTCAGGTTGCTGTAGAGATCAACAAGTTCTCCAGTCAGCTTCCTTTTCTCCAGGCTAAACTACCCAGGTTCCCTCAGCCACTTGATTTACCAGCAGCAGCATGGCAAGATAACAAAGATGGCCTTTCCTCAAAGGCCTTGCTTAAACTGTCCGGGAAAGAAGTTCACAAAGGATAAAATTTTGACTAACTTGTGAAAGATCCTGTGAGACCCAAATTTATGTTTACAACTAGGAAAGCACATAGTTCTGAGTTTGTAATTGCAGTGACGTGGTGTTACTGTGCTGCACATGGAGTCCTTCATGGACATGAGGAAGACACCTCTGCTAAGCATATGCTGGCATGTGCATAATTCAGCTGGGTAAGTGAATCCAGTTAACTGTGCAATGTTTTTGTTCATGCTTGATTTCTTCCTTGTGCTGCTACAGAAGACCATGTAAATAAATAATAGTGTTTTCTTCTTTAAGGAACGCAAGAAACTTACACAGTAAAAGCTCAGATCAGAAGTTCAGTAAGGAGAGTATGATGCAGGAGCAGGAGAGAGCTACTGTGCCAGAGCTGGGGAGCCAGGCACTGAAGCTGGCAGTGAAGCAGGCAACGGGACAGGGCACAGCCCCACAGTGCCCAGGAGTGGGGAGAGCAGGAAGCAGTGACAGTAGCGGGCGATGAACAGCAGGACTAACATGCATATGCTGATCAGGCAGGTCCCAGGCAAAGCCGGAAAGCTAAGCTGCTGGGTGAGGGTTGGGTGCACGGACATGCATGGCCAGGCACAGGAGCACAGCCAGTGTAGTTCTAGCCAGGGCCAGGGACTTGAGCCAGAGCTTCATGCAGCTCCCAGGGCAAGCAGGAACAGTCCCCTGTGAGGCTTCTCCCAGCTCCTGCTCACAGCAACTTGGGAGCACATCTGTGCCATGTTAGAGCTCACATGAGCCCAGGTGGGCAAACCCAGTGGAGAGGAGATTGGTGGTAGGAAGAGGTTGCAGAGCCTGTTGATGCACTGGAGGCTGACAGTGAGTGCTAGTGTTTCTCAAAATGTTTTGCTTCAACCATGACTGCAGTAGTATGCAAGGAGTTCGATTTTGAATGTCTTAACAAGCTGATATCGAGAAAGATCATGTCATCATTTTCGTAAATGTTTGGAATTCTCCAAGGTGGATTTATCAAAGGTCTGAACTTCCTGAGAGTCTCACAGATGGCAGAAGACTGGGAGTGTCAGGAAGTGTAAAAAAAATATTTTAGGAATACTAAGAAGGAAATTTAAAATTAGACATAAATCATGGTAATGTTTTTAGGCTATTAATGTATGAACTAAACACACAATGAAGAAGGAACCGTTAATTAAATCCTCTTACATTAGAGCTATGTCTGATTTGTTCTTTTACAAAACCAGATGCAGGCATGTCAGAGTGACCTGCATTAATGTGATTCTTTTAAAGGCCACCCACTTAAAGGAAGATGTCATATTATGGGAGGGGTTCTGCCCACCAGTTCAAAAGCAACCTCTTCTGCTCCATGTACTGTCAAATGGTGATTTTTTCCGAGTATGAATTGTCATAGTGGTTTCACTTTGTGCCTGCCTTTCCTTTATCCTTTTGTTGGAAAATTTGACTGGTACATACTAAAATGCTTTCCCCTCCATTTATTTCATGCCTATGACTTGAAACTTTCTGCTCAGGAACAAAAAATTATCCTGCATTTAGAATACATGGGCCTGGTTAATATGAAAACTCTACTAAGTCCAAGCAGAACATATTAATTCTTGAATCTAGCCATTTTATAACTTGTTAAAGAACTTTCTGAGAAATAGTTATGCATTATCAGGCTTCCAAATGCTCTGCATATAATGAATATGCAAAGCACAGCCTGCCGTATGTATAGGCTTAATTTTGTGTATGGAATGATATATATTGCAGAGATAATTTAATGAAATATATATGGCGGACAGATAAAGCAATTGCTCTCTTAAAAAAGAAATCTTCCTTCAAGAGTCTTTGTTTAGCTACTTGATCTTTTTACTTACTGGCCTTCAGGTCACTATTTAAATCTTAGAGAAATTGAAACAAATAATAAACTTAATGTCTGAATAGTTATATTCTTTATAAGCTATAATCAAACTGTCTGCTTAAAATAAATAGTTTGCATGTAGATCTGTTTAATGTTTCACTAGTATATGATTTTAATGCAGAATAGATTCTTTGCAGGGAATTCAACCTGTTACTGTATGTTTAAATTTTCAGTGTTTGTTGTCATGGCAACAGGATTTGACTCTGGTACCCACTGTGTTCAACATAATTTAATTTAAAGTCATAGCATCTTGAAACATTTTATTATCTTAAAAGAAAAATCTTGCTTTTCCTTAGATTTATTGCAGTACAAAATAGCTCTACTTGAATTAGGATTAAAAATACATTGATTCTAAGCTAATTATTAGGTTTACTTGCAGAATTCAATAGATCAAACTTAATAAATAACGTATGTGTGGAAAATTGTTCCTCTGGTTTTTGTGGATTTTCAAATAATATAACTGATACATTTTAACCATTCTTTACTTTGAATTCTTGTGCTTTCAAGTTACAGTTTCAGTGTTTTTAAATCTGCGCATTAGACTGACCAAATGAAATGTTAGTATTCATGATTTCCTCAAATTTCCTGTTTCTTTTGCAGTTTTGTCATGTTTCCATGAAAACTGCTAACTTATGTCTCACGTCTAATTTTATCCTATTAACCTTTATGAAAAAATATGTAAAGCACAGCTATGTATATATTTAAAGGAAATAGAGCACATCATGTGTGAGAACCCTTGGGATTCTCACGGTTCTAAACAGGATTAAGAAGAGATATTAAATGCATTTGGTAAGACAGGGAAGATGGTTCCAGCAGGCACAACAAAATTATTTCTTATCTTGATATTTGTAAATTGAGTCACTCAAAGCCTAATCTGTCCTCTTATATGTCTAACTAAAAAGAACAGTTTATGATATGCAGCATTGTGTAGGATTTCTCAGTGCAGCAGGCTGTCAAAGACTGTGTTTTGCATAATATTATTGATATTTTTTAAAAATTCCGTGTTTTAACCTTCCTGGTACAGGTAGCTTTTGCATATTTCATTCCTTATGGTTTCTACAGCACAGTGCACTTCTCACAGGACTAATGCTGAAACAGTCTTTGAAAGAGCTACATTTCAGTTTTATTTTAATTGAAAGGTTATTTAATGGTTTTGTAATGCATGTGAACAAAATGTGATCGTTTTTGAAAATGCAGGCATCTTAAAAAATAACATTTTGAAATTAGTTACGTGAGTGTTTTCTAAGCAATCGAAGTCTTATTTTTTATTATTTGTTCTGGAAATCTTAAAAAAAATCCCAGTTGAATTTGAACAATTGTCTTCTAGATATTGAGTCTTACATAAGGAAACACTTCACACTTCAGTAAGCCATGATGTTCAGATTCTATTTCATTACCATGTGGAAAACACTGATTAATATTCAGGGCTTTAAAAATTACTACTGAAATTCAGATGTTAATGTCTATTTGTGTCTCTATGTGCCTAGCAGTTGTAACCTTGCCATATTGACATATACTGTAATGAGACATTTAAGAAAACAGAAATCTGCTGCAGCTCTGCATGAGTCATTTGCGCCAGCCACACACATTCATTAATAACCCAGCAGAGACAACAAATGTGAAGCTAAGATTACTGTGGGGATTTGTGTTGCAACATTTCCTACAAAAATGTTAATGGCTGCAAACGTTCCTCATTTGGATTAAATCTTCCAAACGCCTCTATTTCTTAATGAGTATGCCGTTACTCATTATGTTAAATCTTCTGTAACGAACTTCAAAGGAGAAAGGCTCAGATAGCTACTCTCATCTGTCACTGATAGAATAATTACAGTCTTATAAACAACTTCATATTGTAGACTGCTTGATTCAAACTATACGTGAAATAGAATCTTCTCACTCCTGAATTACTGTGAAGATTTTTCTTTTCAGTTCAGTAAGCAGTATCATAGAGTTCATAGCAAAGTTGTAGAGTCATAAAGGCGTGGTCTTACACAATTGTGGACTTAAGTTTCACATCAATAAACACCTTCCATAACACAGAACTTTATTTTCATTGCACTGTGGACAGCTGATTAAGTTGACAGTTGATGAACTCAAGTTTGTTGGGTCCCTCCTTTCCTTGATGAGAGAACCAGTTCTTTAATATTAACCACGTCTTGCAGTGGGCATTGACAGGCTTCCTCAAAATGCCATACAATCTTGTATCTTTTACTTGTACTGTGTTACTTTTTAAAACATCTGTCTGATGAGGGATCTTTCAGCTGATTATTCTGAGACTTTTCCTTAAACTGTTTACTAATCTTGAATTCTCTTCCCCTGTTACAAGTAAATATACAGGTGATGCCTCTTTAAGATAGGCAGATTGTAATACTGAAACATGTTTAGTTTCAGCTCTGATTTTACTAAATTACTGTTTTCATACCACCAAAATTCATTTTTGAGAGCATGAATGATTTATCTAACTCCTGGCAAATAGTGAGTAGCTTATCACAGAGCTTAGCTTCACCAAGGAGGTGGTAAAAACAAACTAGTATTAAAATCTGTTGCCTGTTTAATGCATACCACATGCCTCAAAAGACTCTTGCTATGATTTCTTTTCACATGTGGTGAGCACAGACCAAGACTTTTTCCAGAAATAAAGAATGCTATTGCTACGAATATATAGTAGGTTTACTTTTTGAAATGGTTGGCAAAGTTTCCTTAAATAAACCATTCTGAATGTCTTTGCTATTACTGTAGGTAAACCTTTCTCCAGCCACACATACATATGAATGTATGCAGCTAGATCATGTAGCATAAATCAAACTTCCAGTGATAATGCTCTTATTTTCACTTGTTTGAAAAGCTAAGATTTGCCAAAGTGTTGTTCAGTAAGGGTTTTTTTTGTCTGTTTCCAGGAGGTTTACAGGGGTTTATGCTATATTTTTACGCTCTTATAAAGGAAAAAAAAAGCAGCATACTAATAAATCTTGATGGTCAAGATTACTGAGTTTTTTAATACTCTTAGTTTTTCCCACAGTCACTGATAACATTTTAGTTTTGATTCTTATCTAGTTATCATCCCTCTGGTATTTGGAGCATATTGGCTTAAGTGAACAAGGCAGTCCAAATTCAGAGGTAAGACAGCCAATTTATTTGTAACAAATGAAGTAGCTTGCCTGCCAGCCTCTGAAACATGTTGTTAAGAAATTCTTGAAGATTGTGTCCATTTTTGTACTGATCTTTCTTGGACACTTGCTGGTCATTATTTGGTTTGGTGGCAAAGTTCGTAATAAATTCTCCTTAATCCTGAACTGTATTTTTTTGCCAAGAGTTGATGAACACTCAGAGAACAAATAACACTTACAACTTGCTCTGTGTTGTGACTTTCCATGGAAAGAAAAATGAAGTGTCATCTTGAATTCAGTATGCTTATCCCCTGTTAGATTGTCTGGTGTGGTTACAATTTTGTGAACAGCACATTTAGGAATGCATTTAATGCCTCAATTACTTGAATACTCTTAGGATAGTAGCCCAAGTTCTTTCAGGTGTGATTCATTTCTGTGAAATGAAAAAAGCACCACATTTAATATCAAACAAAAAAAAATTCTGTAGCAGTAAAATCGATAGACATAGTTAGGGGAGTGGCAACTGCTTATCTGATTTAGAGTAACCCATGTGTTGCAGTGATACCTGCCTGTGCTCCTGTTTGGCTTCCTGTGCATTGAGATTCAGGGTCTCGTTTGAACTTTTCCTCCTCTGTGTAATTAGCATTTATTTCAGGAGAATGCATTTAACTTTCTTTCATTCCAGGGTTAATTTTCCTCAGGCTTCCTTGAACTCAGTAAACCTGTTTTTATTAAGAACCTTTTGACCCACCCTGTTAACTTATGTCCATTTTAAAGGGCTTGTGTACTGTCAGTATGATGGAAAAGGTCATAGTGCAAATGAAAAATCAAAGCCAGTGGGGTTTCTGGACATCTTGTTTGTATCTTTCAAAGCAAGCATAAATAAGAAGGGAAAAATGTTCTTGCTAGTTATTTATTTTTTCTTTCCAAATATTGAATCTTTCTTCTTTTATAACACTCATAGATGAAGACTATTAAAATGTCTTTTGAAAGCTATTATAAAACACTCAGCATTTTCAAACTGAGTGGCATCCTTTAAAAAGCATCTGAGCTTATTTGAAGTAAAAATTTCAAACTACAGCTTTTCACTTTACTCATGTTACACATTAATTTCTGGCACTAGGAACAGTTTATGCAGTAAAAATGGGTACAAAAAGGAAAGCCCTGGTTTTAGTTTACAATAACCTCTTACCCTTACAGTTGCGGATGGTAGGTCTCCTATGTTAAAGATGTGAACCTTGGCCCACTGAAGACTGCAAAACTCCCACTGAATTCATAACCAGATTACAAGCACTCCTTCCAAACAGGCCTTGTTTCACAGTTTTTGTCAGACATCTATTCAGTTTAAATGGAAGCATCTAAGGTAAAATGATGCTACATCACTTTCATATGGCGATTGTTGCAGTCTTGCAAATCTAATGGTCAGGAAATTTTTCCCAGTGAAATAGCCTATGTTTTCCTTATAGCTGTGTTAAAATATTTAACTTTCAGTCCTTTTAAGGAATTGTTTAATGCCAGGCTATTTTCACTGACATTTACAGAAAATATGAATCCTCAGAGATTTTTGAAGAAAGCCTGTAAGAGCTGGATACCCACTTCTTATTCATATGCTTTGAGACATTTTATTGGTAGGAACTGATCAGCAGGACAAACTACTTCAGGCTTCTTTGTTCCAGTTCTTTGTATGCCTGTGAAGATCTATGTGTCTTCTGCACTATTGTTTGCTTTCATGGCAGTTGTCATAATATATTATTCAAGCAAGAAGATTTAGTAATATAATTCATAACTAATGCCTAGATTCTTTAATACCAGGCTTATCTACAGATAAAATTGAGGTCTTTGTTTGAGTAGAGACATAGCAATACAAACTGCTGTAAATCATATGGAAACATACAGACATTTAGCAAACAGCTGAGTTATATAGAGAACAAACCCTGGAAACTAACTTGGATGTATTTGTAACACAATCGGGTCCCTGTTTATGATGGAGCCTCTTAAGCATCAGACCTACATAAATAATAAAGCAGACACATGTGGTGGCATTTTAAATAGTTAAAGCAGATGGGGAGATGCTGTATGCAGCTATCTTGCAAGGCTGTAGATCAGAGCTGCAAATAACCCTAGTAAAATGGCAAAAGTTTTTGTCAAAGTAAGGCAGCCTTCAGGACATATTGAGGTGAAGGGTCAGAACCTATTACTTCTGTTTGGAGAATAAAAGCCTCTCTCTGCAACAAATAATATGGAGGGATTTCCTTCCTGTGGGCATAGTCTGGTTAGCAGTAAACAATTGTCACTATGATGTATCCATGTTCACTGATCTACATTATTTTTTAACCACCTGCCCTAACAGAAACAGTTGAAATGAAATGATATCCCAAGGATAAATGCCTACTCTTTGGAAACATTTGCATCTCAGTGTTTATGTTCAGTAACTGTCCTGGTATCTTGGCTTCCATCCAGCAACAGGACACCGGGACAGAATTGTATGCCAATTACATTATCCTTCAATTAAAATATTGTGTGGACTCTAATGGTAAATGTTGTGTCTGTCCTATTTTCAAGCTGAACTGCAAGAATGACCCCGCAGGCTCTGCACATCAAAGCAGATATCTGCTGCTCTCTTGACATGTTGTCGTTCACTGTCATAGTGGATCCAGTCCTGGTTTTAGCAAAAGCAATGGAAATATTTCTACCAAATTTAAAAGGAAAATAATTCTCTGTGCAAATAGAGTGATTATGTTTTGCACTTGTTTTTAATTTTTGTATTGCTTTCGATAATGCAGAGTATTTTGCCAGAAGAATAGTAATCTATTGATCTCACTCATCTAGACAGAACAAAAGCATTGCATTCTGCCAACTATTTGATTAAAAGAATTATAATTAACTTTTCTGTTTCCATTGGGTCTTCAACTGAGTGTTATCTTAAGTTAAACAAACCAGGTAACACAATATTTATTGCAGATTCAGTGACATGGGAGATCACATAGTCTAAGTAACTACATCATTTGCTTTGGCCCACTAATTAAAAATGGTCTATATTTATAAAATAGATTTTCCTAATTGTTTTAAATCTAATGCTGATTATACAACGTGTTACCATCCAAGATCAAGGGAACATATTTTCAAACAGAAAAGACATTTACAGAATCTTTAACACTGATTAACTTCAGAATAGACCCACAGCTGAAGAGGCATTTTTCCATTCAAAAATTAGGTATAAATGTTAGACATTAATTTCTCTCTCTTATTCTGTCTCTGCTTCCTACTTAGAATCCTTTGTTACTTGCTGAAAGAAATGTAAATTCCAGTGATGAAATGCTGTAATTACATGTCTCTAAAGATACAAGCAATTTTGAGAAATACATTTGCTTACTCATGCAGAGATACTTGTAAGTACACTAATAGTCAGGAAAAATGTAATTTTGTGTTGTCATTTAGTATATAAGGCTGTCTAAATATAGAACACAAGTGCATTAGTTCAACTGAAAATGACAGTTGTGTTGGTCTCAGGCATCAGAAGCCTCCTGAATCTTTTGTCAATCTCCTAGCTTTTATCCTTTTCTCCTACTTCTTATGCTGAGCCTTTTGTTCCTCAGTAGATTCAAAGAATCAGACGTAAATATACTCTTTTTGCAGCATTAGCCATTTCGTGCTCTTAACAAGGATACAAATTTTGAGGGCTGCTTCTGAGATACTGTGCAGCAGATGATAGACCTATTATTTGAAGCCTCTCCTGTGCTTAACTTGTAATATCCAAGACAAGGGATGGTGCTGGATTTCAGAACTACAGGATTCTCAAATGGGAAGCACCTTGCAGCAACCAGTACTGTCCAAAGGTTTAACCTGAGATTAAACAAATCTGTCTTATTCCAAATACTACTAGTACTACTACTACTAAATATTCATGAAAAATTATACCCATAAACAATGGAAGCATCTAAGGGGAGCATGGGGTAATTCCTGGTTTTGTCTAACGAGGTGTAAGTCACTGAAGAGCTCTCAGATACTGGCTGTTAACTGTCCAAGTCTCCTTTCACTTCTCTATCGCTACCACAATACTTACTTCAAGTGAGATTTTTTCATTTTGCTGAGAGCGTACCCTCAGCAAGTTTGCTGATGATATAAAGCTGGGAGGAGTGGCTGACACACTAGAAGGCTGTGCTTGCCATTCAGCGTGACCTGGACAGGCTGGAGAGTTGGGTGGACTGATAAAGTTCAACAAAGGCAAGTGTGAGATCCTTCACCTGGGAAGGAACAACCCCATACATCAGTACAGTTTGGGGTTTGACCTGCTAGAAAGCAGCTCTGCGAAGAAAGACCTGACAGTGCTGGTGGACAACAGGCTCACCATGAGCCAGCAGTGTGCCCTCGTGACCAGGAAGGCCAATGGTACCCTGGGGTGGATTCAGAAGAAGAGCATGGCCAGCAGGTCGAGGGAGGTGATCCTCCCCCTCTACTCTGTCCTGGTGAGACCACATCTGGAGTGCTGTGTCCAGTTCTGGGCTCCCCAGTTCAAGAGACAGGGAACTACTGGAGAGAGTCCAGTGCAGGGCTACAAAGATGATGAAGGGACTAGAGCATCCCTCTTATGAGGAAAGGCTGGAGACCTGGGTCCCTTTAGCATGGAGACAAGAAGACTGAGAGGGATCTTATCAATGCTTGTAAATATTTAAAGGGCAGAAGTCCAGAGGATGGGGCAAGACTCTTTTTGGTGGTGCCCAGTGACAGGACAAGGGGCAACGGGCACAAACTGGAGCACAGGCAGTTCCACTTGAACATGAGGAAGAACTCCTTTCCTGTGAGGGTGACAGAGCCCTAGAACAAGCTGCCCAGGGAGGTTGTGGAGTCTCCTTCTCTGGAGATATTCAAAACCCGCCTGGATGCATTCCTGTGCACCTGCTCTAGGCTAACCTGCTTTAGCTGGGAGGTTGGACTAGATGATGTCCAGAGGGCACTTCCAACCCCTACCATTCTGTGATTCTGTGATTTTTCATTAATGCAGTAACAGGACAAAGAGACTGGAATCACTGTCTCATAGCGCTAAGGAGAACAGAAGCAGAGCACCCTGATATTGTATGATTATAGTAGCTCTAGCACTTGTAAATGATATTAAAGGAGATGAGGTAGCTATTCCGAAAACAGCAAACACAGCATGTAATGTCCAGACATCTGCTTTCAGATACCTGATTTATTAACAACAACAACCCTTCTCCTCCCAGAGACTCCTATTCTTTAAAGCTCATAAATATATTTCTAGACGAGTTGCCTTATCATTGCCTTTTATAATGGGAGTAATAGGTCCACGTATTACTTCTATGTTACAGATTAGAGTTTCTCTTTCTCTGTTATATCTTTGCAGGTTGGGTAAACACCAAGCCTGTCATGGATGGTTAGCCCTTGTGGTTTGAATAATACAATTTGAGTATTATAGGGGGGCAATCCCAAGTCTTGAGGTTTGGATAAATTCTGAAATATCAATACAGTTATTTAAACCAGCTGAAATAGTTTCTGTTGCTCAGACTCCTTTCACTTCTTTCTTTGGTGGCATTTCCTTCCTTCTCCTTGACTTCTAAGTTTCCTTGCTATTTCTTTGTTTCATGCTTACATCAAGTTTTCTGCTTTCCTAATAAACCCCTCAAAGAAATAACCTTTGTGACAGATGTTACTCTGAAAAGCCTTCCTCTGTATGTATTGCTCCTGGTCTGTGAGAGTTCAGTAGGTTAGAGGTGTGTACCTCTAGCAAAAGAAAGGCCTTTTGAAAGAAATTTAAACTTTTCACGGAAAACTTCAGGGAAGATAATCCAGAGAAACAATTTTTTAAAAAAAAATGTAAAATTCAGAGTCCAAATATCTATGCAGCTCCAGGGAATTTGGAGCTGAATTCAAACTCCCTAGTTTAAGCCACTTTATGAAAATTTTGGTGAACTTACTGTGGAGCAGGATGATATAACAATACCTTCTGCTACTGAGTTTCATTTAAATGTTTAGTCATATCCAGTAACATATGCCTTAGGGCAGTACTGATAACTGAAGCAGGGTAAACCTGGTAACTTTTTAACATCAGGGTTCTTGTGCTTACTTTTTTGGAACCAGTTTACATACAGAGCTCTCCAAGTAGTTTGTTTGACTAATAATTTTCTTCATATTAAATTGTTAAATATACAATTTGTTTTGAGAACTTTTTCTTTTTGTTAGAAAAACATACACAACTTCCCCCCTTAACCCATTCCCCAAACCTGTGAACCATAAAATTTATTCTTTAGTTGACGGTCTCTAGCCAGTAAAAACTAATTGATGCCATCTTGTGGTAAGTAAAGAAAATACAAAAACAATCAATCCGCGGTTTTTGTCACATTCTGCTTAATTATTTAACAATTATTCCCTTTTTCTTATCTTGTCTTTTCTCTACGTCTCCATCCATGCCATTTTGTTACAGTTCGAAGTCTACCTCAGCTCTGAAGAGCTACTGGTACAGTTGAAAAACTTTACATTAAAACAATAATTTAAGAAATCTTCAGAAAAAAAATCTGTCATATCTACTATAATCAAATTAAAATAGGAAAGATGGTGCAAACAGCTAAGTTTGTGAGACTAGGTTGAGCTACAGCTTTCTTTCTTGACACTTGTAAGCCAAATTATGGAAAGGCTGTTTGGTGTAGGCTTCACTATGGCAGCACAAAGCTTGACAGAGACACATGCTAGATTTTCAGTGGAAGTACTTGTCTTTGATACTAGCTGGAATATCCAGTTCTCTTTGACATACTTCCAACTTCGTATCAGAATGACACTGAGAATTTTTTTTCTCAGAATGTTTTGTGTTAGTTTGGCCATCCAAGCTATGACATGGTTTCATTACTTAATTAGCAGTGCTATCTGCCACCATGAACTGATTAGAAACATTTGTAGAATGTAATGAAATCTACCTTCCATCTGTGAATCACAGGCATCTGAAAGTGGAGTTAGAGTCCCACTGTGTCATCACATTGTCAAAATTCCATCCTGATACTTTTCATTGTCCATCATTTTAGTGATGTTCTTGTAATGAGGTAACTAGTAAAATAATAAATAGATAGTAAAAGAATGTATATTTCCTTTAAGGAGTGTTTGGGAGCCTACAATCTTCAGAAATGCCATGAAGACCCTTATCCTACACTAGACTATTTCTTTCCGTAGTAAAGGGCAAGTTCTGCCTGACCGACGTAGTGCCCTTCTATGATGGAGTGACTACATCAGTGGGCAAGGGAAGAGCTATGCATGTTGTCTATCTGGACTTCTGCAAGGCATTTGACGTGGTCCCGCACAACATCCTTCTCTCTAAGTTGGAGACATATGGATTCGATGCATGGATTGTTCAGTGGATGAGGAATTGGTTGGATGGTTGCATCCAGATGGTAGTGGTCAACGGCTCAATGTCTAGATGGAGATTAGTGACAAGTGGTGTCCCTCAGGGGACCATATTGGGACCAATACTGTTTAATATCTATCATCTTCGTCAATGACATAGACAGCAGGATCAAATGCACCCTCAGTAAGTTTGCAGATGACACCAAGCCGAGTGGTGCAGTTGACACGCCTAAGGGACAGGATGCTATCCAGAGGGGCCTGGGACAAGCTCAAGAAGTGGACCTATGTGAATGTCATGAGGTTCAACAAGGCCAAGTGCAAAGTCCTGCACCTGGGTCAAGGCAAACCCTGGTATCAATGCAGGCTGGGGGATGAAGGGCTTGAGGATAGCCCTGCAGAGAAGGACTTGCAGGTACTGGTGGATGAAAAACTGGAAATGAGCTGACAATGGGCACTCACAGCCCAGAATACCAACCGTATCCTGGGCTGCATTAGAAGAAGTATGGCCAGCATGTTGAGGCAGGTGATTCTGCCCCTCTACCCTGCTCTTGTGAGACCCCACCTGGAGTACTGAAACCAGGTCTACAGCCCTCAGCACAACAAAGCAGTGGACCCATTGGAGTGTGGTCCAGAAGAGGGTCACAAAAATGATCAGAGGGATGGAACACCTCTTCTATGAGGTAGGGCTGAGAGAGTTTGGGTTGTTTAACTTAGAGAAGGCTCTGGGGACAACCTTATTGCAGCCTTTCAGTACTTAAAGGGGGCCTATAAGAAAGATGGGGACAAACTTTTTAGTGGGACCTGTTGTGATAGGGCAATGGTTTTAAAATAAAACAGGGTAGATTTAGAGTAGATATAAGGAAGAATTTTTTTACAATGAGGATGGTGAAACACTGGAACAGGTTGCCCAGAGAGGTGGTAGATGCTCCCTCCTTGGAAACATTCAAGGTCAGGTTGGTCGGGGCTTTGAGCAACCTGATCTAGTTGAAGATGTTCCTGATCATTGCAGGAGGGGTTGGAACTAGATGACCTTTAAAGATCCCTTCTGACCCAAACGATTCTATGATTCTATGATTCTAAATCAATGGGAGAATATCATATTGAGGATTACCTATGGAATAGTTGCAGCAAAAATTCTTACACCCAAATACCTGTATGGAATACAGAAAGCCTGGCCCTTGGGCCCTAGGACATGCTTGTGACACTCTTCGGTTATGCATTTCCACCTTTTTAATCTTATCTATTCTCCTTTAATCAAGTTTCAGTATCAAATCATCCTCTAACTGTTTCCAGGAGCTGCCTTTAAAAATGTGCCCTGCTATTCCAGAGTAGTAGAAAACACAAGCTCTGCATTATGATCTTTCTTTTATAAGCTCTTGGAGGGGTGTCATGAGATGGGTATAATATACAGTCCCCTCGATCCCATGAAGATTTTTCTAATAGCAGCACCTTCCAAAAGAAAATCAGTGGAAAAGCCTTTCTTCAGTCCAGGGTACACTGCAGAGGCAAGGGGGACAACACTTTCATATTCCCTCCAGTCAGAGTCCTCCCCACTGCCAAGCTCAGCACACTATATCCCCTTCACGAGGCTCCATAAGGCACAAGACCTGTCCTTTCTGTAATTATGTGGACCACCCTGGGAGAATCACTGCTCTTCTCGGTTTGCATTCTCTGCAAAGACAGACAAATGACACAGCATGAATCTATGATCTGGAATTGCATGCAACACACAACAGTTAATTGGAAGAATATGTCAGACCTCTGTGTGCACTGAACTGCGTATTGTAAGTGCCTCACCAATAGCTGATTATATGCCTGAGAATGTCAATAAACAATTTTCTAATCAGGTTTCTGCACCTGAAAACATACTGTACTATCCCATCTTACTTTCTAGAATTTTAAAGCAGATTCTGACAGACCCTTAAGTTGCTGAAACAGGTCAGAACACCCAGTGTTTCTTTTGTTCCTAGCATATGAAACTCCTTCTCCCAATTTACCCTTTAGTCTCAAAATCTTAATCATGCAGATGGAAACTGAATAATGGAACTTAATCACTGGAGTATCTGCTTAGTGGTACTACTGTCATCATGGAGAAGGAAAGACAGAATATATGTCAGCTGTTTTTTCAAACTCAAGAGCAAACATGCAGCCATGTTGAATAGTTCTACCTTCCTTTGTCTATGCTGAAAAGAAAAATCCCATGTCTGAAACCATTTAAAATAATCATGAAATGACATTCAATGTAGCAAGTAGCTGGATGAAAAAAATATGGATGATTATGAAGATGTGAGGTTTATTTGTTGTGAACATTTCTTGGTAAAACTCTTCAATTTTTTATTTCAAACAACATTTTTCATTTAAAATTAATCAACATTTCACAGAAACATATAAAACCTGGCACTCACAGTACCTTGAGATGTCACCTGATCTATGTGTCCTAAGTCATGTTAAGCTATGCCTTCAGCATTTCTAACTAAACTTTGCTTAACTTGGTCCTGAGGGCCTCCAGTGATGCAAACATGACAGTAACACCAGGAAATCTGTTACAGTTCCTTACAACCCTTTTTGTTGACCCATTTATCCCACTGTTTAACCTGAATCTTCCCTGCAGGAAATATGCGATTCAGCTTGGACATGTAGAACAGTTTTTCCCTTTCCTTTTAGCAAAAGCCTTTACAAATTTGGGGATTTATATTCTCCTTGATTTTTGTTTTCCTGCAGCTGTTCGAGCTTCCCCTGTAGATCATGCTGTCTAGGCCTTTGAACATCTCTGTAGCTCTCACCCTTATTGATCCACATGTGCCCTGAAGCACGGTGCCAAAATGCCCTGTCAATCCCCAAATACCTTACCACTGCAGTATAGAAGGAAAAGACAGTTTCATATTCTCAAAGCTTCTGCTTCCTTCTACTGAACCTGTATTCTTTCCTTTTTTTCAACTATATGGCACTACTCACATGGTCAGGTTTGCAAACCACGGTGAACTCACATGCTGTTCTAGGAAACTGTTGCCCAAGTGGTTGGCTCACATTCTGTATTTGTGCAGCTGCCAATTTCATCCTACACACAGGCTTGAAAATTTGAAGTTACAAGTTTTATAGCTGGCTTTGGAATTTCATCCTATTTTTTTCAAATCAGTTCTCCAATTTATCAAGATTATTTTGCGTTCTCATACAGTTTTCCTGTATACTAGAAGATCTAGATTCTAGCTCTGTCGCATGTACTTATAATGATCATATTCTTTGCAAAGAGGAGAGAGCACAGAGTATTTTCATGGTGTTTATGAAACCTGAAATACTGCATTTTCTTTTATAATGTCCAATTTTCCCCCAGTTCTTCAGGTGCTGAAAAAGGAACCCTAAATTTAGAGGAGTCTCCATATACAAATTTACAAAACCTCCTTCCTGACAGTTATTTCTACTCATAACTAAACCTTCTTGTTAGCAAAAGTAAGCAGGCACTCTCTAAGATCTCTTTAGCTTCCCCAAATTGAGTCTTCTTTGCACTGCAAGGTTGCACTCTAATGGTTCTCTGGATTTGTTTCCTATGGACTGAAAATGGGATACTGTACTGTTATATGCAGAAAGTTTCTGTTATACTACAGGTATATTTGCAAGATACCTGTTTCATTATTTCCTCATATTTGCTATGATAGGGTTCAGGGTTACAAAACTGAACACTCATCTCAGACCTAATGACTCAGTCGTCCATAATTACTTCCAGTTGTATTTTGTAGGACTGGAGTTACTTCATTCAATAAAAACATGTGACATATCCAAGACTTAGCTACAGAGGCTGTTGTTGAATTTGGCTTTTCATTCAAAAACATGGACTAAGTTAAACTCTTTTGCTGTTTTTTTAGTGGAGTAGATTGCATTCGTACCACTTTATTTTCCTTTTTTGGCCTCGTTACCTGTCTTAGTGTCATTCTTGACTTTCTGCTAGTCAAGAATGCTGCATGATTGCATTGTGGGTAGAAAGAAGCTAGAGTTTAGTGGTGGCAAAATATTTTTCATATAGTTTCCTTACTCAGCTTCTTCATTCATTGTTTCTCACCATGTCACAAAATACTAAGGTTGTTTGATATCTTCAAAAATTTCTAAAGAGGAAATACTTTACAGCAGCATGTAAATAAAGAAAAAATTTCTTTCATATTACATGGAACTTCCAGTTCTGTCAGCTGGAATTGGCTCAGTATCCGTAAGCCTAATGAAACTTTCTTGTTTCCCAGAGTGTACATGTATAAGCATACATGTGTTCTATGCTTTTATTGTATGCATGTGCCTCAAGAAATACTATCTATAGCATATAGGCCATTTTAGTGTAAAACTAATGGAAATGGAACATTGTTTCTTTGACAGCTGTTCTAGGAAATAATGAAAACAATAAAAAAAATATGTCTGAACTTTTCTTCATTTGCTTTGGTATTTCCAAGATGCTTCTAGGAAGTGCTGAAAGTTTATGTACCATGTAGTTAATTTTTGCCAAGTTCTGGAATTCTGACTTAGAAGCTGAATGAGTAGAATTTCATTTCTATATATAAGCATTACTGTTAGGTAGAGAACAGCAGATGGCCTGTGGAAACACCTACTTATCCTTGCAGTATGAATCATCACACCAAGGTTTTCTGCATAGTCGCCTCTTTGAGTAATGAAAAAAAATGTATATTTGATGATAGATCTTTCAAAGAAAGACCAGTGAAAAACATGCCCTTCTAAAGAAATTTTTCATCTCATATTCAACTATTGCTGAAGGATTTTCACAATATATAGAATCATAGAATGGTTTGGGTTGGAAGGGACCTTAAAGATCACCTACTTGCAAACCCCCTTCCATGAGCAAGGACACCTTCCACTACACCAGGTTGCTCAAAGCCCGAACCAGCCTGGCCTTGAACAGTTCCAGGGAGGGAGCATCCACAACTTCTCTGGGCAACCTGTTCCAGTATCTCACCATGCTCACAGTGAAGAATTTCTTCCCAATATCTAATCTAAATCTACCTTCTCAATTTAAAACTGTTATTACCCTTCGTCCTGTCATTACATGCCCTTGTAAAAAGTCCCTCTCCAGCTCTCTTATAGGCCCCTTCAGGTACTGGAAGGCTGCA
>VZSC01017420.1:53451-70502 GCA_013398225.1 Steatornis caripensis | reverse complement strand
AGATGAACCTGCTTTAGCAGGGGGTTTGGACTAGATGATCTCCAGAAGTCCCTTCCAACCCCTACCATTCTGTGATTCTGTGATTCTCATCAACCAACACCCCCAAGTTCTTCTCCTCAAGGCTGCTCTCAGTCCATTCTCCGCCCAGCCTGTGTTTGTGCTTGGGATTGCCCCAACCCACGTGCAGGGCCTTGCACTTAGCCTTGTTGAACTTCATGCGGTTTGCACAGACCCACCTCTCAAGCCTGTCAAGGTCCCTCTGGATGGCTTCCCTTCCCTCCAGCGTGTTGACTGCACCACACAGCTTGGTGTTGCCAGCAAACTTGCTGAGGGTACACTCAATCCCACTGCCCATGTTAGCAATAAAGATGTTACACAGCTCTGGTCCTGCCACTTATCACTGGTCTCCACGTGTACATAGAGCTGTTGACCTCAACTCTTTTGAGCGTGAACATCCAGCCAATTCCTTATCCATTGAGTGGTCCTTCTGTGAAGTCCCTGTCTCTCCAATTTAGAGGCAAGGATGTTTTGCTGGACAAGGATATTTGCTTTGCACAAGTCCAGGTAGATGATGTCAGTTGCTCTTCTGTTGTCCACCAATGCTATAACCTCATTGTAGAAGGCCACCAAATTTGTCAGGCATGATTTGACCTTAATGAAGCCCTGGTGGCTGTCATCAATCACCTCCTTATTTTCCATGTGCTTTAGCACAGTTGCCAGGAGGACCTGCTCAATAATCTTGCTGGGCACAGAGGTGAAGCTGACTGGCTTGTAGTTCCCTGGGTCTTCTTTTTTTTCCTTTTTAAAAATGGAGTTTATATTTTCCCTTTTCCAGTCAGTGCAAGCTTCACCGGACTGCCACTGTTTCTCAAAAATGATGGATAGTGGCTTAGCAACCTCATCCACCATTTCCCTCAGGATCTGTGGATGCATCTCATCAGGTCCCATGGACATGTGCAGGTTCCATATATGGTCTCAAATCTGATCTTCTCCTGCAGTGGGTGGTTCTTCATTCTCCTAGTCTCTGCCTTTGCCTTCTGCTACTTGGGTGGTGTGGTTTGAGCACTTGCCAGTGAAGACTGAGGCAAAGAAGTCACTGAGTACCTCAGGCTTCTCCATATCCCAGGTAACCAGGTCTCCTGTTTCCTTCCAGAGGCGGGCCCACATTTTTCCTAGTCTTTTGTCACTGACAAACCTATAGAAGCTTTTCTTGTTGCCCTTGATGTCCCTGGTCAGATTTAATTTTATGAAGTCTTTAGCTTTACTAACCTGATCCCCAGCTGCTCAGACAATTTCTCCATGTTCTTCCCAGGCTACTTGTCATTTCTTCCACCCTCTGTAGGCTTCATTTTTGTATTTGAGTTTGTCCAGGAGCTCCTTGTTCATCCATGAAGGCCTCTTGGCATTCTTGCCTGACTTCTTCTTTGTTGGAATGCATCACTCCTGAGCTTGGAGGAGATGATCCTTGAATATTAACCAGTTTCTTGGGCAACTCTTCCCTCCAGGGCTTTATTGCCTGAGACTCTACTAAGCAGGTCCCTGAGAAGGTTAAAATCTGCTTNATCACCTCCTTATTTTCCATGTGCTTTAGCACAGTTGCCAGGAGGACCTGCTCAATAATCTTGCTGGGCACAGAGGTGAAGCTGACTGGCTTGTAGTTCCCTGGGTCTTCTTTTTTTTCCTTTTTAAAAATGGAGTTTATATTTTCCCTTTTCCAGTCAGTGCAAGCTTCACCGGACTGCCACTGTTTCTCAAAAATGATGGATAGTGGCTTAGCAACCTCATCCACCATTTCCCTCAGGATCTGTGGATGCATCTCATCAGGTCCCATGGACATGTGCAGGTTCCATATATGGTCTCAAATCTGATCTTCTCCTGCAGTGGGTGGTTCTTCATTCTCCTAGTCTCTGCCTTTGCCTTCTGCTACTTGGGTGGTGTGGTTTGAGCACTTGCCAGTGAAGACTGAGGCAAAGAAGTCACTGAGTACCTCAGGCTTCTCCATATCCCAGGTAACCAGGTCTCCTGTTTCCTTCCAGAGGCGGGCCCACATTTTTCCTAGTCTTTTGTCACTGACAAACCTATAGAAGCTTTTCTTGTTGCCCTTGATGTCCCTGGTCAGATTTAATTTTATGAAGTCTTTAGCTTTACTAACCTGATCCCCAGCTGCTCAGACAATTTCTCCATGTTCTTCCCAGGCTACTTGTCATTTCTTCCACCCTCTGTAGGCTTCATTTTTGTATTTGAGTTTGTCCAGGAGCTCCTTGTTCATCCATGAAGGCCTCTTGGCATTCTTGCCTGACTTCTTCTTTGTTGGAATGCATCACTCCTGAGCTTGGAGGAGATGATCCTTGAATATTAACCAGTTTCTTGGGCAACTCTTCCCTCCAGGGCTTTATTGCCTGAGACTCTACTAAGCAGGTCCCTGAGAAGGTTAAAATCTGCTTTTCTGAAGTCCAGGGTAGTGAGCTTGCTGTGCACCCTCCTCACTGCCCTAAGGATCTTGAATTCCACCATTTCATGGTCACTGCAGCCAAGGCTGCCCTTGAATTTCACATTCCCCACCAGCCCCTTCTTGTTGGTGAGAACAAGGTCCAGCATAGCACTTCTCCTTGTCGGCTCCTCTATCGCTCGGAGAAGGAAATTATCAACACCTTTTAGGAACCTCCTGCATTGCGTATGCCGTGCTGTGTTGTCCCTCCAACAGATATACAACAGATATAATATACAATGTTTCGTTGTATACAGAACCAGTTAAAGCTTGAATCTCTTTTTTATATTGTAACACAGGATAAAAAGAGGGACATCTGAAAAGAAAAGTAATTTGAAAATGGAATTATCTACCTGAAAGGCTATTTTCTTTTTTGGCTTTCATTTGTATTTTTAAATTAAAAGTGATCTATGTATTGTCTTAGGAAATACAGATGAAACAGTTCAAGAAATAGCATACCTCACTGAAGTACTGCCAAAAGAGTTCGTAATTGTAAAAATGATTAGTGGTTTCAGAGCTCACTCTGTCACATAGGATTATTCCCTTCCACAGTTTCTCTCTCTTTCTTTTTTTTAAAGAGAAAAACAATGACAAGAGATTCAACACTACAAACTAGAAACAAGTAAGTTCTTACAATATTCAAATATGAGAGCATTATGGCTGATAGAATTATGTATCACATCCTATTGATTTTATGGAGAGCGTTCATATACACTCAATATGAAAATGCAATGTAAACTTCTTTGCATGTTTTTTGTTCATTAACTGGAAGGAATTCTTGCAGAGGAGAAGCAGACGACAACCTCTGATAAAATTATTCCAACCTGTAAGTGTAGCATGCATCTTGACATTTTACCAGAAGAAACTGGTAGATAGAGCTGTGTCAGTCTTGTTTTAGTGAAGCTGATGTTTAGTACAGGTTGTATAGAGGAAAAATAAGATTTAAAATAGCAAGTATCCTCTATGAAGAAAAACAATCTGAGAATACCCTGAGAACATCTTTGAGGTTTTTAGATAATAACTGAAATCTCCTAAGTACACTTAAAAATTAAGCACTAAGTTACACACATCTAAAGGCATCTAAACAAATTCCTAACCAAAGTAAAAATGCTGGAATAATGGAATAATGGAGCGGCTTGCTGACATAATACAGGAAACAATTAATTTTGGGCAATACCAAAACAATGGCATTGTCTCCTGTGAGACAAGAGATATCCATCAGCAGAAGAGAGGATCACATTTGTTCTGCTACTGCAGACAGTAAGACTTTGTATAGAGGAGTAAGTCACTTCATTCGCTGGTAGTGATAATCTGTAATAGTATTTCAATAGGAAATAATTCTAGAAATTTTACAACTGTGCTCCTTTTTGTCGTTCTAATGTCAGTCTATACTCAATAAACACAGTAGGTAAAATTTATCACTGATCTCTTTCATGTCTTGGTCCACACAGCACTTTGTGTGAAAAGATCAGGCAGATGGAAGGTAGGAGAGTGGCTAACACAAACTTTCTTTCTAGTTTATGAAGAATGGGATTATTATCAAATGCTAAGATGTTTTTCTAAGTATGATGAACCTCAGTAAAGGAGGTGCTGTTTCTACTGCTGATTCAATTAGCTTACAACTACTTGGCTCTATTGAGGTCTCCAAGCACTAGTCTTTGCTAGACAATGCTGAGAAAAAATAGCTGATATCTAGACATGCAGAGCTGAACAACATTATCACCCTAGAGTATCAAAATGTCTGTCCAAGTGTCCTTATTATGCCTTTAACAAATTAATGTGTGCATTTAATAAGAATGACAAGATGGAGCCTTGGAAATCCTGAAGGTGTAACTGCCTACTAATACTCTTTGACAGTGTTTTCAGAAAAGGAGCATATTCTCTCAGGATTAGATAATGGACTAAAATATCATGATCAGCACTAAATAGCCAATACATAGATATGCGTGAGTGTGATATGAAACTTCAAGTCCTTACACAGATCAAGGCACCCAGTCCACTAGAGTAAATGTGAAACTGGAGATCTCTAGTCTCAGTTAATCATATTTTCCTCATATGAATAAAGCGTAAGAATGGAATTAGGCATCTGGCAAAGGTGTCTAGAGAAAGTGGTAGTTTCTCTGCTTGTGATACCCCTGCTGTTATATACTGACTTTTCACAAGGCATAAGGTCAGTTCCCTAACTCTGTGGAAGGTCAAACTGCAACCTACACAATATTAGAATATTATTTATTTGTGAGTCATCAAGATTAGGTTATCTTCCTTTACAACAACATTGCAAGGTGTGCATTCTGTACATTCACCTTAGTATTCTTTTACAAATGACCCTAGTTTTGGTTCAGATTATCAGATAGCAAATGGTAAATCAGTGGTATCTGTGGGACATTTCTCTCTCACTTTTATTTGGAGGACTTAATTCATATAAAAGGAAGAGCAGAATTAATCTCAGTGTATAGATAAACATATTGGGTTCTGTATTTCTCACTTCAGTTCTAAAATCATGAAAATAATAGTAACAACAGACATTCCTTTATGCATCTAACAATTATTATTCCTAACAATTCAATTTTCATTTTTTTCTAAGAATGAGAAATAATCTTTTAAATATAAACCTAGTATTTACAATGTGTTTGGCTTGGTACATTTTTATATTTGCTCACCAATATTTAAACTATGGTATTTGCTAAATTCTGAGATCCCAAATACAGAGGTATGGGACACAAGCAGAATTCTCTGTATCTCTTTAACCAGGCTATTCCAGCATTTTGTTTTTAGCATGTTACCAAATTCTATGTACAATTAGTCTTGTGAGGGCTGAGAAAAATGCACAGGGATTGTCTTACAATCTTCACATATTAATCACAAAATGTGCTTATGTCCTACTTTTCTTAATTTAGGAGCAATATATCCAATTTATCTACTTACATATATTTATTTATATATTATTTATAATTTTTATATATATATAAGATACTACAAGTTTATAAAAAGTATGGTTTTTCATTTTGCAGCAGCTAGGTTCTCAGAGGAACAGTCAAGGCTGAGAATGTGACTTCATCATTAATGAAGTAATTTGATAAATCAACATGCAAAAAATGTGAGGATACACTAAGCAACCCCTTTTCTGTAGAAGAATAGTGCCATAAATTCTTAATTAAATTTATAGATTGCTTGAAGTATAAGGACACAAAGAAAAAGAACTGAGTTATAATACAGATATGAAAAAAGAAACAGGAAAGAAAAAAGATAAAAGCAGACTTCCATTTTGGTGAGGAAGAGAAGAAGAATCGAGTACAGTTATTCATATAAAGGGGACAGTCTAACTGACAGGGAGTCTGAATGGGAGCAGAGAAGATTTTAGAGAAAAGAAGGGGAATTTGCTTTTGTCCACACTATGTGGACATACAGGAGGGGGTGTTAGAGAGACAAAACGAAGTGCAGGAATACAGTTTATTAGTTCTGGGATGAAATCTTGTTTTAAGTGCAATCAATTTAGCAATACATCTTTTATAGTTTCCTTTTATCTGAGAAGTAACTTCTCCTAAGTAAAGTAACTGGCTTCAGTTCTAATCCTGCTAGCAACAAGGAGCAGTTTATGATGTCAATAAAGCTTCCTCAATGAGTCATTGCTTAACAAAACATTAATACCTTATTTTGCTAAAAGATTTGTAAGAAAAAGTAACAGCTTTCCTTTTTGGAAGGGTGGAAGACTTTAGATTGTGAAATTTGGGAAACTTTTATAACATCTAGTATTTAGTTTCTCCATTTTCATCTTTTTCCTCCTGCTACTGAAATCACTGAGGATGGAAACTCCATTATATTTACAAAATGAGTTTCCATCCATGCAAATGCCAACATAAAAAAGTAAGATTTCCCTTGCTACTGGGTCATCTGAAATCAGCCGTCTGGTCTCACTGCTATTTTCACATTCTAGTTCTCGAGTAATTATTAATTCCTGAAGACAGAAAACACAGACACGGCACTTGAATTTTTCCTTTCCCTTAACAACGGTCTTCAAAAAGCATTAAGTAATCATAAATTATGTTTATTGAAAATATCTATGCATTATTAGTGTTTATACCAGCTGCCAGTGTCCTGAGGGCACTGCCAGTCCTGCCAGCCCCGGCTGTCCCTGCCTGGTCTTCTTGGGGCTCCTGTCACCTGCCTGCAGCCCAGGACCCCATCTCAGTTCCCTGGGGCCATCAGACCCTGTTCCAGTGATGCCACAGCAGTGACCTTGTCTAGCTCCCCACAGCGCTGCCCTCCCCATCCATGGTCCCTGCCAAGTGAGGCCCCACTGCAGCTGTCCCCATCCCCAGAGTGGTGCCTGATGCCCAGGACTGGAGCTGCCCATGGTACCCCCTGCTCCTGACTGGTGTTGTGGGATGGGCCCTGGCTGCCAGGACCTGGCTGGTACTGTCCTCAACTTCTGTCCCATGGGAAACACTGGCTCTTGCTGGGCCCCAGCATGGACTAAGAACTGTAGGAGGAGGGGGGAGGAAGAGGCTGCAGGTCACCCCAGATGCTGTAGACATGTTACCCTCTGCTGCTGGCAGAGCCTTGCCAGATATTCTCTTCGCACAGCTGTTGCACCTGTTCTCTCCCTGGAAAGGTTTCCATTGAGAAATTAATCTCAAAATCCAAGTAGCAGCAGAAAAGGAAAAAAGCAGAAGAAAAGGAAAAATGTAGCAGAAAGCAGAAGAGAAAATGCTTTTGTTAAGCTACTGTGGTTTGTTTTAATAAACACATTTGAGGTCATGCCAAAAGTTCTCATGCCCTTCTGTTTATTTTTAATTATGGCATTATTATGTGTTGCACAGTTGTTCCTTGTAGTTTTTAAAAAACTTGCTTATTAGAAACTGCCATTTAATTAATCACTTTTTGTGTACCTTGGCGAAATACACAATAGTAGCAAAGTAGCACCTGTCCACTGAAACAATGACAATAATAAATGTGAAACGTCAAATGAAACAAAATGTCAAATGAAACAATGGCAATAATTAGTGTAAAGTATTTGTTATGGCTGTACAGTTTATATCAAACTCCTTAGCAAAACCTTCTAGAAGTTTCACTTGCATGCAGTGGCAGAAAGGCACGTATTTTAACAAACGAGTTGCCTAGGGACTGAGGAGAGAATTATTGTGGGTGTCACTACAAATACCTGTCCTGCGAACTGCCAAACTGAACAGGAAACTTCCCAAAAGACGGTACTTCAGTTAGTTAGATTCTGTTAAGTAAAGGCAATGTCTAAAGCACTGGGAAACAAGCATATGAGTTTTAATTGCTGTGCTTTAAGATCCAAGAAGAAACTATTTCAGAAAGTTAGCCAAACTCAAACTTCCATGTGTGTTTCTTTAGAACTTTATTTTGCTAATGATGGTGAATTCTTGATAACACAAAATCTGCCTGCGTTTTTTGAAATCGGAGTGTTAATAACTTTAACTCACTAACAAACGACTAGCATCCAGTCCAGCAACACTGTCTCATTCCAAAGTAATACATTAAATATGTAAATTATACACCTATACTACGTTTCCTCTGTCTTGAATTTGAGTAAGCTTATTGTCTGTCTTGACAGTTCCATCCGCCTGCATGTCAGAGGACACAAACGAAGACAGTGCCGTTGAGATACTCTATTTACCTAGCTTTACTATGGTTCCCTGACTAAATCTTCAGGTAATTGTTTTAACTGGACACCAACATAATAACTTACTTCTAAACAGCATTCCAAGCAATGGTATTGATCTTTTTATAATTAAAAATGTTCAGTGCCTTAGAACTGAATCTCCAAAACTGCTCTGTCACTGGCAGGTGCTAGACAACCTACCTTTCCTTGCTATCCTTTCTTGTCACAAGTTTTATGAAGCTGTGGTGAAGCAGCCTTCTCTATACACATGCTGTGAAAAGGCCAGTTTCTCCTGTTGATCACATCACCCAGATTTCTAGGGCACAGGCAATTTCTTAATACACCAATGCAAGTTGAACAGGGCAATTGCTTTGCCACTGGCTGAAACACAGGTAGTGATCTAAGCCCTACTGACTCACAGCGCAGACTAGGCCTTTTGCTTGTGCTTTCAATTTATGTTGAAATCATGGCGTAATGACCACTGCTATAATTGAATACATTATTCAACTTTTCCATAAGATGTTCTTAGGCCTTTAAAAGCTAAAAATTAAATTCAAATAATAGATAACCAAAAGATGTTTTATGCATTGAACTCCTTTCTCCTTCTCGTGAGACAAACCTGCACGTTCTGTTTTGTTACTGAAAAAACTGTTAAATAAGCAAGACGGGAAAAAGAGAAACATAGATTCTGAAGTATTTGTTTTATGAAATAAGTAAACATTTCCCTAAATACATTATTTAGAAAAAATTTGTCATCTAAGTCAATTAAACTGGCTAATCAAGTGCTAGCTTGCAAGCAGATGAAGACAAAATCAGTAGAAACATTAGGTATCAGGTACTAATTTGTATTTCCTAAAATATTATCATCTTAATATTAACATGAATCTGATTTTAATGTTATTGTTTGAACAAAAAAGGGATTATGGAAAAATAGCACACTGCTTTCTCGCCTTTCCAAATGATTTTTAAATATCAGAATTGGGAAGTGATAGCCATGTATTTAATTAATTACATATAAAAGCTTATTGCTTCAACATTTTAATTGAATTTAATACATAAAACATGGAGTCAAAACTTACTGTTATAGAAATTTTTTGAAAAGTTCTCATGCAGATATGTAGATTTGAAATAAAGCTGCTTTTATATTTTTTCCTTTCTCAAGGGAGAAATTAAAGTGAATTAAAGTGAGTTTGAAATATTACACAAGAAAATGCTATGGGAATTATGTCAACAATATATATGTATTTAAAAATGGAAATATTTAAAAAGTAAAGATAGGTGGACCTGTTTTCACAACCATCTCAACATAAATGATGAATTGAGGAAGTTAACAATAGTACAAGTACAGGACAAGATATGACTAACCCCTTCCCTTAAAACTGGTTCTTTTCTCTCTCATTCTCCTTCCTTATCCTCTACACGTACATGCTCACTATTTGCAGCAGACACATGTCCTATAGATTTGACTGATCAGATTATTTCTGAAGGTCAAAGCCAGAATTTTTGAATGTTTAATCGGGATGTGAAAGAGAGCCCAAGTATCTGTGGAATAACATTAACATGCAAGGTCATGTATGAGTGAACAGTGCCTTCAAATTTTATTCAGACTAGATGTTAGTAAATAATAGTAAACCCATGGGGTGACCGACTGGGTAGAAGTTTATTTTTTGTAACTACTGCTGTAGTTCTTTCTCATGAACGTATCAAACATTCACTACATTGCTGGGTTTAGAGATGTGGATTTAGCTTAGTCTTTATGGGTAAATCAATTAACTGTGATGTAAGATTATTATTTACATATACTCTAAGTGGAATTAGTTTATCACTTTATTCATGGTAGTAATCTAGTATTCTGAAATATTTTTAAATTCAGGATGTATTTTAAGAACTAAAACCTTCTGGATCTGCATGTGTATGAGCTGCATGCTTGCAACAACTAGAAGACTATCTAAGATTCAAATAAGATTGCTAATAGCTTATAGTTGGAGGTAAAATAATAGGACATAGAAACAAACACAATTAAAAAACTATGTCCCCCCAGCTGTTTGTTATTTCTATGTATGCTATGGTGTGGAACACAAGAAGAAAAGCACATAACAATAACTAAAGAAATAACAGGTGGGGGAGATGCACAACTGGTGCTGTTTAATATGATGTAATCCAAGAAAACTTGAACAAATACTCACAAACTGAGTTATTTCTTGATCAGATCAGTCAGGGTCTCCAGCGTACAAGTCCCTTTCGTCCCATCCGTTTCTCTTCCAGGTTTGCCTGCCTGTGCTCATGCCAGCTCTGACATGGTGCAGATGTGCTGCCCCAGTCAGGCCTTTGGGAGCAGAGCTGCATGAGCAGGAGCTGGGAGAAGCTTCACAGAGGCTGCTACTGCTTCCCCTGGAAGCTGCATCAAGCTCAGGTCCCCCTGCCTATTTTGCTGCTGCTGCCAGTGACTGACTGGCTCCCCAGCCCTTGCACAGCAGCAAGTGCTGCTCTCCCTGACAAGACCAATCACAAATGTACTTACATCATGTCCACAAGTCTAACAGTGATGTACCTATACTGTCTCTAAGCCTTGGTCACTGCTCGCTGTCTTGCGCTCTGTAACAGCTTCACTATCTTCCCTATCCTTTTTCTTATGACAGCCCCTCAGTCAGGTTACAAAAGTCCATCCTGTGTTTCTGATGCCAAACAGAAAGCACTAGGGATGTTCCCTCAGAATTTTAAGACATCCACAGTGTCTGAGGGCAGGCAGGGCACTAACAGGCAGCCTCGTGTGGGGTCTCCACCCATACCCCTGCCAACGGGCCTGGGGCTACAGGGAGGGTGCAGAGGGAGGCTGCGGGGGCTGATGAGGAATCTGCCCTGTGGGCTGTGTTGTTGTTCTTTGCTCCTTCCTCCCTGTTCCTCATGCAGCCACTGGCCCTTTCTCCTCCCTGCACCTAGGTTAAGAGTTATGCTACCTGGTCTCTAAAACAACTGTTAGCCCTTAACAGTCCTATCTAGACATGTTTATTCCTTCGAGACTTTCTGCTAGTCTGGACATGATTTTTTTTCTCCATCAGGCCTCCTAAAGTTTCACAACCTCAATGTTGTCAGTGCTGATGTCTCCACCTTCAGAATACAGACTTTTTATGGGGAAATCTGAGTACCCGCCAAACAGAATCCTAGCTCATTCCTCAGCTCATGTTCACTTGTTGAGAGGTGCTGACTAGAGGTTCATAGGTTTATAGGCTGTCCGATTCTCCTGGGCATCCCTTTACAATAAGCCTTTCTGACTTGTACAGGTGAAAAGAGCATAGCAGCCTTCTAGCCCAGTAAATATGGCTGCCATTGCTTGTAACAAGCCACAGGCTTTGTCTCTAGCTGATTAGACAGGCCTCAGGACTTGTCAGGCTTTGTACAGGCTTCATTTGGCCTTCCTGGAAACTCAGGATGCTAATGGCTTGCTACACTCTACCCCACAATCCAAACTTGAGACTCAAAGGGTCAGTGAAAGTGGGAATGTAACACCAAAGAAAGGGGTGCATGTCATTTTAACTGTACATTTTAACTGTACACAACTTGCCCTATAAATGTTAAAATCATGGTGATTGGACTAACAATAATTCCTTGATTAGACTTCCAAGATAATGTGGTTTTTTCACCCAGAATAAGATTGAGTTTAACAAACCGTTGGGAATTCGAGCAAGCTACTCTAACTTGGATCCCATAAACTGGTGACAACATGAAATCTCCGGACAGCTGTCAAAATCTTGCCATGCATTGCTGTTGGTGATATGTCTCCTGCTATTTTTGATGGGTATGCTATCTCCTGTTGTATTTCATGATTTACTAATGGCTGGAAGTCCTTTGATCCTTTTTCACTCTATCGCTCTTCTGTAACTGTGATTTGGCTGTTAAACAGATTTAGTAAGAGGGTTTATTTTTCAGTCTTATGCTGAATGCAGTCCTTGCTTTCTGCAAGGCTTCTTTAACAACATGTACTTCAGTAACTTAGTGTATGATGTAAAAATATGAATGTGATTTAGTTGATGGAGGCCATCAGTTTGGCTTCTGTTTTCTCAGAGTTTCAGCTTCCCTACCAGGTAAAGTAGATAATGATGACTGGGATATTTTAGTTATGTGCCCCAAAACAGAAATTCCTGTTGCATTACATTACTCATTACAAAAGTCTAAACAAAAATCTAGTACAAATCTAAACTGTATCTGAAGCAACTTTAACAAATTGATAGATTCAATCCCTCAATCAGAAATTAAGGAATTGAAATGTATTATTAAGTTTTCTCCTGAACAACTCCATTTTATGCTTCTATGTATAAATGAAAATGTAATTTAAATTTTTGTGCTATGGACCTCTAAAATAATAATTTTCTCTATATCTCCTACTTAAAAATAAACCATTTAATGAAGATCAACATTTCTTTTCCAGTCAAATAAATCACTTAATCACTAGAGAATCTTTGCAAAAAAAATCCTGTTATGGCTTAACTTCATAATTTGGCTACCACATTTCGTATGAGCTAAAATACAACGGATATGGGGTTTTTTTCTTTACAACTATTTTTATATGCCCTATGAATTAAATCTACTTGATCAAACTGATATTCAGGGGACTACTGAGCAGGAAATTTATTAATTTGCAACTAAAAATATTTTAAACTCCAGTGCCATTGACTTTGAATTTTCAAGTATTTTTTTCTGAAATTACAGCTTTTAATTTTAATATTTGCTTTCTAAAGTTAATATCACTATTTTGCTGTTTTTCTAGGTTAAGAGAGATATAAAAGGCAATCATCAACTGGAAAGCTTCATTTTTAGAGTTTTGTCGGTGCAAGGCAATTTTTTAAAGCTTAATTTATTAATAATTTTTTTTAATACAGATATACCAGGGAGTTCATCAACTTAACAACTTTCATGCACAAATTCTCTATTTTGTATACATATTAATACTTCCCAGCTTTTATGTTTCACATATAAAATTATCATGACTAAGCACGACAATTAAAAAATCACTTGTCCAAGAATCATTCACAGAAACATTATTTTTGGACAGGAGGATAATAGTTAGTGAATGAAATCAGACTTAAATCTTCTAAAGAAACAGAAGGTTTATATGTTTAGAAAGAGGGAAAATCCTTTAAAAGCCTTGGGCAAGTTTATGTCAATAAAAACATGGAGCAGTATTGTGTAATTTCAGCTTTATTACATGTAATGGTAAAAACTTTGTGTAAAAGTCTAGAACAGTTTGAAATATTTGACATTAAGACACTTCTGAAAATCAAAGCAAAAATTCAGGATTTATATACTTATCTGAATATACACCCAGTATCTAGACAGAAAGGATAAGCTGATAAGGAGCCTTGTTCATGGGCTGTGTGACTATAAGTCACAAAATTGCTACAAAATCCATATAATCTTGAGACCTCTGAATTGCAAAGAATGTAACATCAAATGATCCATCCCTTAAAACACAACAGATTTTCCAAAACTGAAAACATCTTTTTATCAGAAAAATCTGAGGTTCCAGAGAAAATTCAGGTATCTCTTCTGTAAGTTTTTAAGACAGGAGACATCACATATTGCAATAAAACTGTCCAAATCTAACCATTCTATGATTTTGTCAACATATTTTTAAAATTATACAGACTGTACAGCTTTGATATTGATGGGACTTCTTTAGCAGTGGTGTCTCTAACACACTAGCAAGTTTCTTTCTGTACACATTTTATTCAGGGATTTTCTTTAAAAGCCTAAATGGAGAGACTTGACATAATCTCTTTCTAGATGCACATTCATAGCAGTGCTCTCTGCTAGTAAAGAGGCAAAGTCAATAGTAACTAAAATTGTGACACTAGAGAATTATAACATCCCACCCTAAAGGCAGCATTTTTTTTTCTGCTGCTGAAATCTTTTTTGTGACAGATCACAGACTCACAGAGTGCTCAAGGGTGTCAGGGACCTCTGCAAGCCATCTGGTCTAACTGCCTGCTCAAACACCACCTACAGCCAGGTGCCCAAGACCATGTATGTCCAGGTGGCTTTTGAATATGTCCAAGACACCACAGAGAGACTCCACAGCCTCTCTGGGCAACCTGTACCAGTGCTTGGTCACCTGCACGGTAAAAAAGTGTTTCCTGATGTTCTAACATCACCTCCTGTGTTTCAGTTTGTGCCCACTGACTCTGGTCCTGTCACTGAGCACCACTGAAAAGAGCCTGGCTCTGTATTTTCATCCTTTGCTCAGGTATTTACAGACATCAATGAGATCCTTCGCCTGCCAGAGCCCTCTCTTCTCCAGGCTGAACAGTCCCAGCTCTCTCAGTCTTTCCTTTTAGGAGAGGTACTCCTGTCCCTTTATCATTGTCCTGTCCCTTCAGTGGACTCTCCATTACCTCAGTTTGTCTCCTGTCCTGGGGAGAACTGGACACACTACTCCAGCTGTGGGCCTCACCAGTGCTAAGTAGAAGGGATCTAAGCATGAAGCCAGTGAAGCAGCACAAAGGCAGATGGGGTGTGCATTTTCACCTGCCATATGAATGTTATAAATAGATTAAATTCACTGCTGAAAAAGGGGAGTTGTCATCATGATAAACATAGCATTTAAGAGAGAAATTTTGTGGATTTACCTGTTCCTGCTCTGTATATGCAGAATTTACTTTACATCATAAATCATTACTAACTGCCTGCTGCTAGAGGTCATGTATTTGCTGATGAAACAAACTATAAGCCAGATCAAACTTTGTTTGTTTTCATTCAAAATGGGAACCTGGCAGAAAGAAAACAGAAGAGACTGCCCAGTTCTAGAAAACACTGAAACTAATGCTTCTGAAAAGAAATTAAATGATTAGTTCTGCTCTGTTCTTCTACTCATTAGATTCCAAGGGTAGAAAACAATCTGTGGAACTTCCTATGTGAAAAATCTATGACTTTGTTAAGGGATTTGTCACTTTAGCTGTGAATATGAGGTCAAAGAACATGAAGTTTACAGAAAACAGACAAGGTTTGGCTAGAAGTAAAAGATTATGGCACTGAGATACAAGCAGAAGATGCCCTGAGTTTTCACATTGAAACATATTAATTAGACAGTTTTAACAAATGATGTCAGTAACTGTAGGAATTAATTGTAGGATATCAGTTTAACCCCTTTACTAACACTAACAAGTAAACAATCCTGCATACATTTAGATGTATTTCACTGCAGGGTAAGTTGGTTGGACTTCCCAAGGATGAAAATGGCACAAAAGTAAGACTAGAAGACCTGTTACTAATGTCTTCATAATTATTCAAGATTATTCTTACTACTCTATCATGTAACACTCTAACAAAGATCAGGATATTATTTCAAATGACATGTCTTACTTTATTTTAATTAGGGGGAAGAAAAAAAATCAGTAAAATGCAAACAAACACAGGCATTCTACTAATGTGCTATTCCTGAAACAGGTTAATGTGCTCATATCCTAAGACCTCTCAAGGTCCTGTTAACTGGGATCTATCTTGACAACCAGTTGAGGAAAAAACATTCCAGACTGTAGCCTGAAATAATAATAAGCTAATTTCAGGGCTTGGGGGCTGTCAGTGACCAGCAGAGGAATGCTTCACTGGGGAGCAGGTATCTGAGCTCCTGTGGGCTCTGGAAAGTCACTGCTGGCTGTGGGGCTGGGGCAGCACCTGGGAGGGACCCCAAGGTGGAGGGTGGGGAAGGCCCAACTGCCAGACAAGCCCATGGCCCTCCAGTTCCACTTACCACCCACTGCCTGTGCAAGCTGCAGCACAGCAGGAGCAGCTGATTTCTCATTTGCTGTTTATCTACACAAATATATATCATCTTCTCTAATCTACTGTTCTAGTTGTTTTTTTCCAGCAGTGCATCTCCACATAGTTTCTGTGCTGCTAATGAGTACTTGAAAATGTGTGCTTCTCTCTGAAGAGCTGTGACACCAGGGGAAGAGGTGATGGTTCGGAATTCAGGAGGATGCCCTGGCTTTCACTGTGAAACTAAAGCCACTACTGATGTCTCCAGTTTCAGTCTTACTTCATTTGTCTCTAAAACATTTTGGACTCTTGACAGTGTAAGGACTCTTTAGTACAAACCTGCACTATCCAGAGGTTAACACCGGTGGTGACGGTTGATTGATCCCTGGACTCCTTCCCAGTTGTTCTTGTGCAGATGAGTAAAATAATTCCCACTATATGCAAACAAACTCTGTACTTTCTTCTATGCTTGACAGATTCTCATGGCTTCTGTCTGCAACTGAGTAACTTTTCCAATGACTGGAAGCTCCTGCAGGTGGAAACTTTCTGTGATACAGTAGGGGAACAATATTTCCAAAAGGTGACATTTGCAAACGCCCAGTTTTTTTGGTTTGTTGTTGTTGTTGGAGATGGGTTTCCACATCCAAGTGGGTCATGTGCCAAGTCACTTGCCTAAAGTGGGACAGTACTGTATCTGGAAAAAAATCCCTTTCACTTTTTCCAAGACTTACAACACACACTTTGAATTTTTTTGGTTTCTCGAAAGAAACATTAATGAGGACTATTTTCAGATGCTTGGTGTTTTTTTAATTTTATTCCCTTCTGAGCGAATGTTTGTGGATGAAATCGATGTGCCGCTTTTGCTGCCGCTGCTGGGTATGAGCCACTGGCAGCCGCTGACCTGCCCTACGCTACCTGCCCGCGCCTGCCGTGAGCGGCTCTGCCTCCCGGGCGCCACGGCACGCTTCCCACCAGTCGCTAACTGCACGTTTAGAGCTGAACTTGGTTTGGACGCACGAATCTGAAACAAAACACAACCCGGCCCACACCACACCCCCGGGCTAATCTGCCCGACGTTAATCTTAATAGTTGCTATGAAGGTTACATGGCTCCCTGTGCCGGGGAACTTCCTTCAGGGGAAGAGCGGAGCCGATGCGGACTGGCCCGGCCGTTAAAGAGGCTCGG
>VZSC01017420.1:15957-52951 GCA_013398225.1 Steatornis caripensis | reverse complement strand
TGGCCGGGCCGGGCCGGGCCGCCCTCTGCGGGAGGAGGGGGAAAACGCGGCCACCTGCCCACGTCGGAGGCGGCCCGCCTGCGTGGTATTTAGAGGAGCGTTGCGGCCGGGTGTCGTTTGCAACCGGGGCCAGACAGCGGCCGCTTAGCGCCATGAAGGGTGGTGGTATGGAGAACCCGGTGTTTGAGCCACCCAGCCCCGACGCCGGCCGCCAGCACCACGCGAGTCCCGCCGGGACAGGTACCGGCGTCTTTGCAGCTGAGGCTGAGGAGGGGCCCTGTGGGTGGGGTCGTTGTGCCCCTAAGGCTCTGCAGGTCTGCAACAATCCTGAGGGCTATCTGGCAGCCTACAGCCTCCTGGCTATCTTCCAAGGTAACCCGTCCCCACCACCTTGCCCTGAGTTGCGGGCCTGCTGACCTCCTCTCCACCTTCCCTGTAGGACTCTACCGCTGCTGCAGACCTTATGTTGCCCTGAGCACATCTTGCTTGCTATCCTGGGGATGGAGAGGGAAGCTATGTGGGGAGCTAGGTGGAAGCCTGGGCTGGGGAAGGCAGGGGAACAGTGGTGGCAATTTGAGTGGTGGGCAAAGGAAGGCAAGGTTTTCCCAGCTGCCCAAGTCCGGTGCTGTTGCTGAAAAGTGACAGTAGGGGCTTCACTCGGGAAGAAAGGACCCTGGAGCCCTGGATAGGGAAGTTGCTCATGCAGTATTACTCTCTGTACTGTACACTGTTCCTCCTTTTCTTCTTTTCCTGCCTGTGTCTTTGACCACTGCTGAGTCAATGTATCAGCTCTGTGCTTCATGCTCTTGTCTATACGGTGTCCTTATTGCTCACAAGGAAGTAGTGCTCCACATGCACCTCACAGGTTGAGATATATGAGCCAGGGAATAAAACCGACAATACAATCCAATAGACAAAACTGTAGTGCCCGTGTGTGTACTTTGTCACCTGCCTGCCAATTAAAATAATACCTTGACACCGTTGAGTAGGACTTCGGGTAATTAAGATGGATTTTAAGAAATCTTGTTTTGTTCTGTGGATCCCAGTGCAGCCGTCTTTCTAATACTTAACTAACAGCTTAATTTACCCTTGAGGGGAACCTTAAGTTTAGCTTGCTCTTAATTTCCTTGGTCATAAAGGATGACACTGCTATAGACGAGTGTGGGGAGATGTAGAAAAAAGAGATTCAGTGCTAGAAGAGCAGGCATCCTGTGCCAAAGGCATGCAGGATATGGATGGCTGTGTTCCTGCCTGGAACCATGCTGAGGTAACTGGGGTGGTCTGAGGACAATTGAGCAGTTCTGCCTAAAACCTAGAAGGATCTGACTGCTATTTGTGTTGCTTGGAAAATCCTTAGAAGAACCAATGTCTCTCACTATGTGTTTCCAGATTTCAGATTTCAACCTGTTTAGAATATGATCTTTTATGATCATACATGTTTTGTGTTGTAAAATAAGATTCTAGAGAGTTTTTGACAGATTCTGTTGTTGCTTACTTGTATTTGAAGGGTCGTGCTACGGCTAGTAGGAGGAGGAGGTGACTACTGTTGTCAGTTGTCCTGTTGTTAGCTCAAATTTATTTAACATAATAAAAAGAAAAAGAGGTGTGGAAGAGCTTTGTACACAGCAGATTTTAATGGCAGCTCAGTAGTAGAAGACTTTCAGATCATTCATGTATATTTTTGTAGCTTAAGAATATGGATAGGCAACCAAAAATACCATGAATGTGACACTGAAAAGTTTCAGATTATATTACGTTGAATATTTCTAGCACTTTTAAATTTGCTGGAGCAATATTTCTTAAAATCCAGTTTCTGTTCTGATCTGATCATCTGCTTAGCTGAATAATGAGTTCAGTGTCATTTAAATTTTATCTGTTATTAGTAGCGTGGATGGGTTCCCAATCATTAAAAGGTCTTGTATCATAAGAATCTCTGTCCGCTTAGATGCTGTGGGTGTTGGTTATGCTACTTACCCAGGTCTTGGTCATGTTATGTAACTATAGATCTATGCCAGACCTCAGAGAGGTACCTATCTAATGTAGTTTAGGTTTAGAGCTTTAATGTAAGGAAGCTTCTGATGCTTCTTGTCAAAGCTGATGTGGGCATGGCTATCGTAGACCTTGTGGCATTCTTAATGATGTGTTATCTGGATTTTCTGAAAAAGTACCTTTCCTTTGGCTAGAACATAGTAAAGAAATTGGGCACTGAAGGCTCCAGTTGCAGTTCTTTGAGAAGCAGAAAAAAAAAAAAATTCAGACAGGAAATTCAGTGCTGCATGTGAAACTTCGCAAAAATACTCAGGTCTTGCAGCTTTGGAGTTTAGATAAAAGCAGATAAAACACGACTTAGATTTTGAAGTTATGTGAGCTACTAGTCTGCTCTAGCTTTGGGTCTAATTATTTAACTTACCCTCCAAGTTACAGAAACTCTCCCTGAAGATAAAATGTAGAATGAAGATAAAATGTATCTATAGAACTTGCTAATGTACTTCTAGGAAAATTTATTTCCTAATGTGCTGAAGAATAACGAAGTAATTCTTAACAAACTTTTGATGTATGTAAGTTGTTATACTAGACTTTTTTACACAGTGAGTGAACACAGTAGGTAGTTATCTGCAGTGACCTGGTACATGTGTGTAGGTTTTTGTATGTGTGTGTCTAACTGAAGGCAGGTATATATTAGTTTATTTTCCAGCTGCACTAGAAAAGAGGTTGTTGTTACCATTAGCACCTGATTTGCTGTATTTCATCTTCTCAGAAGATTCCAGGTGAAACTTAACTCTTCATTTCTGGCTGTTTCTGTTGAGAGTACATGCAAAACCTGTATTTCCAGAATAGAAAACACTTCTTTGCGTAGAATGTGGTTACATGACTAATACCTGCTTTCTGTATGGCACTTAGAGTTGCATAAATGTATTTTTCCATATTGTAATACAATAACCGGATATGTTGCAGTTCATAGCTGTAGTAGTAAACAAGGTAGGAGTTACCTCACTATTTTGAGTACAGGAAGGACTGTTTATTCTTCATGTCAGTAATAAAATTATTAAACAAAACAGCATAACCACTGTTTGAGACTGGTCCAGTCTAATCTGTCTGAAAACTTTGGATAACACTAAGATTTTATATCCTGATGAGATTTGTTACTGGAAGGATTTTTTAATTTATTTTTTCATTTTTAATGGGTTTTCTGCAAACCACTGCTTTAAAGCCCCCATACTTAAAACAACTGCAGAGCATGTTTTTTTGTTAAGTGGATGAAGAAAACATAGTCTTGTTTTTTGTTACAGAAAATGGAGTTTATGGTTAATCTGGATTTTGTGTGTCAGTACACACTGTATCTAAACTTAAAACAGATGTGGCAGGACAGTAAGGTTTTGGATGACAGTAGCTAAAAAATAATTTCTGTACTAGTGTTGAAGTGTTGAGATGTCCTTGTAGGATTTGTTTTTCAGATCAAGTTAGTATCAGCTAGGCTCTGTCTTTCCTGAAGAGGCTTTAGTAATTAATCCCTAGATGATAGCATTGGAGAAGTTATGCTGCCATTCATCACATCTACATTTTTACAGATGAAATCTAATTACACAATAAAATTCACTGCAATGTTTTATGCCTTTTAGAATGTAGATTAAAAGTGGCAACTTAAGCTATGGGTAAAAGACAATGTTTTCTAGTTCTGTAATTCACTTGCCACATAGCACACCTACTTCATGTGAATGTTTAAAGCCTTAGAAATGTTTGAAATGCTGGCAAATGGGACAAACTTGTTTGTTCACTCCTTCATGCTGGTATTGTTCTTTGGTCAATGCTTCTTAAGAACAAAAGAAGAAACCTGCCAAATGTATAAATAGTGGCAGTGGAGTAACACCTGAATACTTCTGTTAATCCCATATGAATTGAAGTGTGGTGGTCAGACTGACAGGTGAAATTGTCATGCTTAATAAAGAGGCCATAGTAGGGTATTAGAAAATTAAGACTGTGCCAAGAGCTGCCTCCTTATAGAATGCTGAAGTGTTTAGTTATGGTGGGGATTGCACTAATAAGAAAGAAGCTGGTTGATAACAGATTTGGAGTATTTTTTTTTTCTTAATATGTGGAGCACTCTAGGCAGATCTGTTGAAGTTCAGTCTGTGTAGCTGCACTTCTGAATAGTGCAATGCTTGCTGAAAATTAAGTCCATTGCTGTCCCCAGCCATCTGTCCTCCTGTTCCGTTCTTGGAACGACAGTAGAGAATTGTGTTTGAATTTTAGAAAGAGGGAGGATAACTGTAGGGCCTTCATCATAAGAGATGCTCATCAGTCATCTGTGAGGTTACAGAACTCTTATCTTATTTGCAACTGTGACTCTAATTCCATATATTTTATTATGGGCATAGTTTAGTTATACTACCACGAAGTTATCTGACACTATTATTAAGTACAGATGTTCATCTCACTTTTAATAGAACTCTATTTTGGGACTGTTAAAAGTAGACTCCTGTAAGTTTAACTACTTGCTGTTTCTCGTACAAATAGACTGTGAGGCAGGATGGAAGATGTAAGTTAGTATCCACAAACAACACTTCTTGTAAAAATAGACAATATGTATAAGCATGCACTGGCAATTGCAGCTTATTTGCTTCTACGTTTGGATCATTTTTTTGGAGTTTGCCTGTGCCTGAGTAGGACAGGTCATGCAAGGCCTGTTCTCCAGGCTGTCTGATATTTCTGCATCAGGAACCTCAAGATTCAGAGGGTAAACTTTTTTTCTCAGTCAAAATAAATCACCTCAGTTGCTCTGAAACAGTTGCACAGTGTTTTTAAATAGCTTTACACTTTTTTATGTTGTAGGGAAGGATGTCTGTTCAAAAGCCTTCTTGTATCTTCCCTTTGTGAAGGCAGGGAGGAAATGTTGTTTGACAATCATTGTTTGAAAGCTGTGTCCTGAACTTGCTTCAGTCGTAGCTTGTATTCTAATGCAAATAATAACCTTGACTTAATTTCCTTTTAATTTGTACAGTATCTTATGACACTGTAATGTATTCTGTTTGAAATATGTCTGTGCTTTAAACTGACTCTGGAATGTTAATACATGAACAGAGTTTGAGGCATGGTGTTTTGATGGGTGAGTGTTTAGTCTTTAATGTCCACAGGAGAGGAAAAAAATTAAACAGGTCCTGTACAGGTTGGCTGGTTCAAGTTGGCGCTGTATCAATCCACAACACACCTAGATTTTAAAGCTAATAAATACCTCAAAGTGTAGGTTTGTAAATGTATTCATTTTAACTCTTCCATCACATTTTAAGTTTACCACTGCAACTCTGTCCAATTACGGTATCTTGGACTAATTATCTCCTTTCTTCCTTGTAGGTATTGTGGTAAATGGCCTGATTAACATTAGTATTTCAACAATTGAGAAGCGTTATGAGTTGAACAGTTCCCTCACTGGCTTAATCTCTGCAAGCTATGACATTGCTTTTTGTATATTGTCATTGTTTGTATCTTTCTTTGGAGAAAGAGGACACAAACCACGATGGCTTGCTTTCTCAGCACTTATGCTAGGATTTGGCTCACTTGTATTTTCCTTACCACACTTCAGTAGTGGAAAATACCACTATGGAGCTAAACTTGAAGGTAAGCTTATCCTTATGTTTTGAAAATGTTTTTTAAAAAAAAATCTCTGTAGTGACTTGGTGCAACTCTTAATTTGGTACAACATAATTAATCTATCAGTCCTAGAAATAGGATATTATCGCTAACACTGAGGATAAAATGATTCTACAAATCTATAAGTTCAAGAGCTGTGTCTCTGCACAGTGAACTTTTGTTCAGAAGAGATCTGAGTGTCAGTATCAGTTCTAGCTGATAAGCGACATTTGAATAAAATGCTTTTTTGACTTGCATTAATGAATGCAATTAGAATTCACTTTGAGTAAAAAGTGATCTGGCATTTCTTTGTGAGTAGGAATACAAGTTAGGTCGGTGATGTGGAATAAATTTTAAAAGAAAGCTGTTGGACTTACTGCTGTCTTGTTAAAAGTTGCCTACATGTTGCAGTTCTTTTGGGTTTTGACTTATTAAAGGCATCTTGAGTAATTCATTAACAAGTTTGACTAAGTTCTTCTAAAATACTGATTAAGGCTTGGGTCAGTTTCTTTGAAATAAAGAGAGAACAAGCAGTACTGAACTATACTGTTGAAAGCAGCACTGAAATCGTGGGAGTAGCCAGCTCTTGGAGGTCTTGCATATCTTTTTTCATAAAACAAGACTTGAAGTGCAGTGTGCTTAATGGCAACTATTTGCATCTCAAGTTAGCACACCTGTAATTAATAAAGAAACACCCAGGTATCTTTAAAGCAGGATGACTTAATCTTTTAGATTGCCTTAGTTGTTATTGCAGTGTTTAATCACATTTATGCTTTCAATGACTAAGTATATTAGAGTGCTCACTAAAAAATACAGTAGCTATTAAGCAATCTGATGGAAGGTTCTCAGTCTTCTGGTTGTTGATTCTCAAATTAGTTTTTTTAAGTGTTAATCATGTCACTCACTTCCATGAGCTGCCCAGATATCAACCATTAGTTAAATAACTTTGGTAAGCTATTGTTCCCCATCTGATAAATGAAGATCTGATGCATGAAGTTAATTGAACTTTTAACTGAACAAGGCTACAAGAAAAAACTCTTCAGTGTTTGGAGGCTATGAGCAAATAATTACTTGTTACCCCTTAATAGAGGGGCAACAACTTGCTCCTGGCTCAGTTACAGTCCCATTTTTCTACAATTTCAGTTTCAGTATTACCCTCCCTGCTTCACTAGGATGGAAGGAAAGCTGAATTTAATACAAAGAAAGTTCCAACTTGATTTTAGGGGTTTTTTATTGAAACAGATGCTAACAGGGTGGCAACATGAAGGGAGATGGCCAACTATTGCAACTGATCTCTCCCCCTCCTACCAATTTTGGTTGAAATCTCAAAGAATTTGTTCCTATTTCATCAAACATCTGCAACTTCATCTGCCATTCAGGCAGGTGTTAATACCGTATTAGGGCTCATGTTCTACTTGGACTTTTGAAATCTAAAAGCTGTAGGGAAAATTTTAAATGGAACATATTCTTTGTTCTTCCTGTAAACTAACTGAATTCATGCTGTTTTGACTGCTGTAATGCAGGTACCTATGTTGTGACTGTGAGCAGATTTAAGGACTTAAGCTGACTTAAACAAAATAGTATCAAAGATAAATCACTACAGAGTGCAAGGAATGTCTGCACCATGACAGACTTGATGTAAATCTGCAGATGCTGTGCAATGGCAACCTTTAACAGTTAACCACAGTACATGATTTTATAGGATGTCCAGTTTAGCTAGTTCTGACGTTGATGAAGCGTCTTAACTATACAGTTAGTTGGAGAATTTAATAGCACCCCACCCCTAAAAAACCTTCCCTGTTGCTTATTTGTTTGGGTGAGTAGTTTATAGAGATTTTAATGTATAGGGAGTAAGCTCTTTTATTTGATGCTTTGTATTAAAATTACCACCTAATTTATTTTCGAACAGTTCCTAGTTGGTTACTCGATTTATTTTTTTTTTTAGTGTTCATCTGTTGTGTAAGTACAGTGAGTTCCACCTGCAGGACAACTTCAAACTATAGTTCAGAGCAATATTTAATATGGCTGTGAGGTTAATAGATCTAGTCTGGAATACAAAATACACCTAGCCTCCAGTATAAGGCTTACAAACTTCCTGGAACTTACTGTTTTGCCTTGAGATATTATTTTACTTTTATTCTGAGTATATACATATCCTACATAACAAAACTATTCAACTGGAAATTCTTACCATAGTGACACTCTCTAGAAATAGTTTAATCCATTGTGTATTGAAAGAGTAGCTAACCAGTGGTCTACCTGTTTACAAAAATCTTTAGCCACAGCAAACGTCTTGCCTAATCTCCAGAAAGGCTTCAGACTCAAGTTTGTAACCTAGATACAGGCAGCTATTTATTCTGATAATTTTTTTTTTATGTTACGTGGTGTCTTCACTGTCTCAGCTGGTTCTAATATTTGTAGTCAGGAGCTCCATCTAGTGAATTCTCTGTAATGAAAGCATTCTGTATTTGATTACCCGTAGACTGTACACAGAACTGTAAAAACTGCAGATGCTATCAGTGGTGTACTTCTAAACTTCCTTCTCAGATTTTATTGAAATATGTTTAAATTTGTAAAAGATGACTGTCACAGCAAATGTGAAAAGTAGATCTTCACTTGACACACGGAAGGTGTCTTTATTATGAGGATGGTCAAGCATTGGAAGAGATTACCCAGAAAGACAGTGCAGTCTCTATCTCGGGGGGCTTTCAAGACCCTACTGAGTAATTTGGTCTGCATTTGGTTTTGACACTGTTTGGATTAGGAGGTTGGACTGTATGACGCCTTGATGCCTCTACCAACCTGAGTTATTCCATGAGTCTCTTCAGTAACAGAAAAAAGAATCTTTGTTAATGACATGTCTTAGTCCTTTCCATTGAAATGTGTGTGGTGTGATTTGAGAAGGAGAATGACTTGAACATCTTTCTTCAGCTCTCTGTTCTACTGGAAACTCAGGTGGTGGATAAGTCATTTAGTAAGCCTTCTCAGAAGAGCATTAATTGATCTTCCTTCCCAGAATGTGCCAAGACAAAGACTGAAGAAGACTGTGGCATTTGTGTGCTAATGGCGGTACAGTATGTGTGATACCAGCCTCTAATTTGACTGGTTTGTCTTGCACCATCAGTATGTCTGGTTTTTGTTGGGTTTGCTTTCTGAAGAGACTATCTGCCATCTCATTAGTTGAATAGTGCTGCTGTTCTTTACACTGCTTGGTCTATTTATCAATATGACTTAGATGTTCTGTAATACTGTAACAACTGCCTTTAGAAGCAAAGAACTTCATCTTCATTCAGCATGGTTCTTGAAGGTTTGTGTCACTTTCCTTTTCAATACTTAAAGGGGAGACAGATTTTCAAGTTTAAAAAGTAATTGAAACGAAGCTGTTCTTTATTTTTCATTCCTCACAACTCTCTTTAAACTATTCCTTGCCCCCCCAAAAGACAAAAAACCCCACATCTACTGCTGCAGCCTAAGATGTGGGTAAAACTAGTCTTGACCTGCCTTACTTCTAATTAATGTAATTGCTAAAGCATCTCATAATTGGTTCCACCTTCTTGGCTAGAATTTTGCATTAGATATTTGGGAATATTTTGACATGTGCATAACTTGGGTTCAGGTAGATGTGTTAGGTTAAAGCATGCAGGATTTATAATGACTAATTCTGTTGGATGGTGTTGCCTTCAATACAATTCTGCTCTTTAAAATGCAAGTATAATCCACTGGCTTCTAGAAGGGAAAACAAGCTCAATGAGAAAAAGTGGTTAAAAATGGTCAGCCACCCATCTTAAAATTCTCCCAGAGCTTGGCTTGTCTCGACCAGGCTTTCTTGATCGTGTAAAAGCCAGTGCCTTCTCTCGGCACCATTCTTATGACAGCAGCAAACAGATTTGTGGATCTAATCCAGGTTAGATTTAATCTGTGTCACTTTATCAAACTGTTTAAACCTTGGGCTGATACAAGAAGGGGGTGATGTGAATGGCTGAGGTAGAGTGAGTGAACTGTTACTTGATAGCAGTTTTGATTTATGCTGCTTTAAACTAATCTCATAGTTTTGTGGTAAATTGTCTTTGCTTTTAAAATGTTTCTTGGAAACATGAAATACAGTCCATAACTCCACTCAGCAAGTGCATGTGTACTTGCTGACTTGAAAAAAAAATCTGATGCAAAAGTATTATAATTGTATTAAAGTACATATTAATGGATCTCTTAATTTTGTAGTTAGACTTGATTATGTGGTTCTGGAAACAAACTGATGTGGTAAGTTTCTCTCATGTTCATGTCAGGATAAATTTTCTAGGGCATATAAACTGAAGAGCTAGAAAAATGAAGAATAGAGGGTGTAATCAATTAGTTACACAATCATACAGGCTTTTAGATTAACATGCACTGAGACGTTTGGAGTGGGGATGAGGATTCATGAAGAACCACAGTCTGTCAGAGTTTGATTGCCATTACTATATGTAATATTTACCAGGTGTAATATTAGGCTACACTTTTGTTATGTGACATAATTCATGGCACATTCTTACTCTGCATTACTTGTTTTCTGATGTATATATTTTAACAAGATACTATTATTTGTGTGCTATAGTGAGATAACTAGCTAAATGCTCTCTTAGACTTGCTGAATAGGTGTTGGAGGCTAACTTATAACTGCAGGTATATCTGCTGTATGTGAATACGTGTATGTTAACAAGATGTAGGACACAGTGTCCTTCTATAGTCAGTTTTAGATGCTGTGCTTGTAAATAGTACAAAGTCAACCTGATTTAAGACAATTTCATGCAGAAAAGAAGAATATTGGTAATGAAAACAGATGGACTATAAATGGAAAATATACTTTAAAACCTTTACTTTCCAGAGTAGTGATTTATAATGTATTCCTCAAGTGGCTTCAGTATAGCATTAAAATTGTTAGTAAGTGGAAAGGAAGGAAAATTTTAAGGACTCCTCCTCTTCAAGTGGAGTTTTCCCATCACTCTACATTGACTAGTTTCTGTGCAGCAGTACTGAATCATTTGTGTACTACATGGAACAGCACCATAATGGTGGTGGAGTCATCTGGAGAAAGGATAAAACCCATGGATGAATTTATGATAACATCAGTGTAGATGGTTCTCTTTAAATATCTGCTGCAAGCACTTCTTTGTGTTTTGTGAGCCCAAAGTGTGGGCAAGCTTGCCCTTTGTTTACTTAAGTAAAAAGTGTTCTGAAATGTAAAAGGACCTGAGAATGCAAAGAACAATGCAAAAAGTTTCTAGCAAAGTATTGAGAATTTTAATCAGTCTACTATTCTGGTTTGAAGAGTGCTTTCATATATTTGCTTATTCCACCAAACTGATGGGTTTATCTTCTCAGGGTTCTGTGGAAAAACCCAGAAAGGACCATGCTCCTCTTTTTGCTCTTGTCACTTGGGACTGACTGTCTTCTGCTACAAGTGCAATAATAGCAAGAGGAAGGAGAACAGAAAACATGCTCCCTGTATTCACTTCCTCTTTACTCCTCTTCCCTCCTCATAGTGCCAGACATTACAGGAGCAGGTGTAACCTTAGGCTGTTCTACCTTTGCTTCCGTCTTTGTGTGTGTATGTGGACAAGTACAGAGGCTTTACATTGACTTCTCATTCTGGAGATACAGCAGTGTATACTCTGTGGGAGACAGTGGTGTGTTTTTTTTATTAGGGAAACACTTCTCAAAACAGTGTATGAGAAGGAATGTTTATCTTTGCTTGCAACTCTGATGACTGCACTTTCCTCTCCAGCAGTTCAACTTTCCTGAGGTTGTTCAGGCTGTTCTGTCACTTAAAAATAGAAGTTATTGTTAGGATTCCTCAGAATCATTATAAGGTACAAGAACAAAATAAAGTGTCTTTTACTTAGGAGTAGTCACTAACCTGTTGAGTGATCATTTGAGAGTTTTTTTACATACATCTCATCAATAATGCTTTCAACAAGCCAAAACGTTATAGTAAGTCTATTTTATCCATCTTTTGTTCCTGGTAAAGAAACAAAAACCATGTCATGATAGTATTTCTTTTAGAGGATATGGTATCATAGAAGGTTAGGGCACTGTCATATAGGATATATTAGTAGGCCTGAAAATTAAGATGGGAGCCTGGCACTAACAGTGCTTCATATGTAGTTTAGCTTTCAGTACAGTTTTTTGTTCAGTTGGACTGTGATGAATTGGGTAACACAATTTTTAAGTCTTGCTGTCTCTTGTCTTTCAGACACATGTCAAATTCCAGCAACAAGCTCTGCTAACTTCACTTGTAGTGCCAACACAAAGTCTTCACTTCCCAACTATCTGTATGTCTTTATCCTGGGACAGCTGCTGCTGGGAGTTGGAGGAACTCCACTATATACTTTGGGGACAGCTTTTATTGATGATAGTGTCCCAAGACACAAGTCTTCCCTTTATATAGGTAACTTTTAAAACTTTATAACACGTTGTCTGGATAGATCATAGACTGCAATACCTTACAAATGCTTTTATGAATTCCTCTAATTAAATCAATCTAGTCATTGTTTACTTAAGTGTATAAAGTGTTTCTGTATCAGTTACTGTGCAAGTCAGCTATTAGTCTGCCATAAGTGTCAGGTCTTTTCAATAGTTATTTTACAGAGCATGGTAAGGCTACTTTGTGTACCTCTCCTGCTGTTTTTTTTTTTCATGTCAGTTATTGAAAGTTATTAAGTGGTTGATGTAGCTTACCTGTTAACAACAGAATAAGTTGTAGCAAAAACTTACTTTTTACTGTCACTGGTATCAAAAACTACTGTATATCAGGTCAGTAGTCACAACTTACTGTATCCTTTAACAGTTTTATTTATTTACCTTTTAACAGCAGGCTGTCCCCTCAGTGCAGGGCCACTGCTGTGTATCATGTGATCAGCGCAGTTCTCTAGCTGCATTCAAATTTGTCGCTTCAGGAGGAAATACTGGAAGTATCTTTCCTTAATTGAAAGTAAAGGGATTGCCTAGAAACATGAAGAATGTATTTGTCTTATTGTTGGGCTGTTCGAAAGCTAAGGAATACTAATTCTTAGCAAATATCTTCATACTTATAATAAACACACTTGCAATGAGCTTGACAGTAAAAATGCTTGTAACCCAGAGAATGCTCACTGGAAAGATTAAAAACCACTACTATTTTCCTCTTTTTAGATGTAACTCATAAAAGTATGTTAGTTATACTGGTAACTCACAGGAGGAATTCAAAGCATCTTAGATTCCTGGACTGTTTTCCAGACTAAATCAATATTTAAGCTTCATAATTGAAATCATCCATTTACATACAGTTCTTGCTTAATTGTTTCAGGCACACCACTTCATTTGATGCCAACAGTAGAATAGTTGCATATGTTAAATCTTAAATAACAAAGACCACTTTTATTTTTTCAGTTTCTTTATACCAAGAGAGAAGATTATTACACTTCTTTTATGAGGCCAGTGAAATAAATAGAGAATTAGGGCTGCCTGCATGTTTTAGGTGATCAAGAAGTGGCGTGAAAACTCAGAATGGTATCAGTGTTCGTACTTAAAAAATAAGAACAGTACAATAAATTAATACAGACAACTCTTGAGTTCAGAAGAATAGTGTATTTTGCCAAATGTAATAAAACTGGAAGGCAAGTGATTGGACAGGCAGCTACATTAAGCCTTAATTCTTTTCTTGCTTTTGTGCAGTGTATTGAGGATTTAAAATACATTGTGTTGCTGTGCCTAATGTAAGAATGCTTGTGCAAGGCAGCAGAAAAAAACCCTAAAACTTTCTACTAGTGTCTGTAAATACTATACGCTTGCAACTCTTAAGCTGGTAGTTTCTTTCTCTTCTGAAACTGAGTGTGTTTTTGTGAGGACTGTTCTCCTCTTGCTGAACTGAGGCATCTGCATCTAAAGCCAGTGAAAAGTTAAGCAATTCCCAATGATAATTTAAACTGAATGGTCTGTAGGAGGCAATAGGTACCTTCTAGGCTAAGTTTGAAGTTCTGTAGGAGGAATGTGAACTTAACTCAGAAAGATCCTATGAGAATGTTGTTATTTCCAAAATACAGGAACTTACCGATATTTGAGTGTGCCCTTCTGTGTCCCTTCCTCCGCTTGCACCTCTCCCTGCCCCCCAATCATTCCTTCTTGCTGTCTAAAGAAAGTGAAATAACACTAAATACTCAGGATCCAGGCACTTTGGAAACAAATGAGAAATCCAGATTCTCCAACCTAGGGAAAAGAATAGAATATCAGCAGTAAGGATGTATGTCTTACCAGTTATTTAGACAGGTCTAGTTACTGTTAGTTGCAAGCCTTTATCTGCAGAGATAGTACTCCTGCCAGTAGTGCTAACGTGCCACAGAAATCTGGCTGGTAGGCCAGGAAGACTATTACGACATGGAGAAAATCTTGTCCTAAGGCAAAAAGAAAGAATAGTAGTATATGGTTACACCTGCAACTTTGAGGTGTGTTGTTTGGGTGTTTTGGGGTTGGTGGTTTTTTTTTTAACTGTCAGGAGCTGTTAAGGCTCTTGGCTTTGTATTATAGGTTCATATCAATAAATGGAAGTGCATATGATTCAAGTTCTCAATGAAATCAAGTGGCAGATACTGCTCTGTTCAAAAGTTTTAATGGAACCCTGTCTTGTTGTCTTGGCAGATCAAAAACCAACTTAAGACTCAAACTAAAAAGTAAATATGTAGATTCTTAAAGATTTTGGGCATGTGCTGTTAACAGCTGATGCTCATAACAAACTCAGTTCAGAGAAGTTTTCACAAGCTAGCTTCTGATTGTAGGCACAAGACGTGCAAAAAGCAATTTAATAATGCATAAAGATGCTGTCAGGTAAATGTCTTTTGCTGAACCTCTGAGTTGCAGCTTTTAATGAGCTGCAAATTTTCTGTTGAGGGACAAGTACAAAATTTGTCTTCTACATGCTATAGTGTGTGACAGTGAAAGAACAGAAATTACAGAAACCAATGATCTGAAGTTGATTTAGGCATTTTTTTTTAAAAGAAAGCTTTAAAAATATATGGTGAACTTGATATATTTTCTCTTCTAGGAATCGGCTATGCCATGTCACTGCTGGGTCCTGCTATTGGCTATGTCTTAGGAGGGCAGCTACTTAATATTTATATTGATATCCAGATCCCAGAAAGGCAAGATACAACTTAGTCTTTTACTTTCTATTTTCTTTTCCTGATAACGCATATTAAAATCTTTAGCTTTTCCTCATGTAAGGAGGAGAAATTGTGATGAGTATTTTTGTTTGGAAAATACTCTATTTTCAAGAGCTTATTTAACTTAGTAACAAGTTGTGTTCATAAGGGCTTCTAGCAAGTGAGTTGCTTCCCACAGTGAGTAGTCACTCCATTGTGTGTGAAAGTTTCTCTGTAGTGCAAATTCTTAGATCTAGCGGTTTGAGATATTAGCTATTTTAAAGCTGCTTAATAAAAAATGCTTTGTCATTGGAGTAGTTGCTTGTTTAGGGTTAGATTGCAACTATTAATTTCTTGTGCAAAACATTTCCCTGAGATCAAATAGGAGGGGTAGGTACTGCTACTTACCTCCTGGGAAAGAGCTTTCTGGAAGAATCTACCAAGTGAGTACTAGTTCACTATTAAAAAAAAGTTATAAATTTTACTACTGTCCAAAGTAACAACTTCATTTACACATTTATTTCCTCTGTTTTAGGGACTTTGGATCAATGCAGTGGCATTCTGAACTTCTGTATTGGCTTTCACATAACTCATTGATTATGAAGAGTCTTTCTAAAAACAGCTTTTTCAGTATCTTAATAACACCACATGGTCTCAAAATCAGGGCCAAATAGTGGCCTTTAAATCAGAATTAATTTGGCTTACGAGTTGAAAACTGTATTTGATAGGATGCAATATAATTATAATAGAGCTGATGAATGTGCTTTAAAGAAGCAAACAATAAATTTAATGCATGTAGAAAATAAGAAAATGACAATATTCGAAGACTTTCTGTTAAATCAGTATTAAAATGAAAAAAGAATTCCAGCTCACTGACATCTGAAATTGCTGATTTGAATTCATGAATGGTGAACCTGCTTTTTTTGAAATTATTTTTCCAGTACAAAGGTGGATCAGGATGACCCACGTTGGCTTGGAGCATGGTGGATAGCATTTCTTGCATGCTTTTTTGCAATTTGGCTTCTTATAATACCTTTTTCATGCTTTCCGAAGCACCTACCAGGTAAAGGCTTAACAGTAATGGGCTACTTTGGAAGAGAGGTTTGTTTATGCTTGTGGATTATAGACTACTGGACTGAGTGATTCCTCTTTGATTCTGTTTCTCAGTTAGTTGTCTTTGGCTAAAACCTGATGATAAATACCTTGTTTCCAATATGCAGCTTTTAAAACAACGGAAGTGGGCTAGAGGAAGGATCTTCTGTATGTGATGATGTACGGTAGGACTGGAAACAGGTAGAGCATGGAAACTGAGGGTCAGAGCACGGAAGACGCTTCCAGCTAAGCATCCAAGACTGTATTTAAAGCTGCTGTGTTACCCACCAAAAATCATAAGGAAATTCTGTTAACTTAACTCATGCATTGTTTTATTTGAGTCTTTTGCCTTGTTGGTTTAGGTGGAATAATAAAACATAAATCAAAGTATCCCAGAGCATTCTTCTAAAAAGAATAATTTTAGTATTTCTTTTCAGGCAAGTATTATCTAGGAGTTTCTTGGAAAAACATCTAAAGGAACTTACTATGCTTATCTAGAAAGAGAAATGATAGAGGAAAAGACAGAATGAAGTAGGGAACTGGGGAGAATGTGAGGACAATTTAAAAAAAAATAAATTCAATGGGCTTCAGGATAGTCTGAAATTCTTAGGATATCCTTGTTAACAGCTTCTTACAGCCAAGGTCTTCCAATGGAAGCATGATCCTTTCAGCCAAATTCTTCTTTCTGCAGAAATACATTATTGATCTTTTTATGGATCTGTACCAATAAAATATTGAAGAAGACTTAGAATGGCTGAGCTAGTTTGCCCAAGGAAAGGAAACGCTTATTTTGATGCTTTTTCTGTCTTGAAGTCTAAGAGTATGCAATGTTTTCATTGTCAATAAATATACTCATTTGTAGGAACAGCAAAAATACAGGCTGAAAGAATCTCTGAAACTCATCATGATGGAAGTGAGGCACTTGTTGAGACCAAGAATATTGGAAAAAGTTTTAAAGACTTTCCTGTGGCTCTCCTGGTAAGGAAATCTTGGATTTTCTAAAATAGATATAGTCTGAAAAATTAAATTCTTTTTCAAGTAGTACATAAGTGTTTACGAAGGTAATTACTTCTTTGTCATGTTGTGATAGGGAAGTCTCCAGTGCTACTGTTAATTTAATACATATTCATTTTGTTGATGCTTAAGATTGTTTAAGAGAAGTATGTTAGTGAAGTTCCACATGAGAGTATCTACTTTAAAATATAGTGACTTCTAGTTTACAAGGTACTACAATGAAATAATTTCCTGAGTGTTACGCTAATTTCCCCCATAGATACTGTTGAAGAATCCAGTGCTTATGAGTTTAATAATAGCCAGTTCTTCAGAAGCTTTAGTTGCCACTGGCTTTGCCACGTTTCTACCAAAGTTCATAGAAAATCAGTTTGGAAAGACATCAAGTTTTTCAGCAACTCTTGGAGGTAATGTGGCATTTCATTTTTACATCTTAAATATATTGTGCTGAACACCTCATTAACATTACAGGTAAAAGCTTATATAGGCACCTTGTATTTGTCTGAGGTATTTGTAAATATACTTATATGAAATGCAGTTCTTACAGCAGAAATAGTATTTTTACATTATTCATACCTGCCCTATGAAAACCTTGGTACTTATTTAATCAAGGCTGCAAAGCTACTTATTGTCTCAAAGTTCAGAAGACTCACTACTCATATTCAAAGTAGAATGAGAATTTTGTGTGCTGCTGAAACTAATTTATTCCTTTCTTATTCTTGGTGAAAATAATTTAATTTTCCTCATTTAAAATCAACTGAAGAAGCATTAAGCCATAGACCCTGCCAAAAGATGCAAGATGAAGGGCAGCTGGAAAAAAAGCAGTGCTTACTGCAAGTAAGAGGTTGACTTGTCCTTTTCCTTCTCGATTCCACCATAATGTTACAGTGAGATAGCTTACAGTAAAACAACTAGTCAGGATATATTATAAAACTATTGTGTAATTGCTTCTGTAGTTCGCTTACTGTCACTTATTCCTATGATCTGATATGCAGAATAGGTAAAACAGGGGAAGGCTATGAAAAGCTGAGTATTGGAGAAACAAATAGAAAAATCTGATGTAAGAGCTGCATTAGGTAGGATCATATGATTAACTCTGACACAGTTACTTCAAGCGAGATAGGCCAACAGATGCTTGCAATATGGCAGACTTAGTATTTCCGGAGCATGTCTTGCTAAATTACTTTAGCTGTATAGTGCCACAATGTAAGTGTATGCTAGTTGAAGTGCTCTTTCTTTCACAGAAGTATGTTCAGGAGAGACTTTCTGAATGACTTACTCCCCTGGATAATACTAGGTAGTACTATCACTATTCAGACATCACTGCTTCAAAACAAAGTATCTACAAGTTTTACAGAGAAATACATTGGAATACATGCTCATTTGTTAAGCAGTAATCAGCAGTGAAGTGAAAAACTGAGTGTTGCTTTTTTGTCTACAGACCTTGTCAGAATTTCTTTTTGAGTTGAAGATATTGACAGCTTTAAAGAAAGGCCTACGCTAAAGTTGAAAGCTAGCTATATGTGAACTAATGTTGAGCTAGCTAGTCTAAGTGGTACCAATAACCATTTTAACTGTTTAAACTACCTTTGACTATGTGTGTCTGCAGCCTCTGCAGTTCTGCCACTGTACCTTACCTATCTTTAAAATTGTCTCAGGTCAGTGCAAGTTACACGGAGTTCTGCATTGTGTTGTAGATTAGCTATATAAGAATACTCAGTTATGTATCTGGAGGCCTAGTAGAGCAAAGGGGATGAATGCTTATGGACTATATGGGCTAAGACAGCAAAACTAACCCACTGATCTGGACTCTTTTTAATTTTTCCGTAGATGCCTTATTGTATCTTACGGTGTCTCTTGTATAACGGTGATTATGTTGTCTTGTTAAAACGTTTATAACACAAATGTATAGCAAAGAACATGGACACGTGAAGCAACACTAGAGCAATGAAAGATCATTTTCTGTTTTCATGGAGCGGTCTAGTGGTGCTCAGATTCCTGCTCAGTATGTAGTGCTCTTAAGTAATCTGGCTTTGCTGTGTTGAACTTGGATTTTGGACAACTAGACATGATGTTGTCAAGTTGAACTTCTGGAAAGACTAAAGACAATGCAAGGGTAGAATAAATTACTCATGCTGCCAGATTCTGGTAGGATGGTTTGAAATTGACATCACGTGGACTGCATATTCAGATACAGGTAACTGTTGTAGTTTTTTTATTTTCTTAAGGTAAAATTGCACTCTAAATTGCTTCACTAATTATTGCTTGCATTTTTGTGTAATTGCTGGTGTCTTGTTTTCCTCCAGGGCTTGTATTAATTCCAGCAGCAGCACTAGGCCAAATCATAAGTGGCATCTTGGTTTCCAAGTGCAAAATGGATTGCAAAAGCATAATCAAGTTCATGATAGGCACTTGTTCAGTGGCCCTACTATTAAACACAGTGTTTTTATTTGCTAAGTGTGGGAATGAACCTTTCGCAGGTGTCTCTGAAACATATAATGGGTAAATATATTTTAATGCACTCTTGGGTTTGGTGTTAATGTTTAAATTAAATAAGCTACATCACAGAATACAAAACCTTTAAAAATGTCATATTTTGCCTTGATGTATGAAACTGAAATGTTTTATGGAACTCTAAAACCTTGTTCTTGGAATCTTTATGTAATAGACGGTTAAGAAAATGTAATGATACATTGCCTGCTAAATGTGCCAAGCAGACTGGACCTGCTCAACAACAACAAAAAAATAATCCCAGCTTTTGTAACCCTTCTAAGTGTAGTAGCTGTCATATTGACTACAGCTGATCTTGTATCTCTGTAGAATTAGCCTCTCTTTTATGGCTTTTTTTATTAACCAACTCTTGACATTTTGGGCAGTTTGTTCCTGGAGGGAGTCTGCCATGTGCAACAATTTTGTGAGAGCACTGAGGTGTACTACAGCATAAACTGATTGCAAATTTTTCCCTAGGAGAACACATACATTATTGTAGCATCAGATTCCAGCACATCTAGCCTCCATTTACAACAGAGACTTTCTTTTTTCCTGATAAAATAGCTGACAGAGGTAAAAATTTAATGCAAAGAGTGCATAGCTCTGTGCCCCATGTTGAAGAATAAGATGGGGGGAGTAGCATGGTTAACTGAAACAGCCAAAAATATTTTGAATTATAAAATATGTAGGAAAGACTTCTCTAAACAGTATGTACTTTTCTTTCCCTTAAACAACACGATTCTCATTCCTAATGAGAATGCAGTCTATCACTAATTTTTAGATATTTGTATTAATTGTAATAAAAATTCTAGGATGAATATTCTTCCTGTTGCTGTGAACAAAGCTTACTCTGGAAACCAGTATAGCAGTGGGAATAAAAGTCTGAAAAGTGACAGTAAAAATGAAGGAAGATTAAAAATAATTATCTGCAAGGATCAGCATTCTTCAGAGAATGGATTTCTAGGTCCACTTTTAAAACTTCAACATTGAATGTATGTGATCAGATTGCCAGCATAGGCAATATGTTATATAAAATGCCCGATCCTGCCATATTAAGGAGTTCACTATTCAGATTATAATGTTTTGGTTCTCATAAACAGTACACATTTCTGTAGCATGACCAGTGTTCAAAAGTAAGAGGAATGCAGCTAGCTGTGCCAAAACTGTGTTCTCAAGTGATCAGTTACTCTGTCATGAAGTGACAGAGCTGGAGGCAACTGCAGCTGTTTGAGGATTTGCTGAAGAGCCAGATGCTGTTGTTCAAAATAAGTTTGGTAGGTTGGTAGCTAGGGACTGCTAGCTGCCATTTGAAAAAATCACAAGCATGATCAGTATGCTGTGCGACTGGGTGAATAACATATCAATACTTTTTTGGTGTGTGTGTTTCCCCAAATCCCCCCACTTTACAAAAGAGTTAGGTACCACTATCTTATGCAAAAGCAGAATCTGTAAGTTGTGCTCCAATGCATAAAAAGGCATTTGAACCGAAATAGGATGGGGAAGAGGGTCTTTGCACTTCACTGACACAATAGTATGAAGTGCACCATGAAAATGCAGAAGATGGGTTGGGTGAAATTAGTTTTGTAGCCTCTAATGCACATGCAAATTGGTAATACTTGCAGGAAAAAATTATGAACATCTAATCAAAAGTTAGGCTTATATTATTTCTGCACTTGATATTTACAATGCTTTTTGACTGACTTAAAATGAACATATAACAAAGAGAAGAATGCAGGAAAATCACATCTTACTCATGGAGGCAACTAAGTGCACAAATATCACAGAATATGAAGGCTAATAATTTTCCTATGCGCTTTAAGGGACATTCATTGACATAAACATAACTGACAAATACTACAAAATTTTCTCCAAAATGCAAAGAGTGACATGAAAGACTAAACAGACATTTTACAGGTCTCTCATTTAGGTAAATCTGAAAACAGTAAAATAGATAACCTTAGGTTAATGGGACAGAAATTCAGAGGGCTTGGAGGCAGTGGTGATTGAAGGCAGTCGGGCTTCCAGTTCTCTAACAGAGTACAAACTTAATGCTGCAATACCTTAACTATTTATTTGTATTTCCTTTTCCAGAAGGCATGCAAAATGAATAAACCACATTTCATACACTAGTGACTAGAAAAAAAAATAATCCTTAAAGCCCAAGTTACCACTCATTCTGATTCCATCTTTACGACTTGCTGTATCAATTGACAGTACAGTCAAAGTGTTGACATTTGACACTTAAAACATGCCACTGCTGCAGTGCCTGAAAAAGTCCTAGCTGTAAGATTACTGTGAACACTTCAGAACTGTGAAAACTAGGATGCAGACTTTGGTTGTGGAAAGCTTATAGTTACGTATTGAGAAAAAAAATCTGTATATAGCAATTGAATACTGAAGAGGTTGTATAGAAAATAGTACGTGAAGCTATCCACATTTCTATACCAGACCTTATGATAATGAGCAGCTGACAAAAGGTACAGCAGAATTGATTTTCATCCTACGTTAAATGTGGTTAACTTGCTNGTGAAATTAGTTTTGTAGCCTCTAATGCACATGCAAATTGGTAATACTTGCAGGAAAAAATTATGAACATCTAATCAAAAGTTAGGCTTATATTATTTCTGCACTTGATATTTACAATGCTTTTTGACTGACTTAAAATGAACATATAACAAAGAGAAGAATGCAGGAAAATCACATCTTACTCATGGAGGCAACTAAGTGCACAAATATCACAGAATATGAAGGCTAATAATTTTCCTATGCGCTTTAAGGGACATTCATTGACATAAACATAACTGACAAATACTACAAAATTTTCTCCAAAATGCAAAGAGTGACATGAAAGACTAAACAGACATTTTACAGGTCTCTCATTTAGGTAAATCTGAAAACAGTAAAATAGATAACCTTAGGTTAATGGGACAGAAATTCAGAGGGCTTGGAGGCAGTGGTGATTGAAGGCAGTCGGGCTTCCAGTTCTCTAACAGAGTACAAACTTAATGCTGCAATACCTTAACTATTTATTTGTATTTCCTTTTCCAGAAGGCATGCAAAATGAATAAACCACATTTCATACACTAGTGACTAGAAAAAAAAATAATCCTTAAAGCCCAAGTTACCACTCATTCTGATTCCATCTTTACGACTTGCTGTATCAATTGACAGTACAGTCAAAGTGTTGACATTTGACACTTAAAACATGCCACTGCTGCAGTGCCTGAAAAAGTCCTAGCTGTAAGATTACTGTGAACACTTCAGAACTGTGAAAACTAGGATGCAGACTTTGGTTGTGGAAAGCTTATAGTTACGTATTGAGAAAAAAAATCTGTATATAGCAATTGAATACTGAAGAGGTTGTATAGAAAATAGTACGTGAAGCTATCCACATTTCTATACCAGACCTTATGATAATGAGCAGCTGACAAAAGGTACAGCAGAATTGATTTTCATCCTACGTTAAATGTGGTTAACTTGCTTTTAACGTGCATTGTGTAACTTCGGCAGTTATGTAGTTTAGCTGTTGCTGAAGATCTCTTATCTACAGCAATTTGGAGTTAACCAATCCTGAAATAACTCTTCACTCAGTATCCATTATAAAAAATGGTTCAGTTTTATCTAATTCACTGTTACATGTTGGACTATAGTTTGTTGGACATTTGACCTACATCAGAATAGTTAGTGGCACTAATATAATGCCAGTTCTGAAACTGCTTTCCATGAAGGAATAAGCAACTAAAATATGTAGTAGTAGTTTGAACAAATTTATAAGCTTGTGGAACAGTAGCCAAGTGTGACTCCTGCTTATGCTATTGAACAAATGCTTCTGAAAGAATAAATTATGAGAGTGCTCTGAGAGTTGACTTGGAAATTGATACAGATTCATTTTTGTGGAGATTTAGAAGGAATCCTTCATGGCAAGCATTCTCTTTGTATTGAAAAATAGCCTGAAATTGGGGAGGGCAAGGGATGAGGTGGTGAGGAAAGCTTTTGTAAGTTTAGCACTATGTGAGTACAAGTATCACTTTTGAGTTCATATGTTAACGAACAAAGTATATTGCTTGTAGTAACTCTGTTTATTACTAAATTAGGCTATAAGCAGAACTAACATGGTTTACTTTATCTAGTAAACACTTCAAAGTATTGTTTTTGCCAAATTCTTTTGCCTAGTATTTCTTTAAAAGCTTGGAGGAACAGAAATGCATTGACTATTTCTGTAGTTCTGTTTGTTCTAGCAAGTCTCTGACCTGGGGTTTTTGTCTGTGAAAAGATACCCAGCCTATAGAGCTTTTAAAGACCATTTAGTGGCCTCATCTATTAGGCTTCTTCAGAAAAGTGATGTTAGAACAAGTTTCATTTCATAAGAACCAGACATAGGTGCACTAAGCTGTATTTCTTCTGTATGTTCTGTATGTCTCTGACCACCCATGAATAAAGGTTCAGTCTGTCTTTGTAGGTCAAGGACGAGACATTGTCTGCAGATGAAAACCGTACTTCTAGGCTTGACATGCTTCATAGGCTAACAAGATACTAATGAACAAACCTGTGATTAGTGAATTCACTTACGGTGCACTGTAGTACTTTAAGACAGAGCAAATTAGCTTTGATTTTTCTATGTATGAAGAGTGAACTAATGTAACTTAGTAGGGTTCAACTGTACTACACCCAAATGAAGTATATAGGTGGTTATGATGTCCCTAATATTCCATGTGCAGTTTGAATTCTATGTAAAGTAATCAGATAAATTATTTCTCCTCTTAGTGTTTGTGACCATCTTAAATCCTCTTAAAGAAACCTGCCTTTTAGGTAATGAATCTGGAACTGGAATCAGTATCCTGATTTCAGCTGACTGAACTCTCAACCTGTGAAGCTTGTTTACTTACTATGTGCATTACTGTTAGGAAATCAAAGGATGTTTTTATTCTCTCCAATTATATCTTAAGAAGGTTCCCCCCACATCCCAAACTGATTTTTCTTACTAATAATGTAGTGGGACTACTTCAAATGCATCCATACTACGGCTTATACTGGAAGTAAATCCTAAATTGAGAGCAGTTATAGTAAGCAAGAGTTAAATTAAACTCTGTTCTTCATTAGTTATTCCCTAAACAGCCAGAGAAAATCTTTAAGGCCCTTTTCGGTGCGGTAAGACTTTGTTTGTATGTCATGGCCCTCTGTGTTTAACACGTTCAGTTGTCTTAGTGCTGGAAGGATCTAGATGTCTGCATAGCAGTGTTAAAAATAATAAAAAATACAGTGGGTTTGCAACTGGACTTGAATCCAAAACAGAAAAAAAACCTTAGAATATGATCAGTAGAATAAACACCACCAAACAGTGCTTTTAATCTTGTTGCATTTTTTATTAAAACTGTAAATTGAACCAGTTCAAGTGTATAAGTGTATGGGAGAGAGGAGATAATGTAAGATAAAAATTGAGTTGGGACACAGCATTTCTTCATCTGTTTTGTGAACAGAAATTGGAGGGATAATCTATGGAAGTAATAATAGCACAAAAATAGCTAGATATATAGTAAGTAAGAGTTGTAACTACTAGAAATATGGCTTATTTTTAAACAATTAAGTGCATAAATCACCTGGATAGAATATTTTGAGATTTATTACCCTATAAATACTGCATTACTTATTTACATATCTGCTGGTTTTCAAATACTTTATTAAAAGCCTATTAACTTTTGCATTTCAGAACAGGCACCCTGTATAACTTAACAGCACCATGCAATGCTAACTGCAGATGTTCGCGCTCTACGTACTACCCGGTTTGTGGCAGAGATGAAGTCCAGTACTTTTCTCCTTGTTTTGCAGGATGTGCATCGCATCTTTTTAACAACGTGAAAAAGGTACTTTGTGCTGTATAGATAGCAGACACGGTCCTTTCTGGTTTCCTGCAAAATGCATTCTATACCAAAAACATTATTTGCTTAGTATGACAGGAAACTGTAGTATTTCTGAATCTAAGTGTTAGTTACTACAGGAAAAATTGGTGTGACTTGGAAACACGTGCCTAAATAGGATGAATGTTGGCATGCGTCGGAGTCCAGTGTTCTCTGACCAGGTGCTTTTAGATAATCCACTTAATCCAGATAATCCACAGAGTGTAGTCTTTAATATCAGACTTACTTATCTGAAGATAGTTGATGTCACACAGGATTTCTGATTTAGCAGAGTGATACAAAATATACTGAAAACACAGAACATGTTTAAGTTACGCTTAATGAAATACAGTAATTGCAATACACAGTTCAGTCACAGTACTGATGTGATTTCCACTACTGGTCCGTATAACATGCTCACCATCACGATGCTGGGCCTCCCCAGTTGTTGGGAAGGCATATGTGGATTGAAGCCAGCTCAAGCCCATTGCTCTCTTTGAAATTCTTCTGCTAGTTAGTTGGCTTTTTATATTCTGTGTTGGGCTGAGCCACACTCCCCCCATGCTGGTCTGGCTAATGTAAGGAGACTTTCACACTCTCTTAGTGAACTCAGGGAGAAACATTTACACCACCAGCTGATCCACTTAACTAATGTAGCTGTTTTCCTACATAGCTTCCTTTGCAACAGCTGTGGTCACTCACATTGTTCTGTGAGCTTCATGGGCACATCACCCTTTCCAATCACCTCTGAGCCTTTTTCTGTTGTAGGAGTTTATTGACTAGTCACAGTATGTTTCTCACTTGTGCGGTTTCGTGTTGCAAATGTTAGTGCTACTAAACTTTCTAATGCTGAAAATACATTAAACCTGAACACGCTTTAAGTAGTATTGACAATCAGAAAAGTAGAAATTAGCAGCTGCTTTGACATTAAACTGCAGTTCTTATCTAGATATTTAAGGATAATATAATGCTTATTGTGTGCATGGCAACTTACTTCTGTCAGTTTCCAAACCTTGAATGTCAGTTGCCTGGATGTAGGAATCGTAAACCATGAATGTGGCTGATTATTATCAAGGCTTCCCAGAACTGTGAGACTTTCTGTGCTTGTCTCTACTAGTACAACAAACTCTTGAGCAGGGATGTGGGAGGAATGTAGGAAGATCCTAAAGGTAGGCAAGCTGAGCCAGGGGGTGGCTCTGGGAACTTTATATGTCAGAAAGGGACAATGGTAAATAAGAGGAGGTATTAACTAGAAAAAAAAAAGTAGGAGGCTGACTACTTCTTGCTGTGAAAACTTCAGGCTACATTGATACATTTTTTTTCTCTTTGAAAACAAGCTTGTTTGGATTTAAATAAAGAGCATAAAAATATTCTATTTGTTCACCTGCTTATAAAAGCAGTACAACATTGCTTCTGTTCTTTCCTGCTTAAGAGTAGAGCTTAGCTCCCTTCCTGTCAAGTACAGCCCAGTGTTTACAGCCAAGTTTACAGCCAAGACTGTCAAGCTAGGTGATCTGAGACTTGCCAACATTTCTGGAGAATGTGAACTGTTACGGTTTCCAGTTTGCTGTGCTACTGGATATGTGTTGTCTAAGCTTGAGGAAATAGTGACACAAGTAGATGTGAATCTAAAGAATGAACCCTGTTGAAGTAACAGTTTTTAGTAGTCATTCTTTGGAGTATACCTTTTGAACTGTACAAAAATAATCGGACGTTTTGGTGGATAAACTAGGTATCAGTTAACATTAGCTTATTTCAGTATTGGAAAAATGGCTTTTGAGAACCACATAAGATATCTGCTGCTGTAAGGGAACTGAAACTTTTGGTACCCTTTGTTCAGAAACTACGCTTTGCAAATGAAAGAGCAAAGGGACGTTTCCTCCCTTCCTCCAACCCTTGACACCCTCCATGGTGTTTGTGAACAAACCACCTTTTGAAATTGTTAAATTATGTATTTTCAAAATTTTTTGTATCTGTTTATATAGATGTTAAAAAATATTGTTTTGAACACTGTAGCTTGCTCTTTCTTAATTGTAAATAGGTGTAATCGTCACTGATAAGATTTGAGTGCAAAATCTGGTGTTTCAAGGCTTAGTGTTTTGGGTTTTTTGTGTGATATTACAGACTGCATATAGTTGTTCTTCTAACTCCAAAATCTTTAGCTTTGGTGGGGTTTTTTATGCTTGTATTTAAAAGCTTGCTCCACACAAAATGGAGACTATCACTATCTTTTAGATCTCAAAACGAAAAATAATTTTTGCTCAGGTGAGCTGGATCAATTAAGTTCTGCTGAACCAGTTTTAAAAATGAGGGTTACAGTGTCAGAGTCACATGATCATCAGGAAATAGACTGTTTCCCGTAGTGTAAAATTGGGGTTTATTTTTATATTCAATGTGATGCAGACCCAATGAATATCTAGCATATTATTCCCACTTAGTGTCATTCTTAGAGCTAAATTTTGTTTTATAAATCTGTAGATGTACCACAACTGTTCCTGTATTGGGAAACCAAAAAGAGAAAATGGTTCAGAAGACTTCCTCTATGAAGCTGTCCCTGGGAAATGTCCAACACAGTGCAAATTTTTACCTTTATTCCTGACCTTCTTCTTTTTTGCTGTTGTTTTTACATTTATGGCTGTTACGCCAACAACTGTGGCCATTCTCAGGTATGTATTTTGGGCTGAGAAGTAGGTAACATTCTTGTGAAAACTCAGATTAGTGAAATACTCTAACTTGTTTTGCTTTGGAATGTGAACTTAAACCAATGTGCAAGGGATTTCCTGTTGTAGTGCTTTGTGTAGTAAGCAAACAGTACTTGAAGCAGAGGACAGTAATACCACTGTTTGCTATCTCTGTAATTACATTTAGTTAGTAGATACTGTTGGAACCTATTAAAAATATCTTTCCTACTTGTAGCAAAATTCCTCTTTTATTGGAGCACTCTTGATTGTTTTAGTAAAGCAAGAAGGAATAAATGTGCTGTGTGCTTAGATGAAGTAAATACTCAACTAGCCTAAGTATCAGTAGTGCCAGGATTTCTAATTGTACCAAGAACAGAAGTGCAATCAGTCTCATGTTCTCAGCCTTTAATTCCTGTCTCAGTTCAGCGTTACGACTTACAAAATTGTAGTCTGTCAAGAACTGTACACTACTCTTATGATATTGATGTTGTATGTATGGTGGTCATTAATATAAAATATGACAGCATCTATGTGACTGTTAACCAGTGGTTTGACTGTCTTTAAAATCACTGAAACTCATATGAATGAAAGCTTAGATTTTTTTTTTAAGTGGTCCTCATTCTGAAAGTAGAGCTGTTTCACTTTATGTTGAAATATGACTTTTACCTCTAATACTTCTAGAGAGAAAATGTTCATGATGCATAGGCATACATGCACTATACACATGATGCTTTGTGAAGATGTGGTTAGATCCTCTTTTTCCAACTTTCTAGGCAGGAGGTTGGGGAGGGGAGTGACACACTGCAATAGTACTTTGTAGTAGCCTTCACTTGTGGGTTGGTGTAAATCTGGAATTAACAGCTTGTCATATTAGTGTGGGGTCAGAGTAATGTAAAGTGTTGCATGATTTTCAAAACTGAGGTGACAGTTTCATTTAGATAATTGTAAGCAAAACGTTTGGAATTTTGAATCCTTGTACACCTGAACTGAAATGGTGAAAATTTTTTTTTTATGGAAGAGAGGACTCTGAAACAGTTTAAATGGGCAAAAACTAATTTAAATAGATAAATGTGAAATAAATTACCACAGTGTATTCTGCTATCTTTTCAGAAGGCCTATTTAGCGCAACTTCAAGTGTAAACCCACATGTTCATCACAGTGTTCTAGTGCTAGAAATAATGCAAAACTCATTCTCCTTCCCCTGCTTGCCTTTAATGCCTAGGGAGATCCTAACAGTGACTGCTGATAACTGCTCATCTTGAATGTTTTTCTGTGGCTAATACTCCAGAATGAGGGAATAACTCCTAAATATTTAAATACTGTCTCTTCCATCACTGACAGTGCTTCAATGATACAGCTTATTAAAGAAAGCAGTGCTGAAACTAAATTGTGTAAATTAAGTTAGGTTATATTTAGTCTTTATGGTAGTATCTTCAAGACACTGTCAGTGTAAACTGTTTGTTGCTAGAGAATTATCTGAATGAAATGGTTGGGAGGTAAGGAGGTAAATTCTGCTAGTTGTATAATCAATATATGAGTTGTATAGCATAGGCTAGAACTGATTAATTGTAAGGTCAGGCTACTATATGTGAAGGTAATGGGAAATACACCACCTTGTGCTGTGCTGAAGCCTAGTCTTAATTCATGTTTTGCTTCAGGATTGTGTTCTAGTAGTGTCCTTAAGTACTTGGTGATTCTACTGTAAAAATGTTCAACAATGTATCAAGGTGCTGCTGGTGGGCTAGCTTTTGGTTTATACTGTTTTATTAAACTAGTTCAGTCTAAAATTTCTTGATGAGTTATAGGAGTTGCTTCTATCTTTTGTCAAAATAACTCTTGAAGTTCTTTGGTTACTTGTTCTGCACACTGGATATCTAAAACCCTCTGCAATCAACAGGTTAAAAGAGTATATTAAGACAAAGCATATTCACTGAGGGACAAAGCAGAGAAATGGAATGGTTACAACTTGTTTACCGAGCCTTAAAATGCAAATCTTGTTTACAGGTGTGTGCCAGATAAACAGCGCTCATTTGCTCTTGGAGTACAATCAGTGTTTCTACGACTACTAGGTATGACTTACTTGTTGAAACACTTGGCCCTGAATAACGTACTTATTTGACGTTTTCATAGGCAAATAATGCATTTCAGAGGAGCTTGAAGCAGCCTGTTATTGGCTTATAGAATACACTTGTTAACAAGGCAAATGCCATCTGGATTCAAATTCTTCTTTAAATAGGGCACGTGTGCTCATTTTAGCCTTACTTATTGACATGAACAAAATACAGGTAACTGATTCTTTCAGCAAAAGACACCTGCTGTGACTTCCCCTACAAGGAAGCGTATTCAGAAAGTTGAAATAAGAAAAAGTGATGTGATAGGAAACAGCTACATGTACTTAACATCTCAAGTTACAGAAGTTAGAAGAAAGTGACAGTTCTCTCATACGGTTGTATCATTGTGGCCATGCCAGTATATTTTGAAGTGGAGAGGTGGAGTCCTCCCTTTTCTCCCTTCTCTTTCAGTTCTTTTGACTAATTTTAGCCTTTATTGAAATTGTAGACACCTGTGTGTAAATAATTACTGAGTTTTTATGTAGGAAATCTACTACTTAAATTCTAAATCTAAGCATGTCCAGGATCTCAGTAAGACAGGTGAATTACCTTAAATCATAAACCTAAAGGTAGGTATTCTCTAAACCATTCACTTGAATTTTCTGAGGCATACTTTAAAATCCTTTTTTTATCTTAAACACTTTTTTAATGGTATGTGTAATTAAAGACTGGGCCAAGGCTCGGTTACTAAGTAGACTTTGATATCAATATTTAGTACTGCAGCTCTTCCCTGCCATTTAAGATCAAATATCTAGCAGTGTGAGTTCTGCTTTGCTGTACCTATTGAAACTCTCAATTAATCTAAGTCATTGTAACAGTAAAGTATAACAAGAGTAAATATCCTCACAGGTAGAAATTAGCTGGGAGGTAGTGTTAAGTGTTGGAGGGCTTTTCTGTTTCATTTTACTCAGTGTTAAGATATCTATGGCAGAGTCTTAATTCTTGACTTCACTGTGGAGCAGAGGGTAGGACAATTTTTTGCACTGCCTGTACTGACTGTGGCTGAAGAAGGTAGCAACTAACAGCCTTACTACCAACAAGATACTTCTGGTGTAGACTTGAAGAATCACACACAGATTCTAGACAGAAGAGCTGTAGTGAGGACAGAGCTGCTTGTTAGCTCAAAAACAGTTTAGGCTTTGAGTAGGTTATGTAGGGATGCAGTGATGTACCTAGAGTGTTTATAATAAAATCGACTATGCCTTTTGCTTTATAAAGCACTGTTGTAACAAAAATCACACAAATCTAAAAATTCTATGCAGGAATAATTTTAAACACTACTAACCTTATGTGAATTTTTTTCCTAGAAAATTGGCTACATCTGAGGGATGGAAAAAATGTATAATTGAATGTGTTAACATAATAATATTTCAGTTCTCTGCATTTGGAATGGGTTAGTGTATATGATCCAAGGAAAGGGATGACCTTTTTCTTCAGTTAAAATTCTACTTCCTTGATTAGCTGTTTTTCCCTCTAATTTTAATCACACTTCTTTTCCAATGGAAACTGAGGAACTTACGAGAAGCTCAAGTCTTTGAACAAACTTCTTGCTTGATAAAGAGAGAGCTGTATAAAGAACTAACTGACACTCTATACATCCTACCTATTAATTGAGAGCAATGGAAGAGGCACACTTGCTATGTAATGTAAGCCCTATGACTTCAATTAAAATGTTCATGTTTAGAGTGTAGCTATCCCATATTATTGTCCACGCCAGCCTGGCATTTCGCTGTATACATTAAGCCCAGGTAAGACTATTCCAAGTAACTCAAACATTCTCATATGTTACTGTGGTTTTTAGGTACTATTCCTGGACCAATTTTGTTTGGTGTTGCTATAGACAACAGTTGTACTCTGTGGGATATTAATGAATGTAAAACTAAAGGAGCCTGTTGGGTTTATGACAATGAAAGAATGGCTTATCTGCTGATGGGCATAAGTAAGTGACTTCTTCATATTAAGTACATGTGCAAGGTAATAGGTATACTGACCTTGACTGCTAGATAGGAATTGTTTTAAAATAGAATCTGAAACTTATTTTTTAGCAGCAATGTTCTTTAAATTTTTTTTCATAAATAATGAAAAGCAAAATATCATGGAAAGAGCAAGACCATATTAAGTGGCTCTTAAAAATGACCTAGAAAACCTTATTATCAACAATAATACAAAATGGTTTTAGTCTTTGATCTTTTTTCACTGTCACACTTTATTTACTGAATTTTAAGGGATTGGCACACATTTCAGTTTCATCTGTCTTGGTCTGTTGGCAGCTTAAGGTCTGAGGAGGTTTCTTCCTATTGTCATATTCCAGTTAATTTCCCTAAATTAATATCAAGATCTTGAAAATATCTCTGAACACTAGTCAAAAATTTTCCCAACTTGTTTAACAATTTGTTCCCTTCAAGTGTGTGAGTTACGTATGTCTCGGGGGGGAAGGCAGGCAAAGCTTGCATCTGTGGTAACTGCTGTTGTGCTGTCTTCTAGCAACTGTGATACTTAAAGTGCATAAACTGAACTGCTAACATCTAATCTTGAAACTGAAAAAGCAGGAGCCATAACTTCAGATTTCAGTGTATCTCAGGCATATTTGTGATAAAATACAATCCCTCATCTTTTTCTCCCTCTCCTTGTCCCCTCAAGTTGCACAAACACCGCTATGTACCAATAATGAGTATGTGGAATAACCTTTCAAGGCAGATGAGGAGAGAATACTTAACAGATTTGTATGTGGGGAGTTTTAGTTTGTGGCAAAGACAATATTGATGCAATGAGGAACAGTATTAAAACCAGAAGTAAGAAAGACTTGCACTTCAGGCTAGAGTGGGGTGAAGAAATGCAGAACTGAAGTAATGGCGATAGCTGCTGCAAGAAAGAACTGATAGGCAGAGGAGGGATCTGAAGTCAGTTGGAAGACGCTTTACCTGCGCTTTACAGTTCATGTAAAATACATTGAAATTCACAGCATCCATTTAAAAGCCTTACAGTGTAACTCACTATGTGAAGCTTTATAAATGACTGAAGTACTCTTGCCTGCTGTTGAAGGTGACTGCAACAAGGACTCTTCTGTTCTTTGCTTTCAGGTGCTGCTTGCAAAATCATCACAATCATCTTTGTGGTCATGGCAGTATGTTTGTATAAGCCTCCACCAGCAAGTGCAGCCCTGTCGCAGAAAGATTCAGAAATGGTATCTTCTATACACACATAAAACATGAGAAAATTGGTGGCATTCAAAAGAAGCAAATAAGAACGAGCACTGTTACAACACTTGTACTGAAGTTCTTGTATGCCATTACCTAAATATAAAAGATCATACTCAATTCTTGATCAAATTAAAATATTTGTGATTGTGTACTGTTCTCTAACTTGCTAAACATTTTTTTGGATATACACTATGGAATACTAAAAAATGTGACACATAAATTTGCAGACTAATTTTAAATGTCTAAATCATAACGTAAGTGAAACAACGTGGAATACTCCAGTCAAAAACAGGAAAAATGAGCTGAACTGGGCTGACTATGAGCCCCATTCCCATTGCTTCTGAAGTAAAACCTAAGTGAAACTGTAGTGGGAGAAAACAAGTAACTTGGTATATTAAAGGGGACTATGGATGTTTAAAATGGACTTTTTTTAATGTGTGTATAATCTGGGCTAGTGCCTTAGTTAGGGATTTGACTGTAGATATACTTGAGAATGTGCAAGCATTGACACGTTTTAAAAATATTTTTACGTGTTATCTTAATGGTATAAATTCACTTTTTAGTATTTGTAGAAAAATGTAAATAGTTATAGGATAGCTGGGTTTGTAGCAGCAAAATGTTTGTTAATTTAAGTGCCTGAGTTTGTCTGGAATATATAGAGAAAGTTGTTATCCAGCTGCTTTCTTCAGGCATTGTAAAAATTTTTCTGTAACATTTGAAAATAAAACCTATTTTCTTACTACTTCTGTTTATGCAGTGTCATTTCTAAGTGACTGAGTTCTAGGCTTCTCAAGTCCAAGAAGCTCAATGCTGAAAGCTAGCACAGAATATATATATTCAAGCATCAAAAGCAGGAAAATAAAGCTTTAGTTGTTCCTTTTAACTTAGACACTGCATCCTATTAAAACTATATAGCAGAACAGATGTGCTATAAAAATTAGCCATTCTTACCAGATATTGAACTGTACTGCCTGCTTCTGAAATATTATTGAATACTAACTGGAAATTTTTAATGACCAAGGTATCCTCTGCACTTGCTTTACTGTGTTAATGTAAAGTTCCTTTCTGTTGCACTGGCTATGCATGTCTCTTTATGTAGCTGTGTGTGCCCTTTTCCTCTGGTTACATGTATTCTACTCACTGAGTCTGTCAAGAATTTTAAACAAGTGCTACAGCAAAGGATTGTGGCATAGGGTCATGTTTTATCTAATGCTTTAAATGCAGCTGTTAAACTAGATAGAGGTTAAGTGTACAACTCAAGCAGAGGATGCTCTGTAACTAGAAGAACTATTCAGAAATTAAAGCAAAACAGATGACAGCTGCTGAAAGTACAAGACTTCATGGCTTTTGAGGCAGACAAGGAAAGGGGCAGAACAGCACACTTGAATTTATGCTTCTATTCAATTGAATGTCTCCTAATGACATAGTTTCCTGATACATAGTTTCCTGGCTCATACCAAGATAGGTAACTTCCCTTGAAAGAACTAAATACTGATCTTCCATAAAGTTTGGGAATATGGCCTAAAACTCTGAATTCAGTTTCCGGCTCTGACATGCTTTGTGTGGGGTATAGCAAATCACTTAATCGTAGTAAAGACATGCAGTATGGTAGCTAAACTGGTAAACTTGCTTCTCTTGTTCTGTCTTAGGCTGTGATATCATAGCTTACAGTTTCTGCTGCTTAATGTGATTGTGCGGATTACAAAACTTGTGGGGCAGAGCAACAGGAACTTCCTCTTCTGAGGAAGTTACCAGCAGTCATAGTTGCACTGGAGTGGTTATTTGGGTGGAGAAGGAAGGAAGTATTGCCATGGTGTAAAATTACAGTTAATGCTAAAAGCTGTTGCAATTTATAATCTAGCCTATGACTTGTTAAAGATTACCCTTTCTAGTTTAGAAGGAACAGCAGAATGATTAGGAGACCACATATTTAGAACCAAGTAAGTTTACCTATATACCTTGTGTCATAGCAATGTTAAATTAATAGATATAGCAATAGATAGTGGAGAGCAGTAGGTGTTGTATCAAAGGTTTACTAAGCAAAGGTAAACATCACACACAAGCTGAACAAGTGTGTGTTAAGAATTTGGACAGGGAGAGTGAATTAAAAACTGCCCATATGTTTGAGTTAAGTCACTACTGCTGCACCCTACAGACTGATAGTGAGGCCAGTCCAGTTCAACCTCTTAATTAATGACCTGAATGATGGGATAGATTGTACTCTGGATGAGTGGCTGATAGACCAGATGGTTGTACTGCCATCCAGAGGGGTTGTGACAAGATTGAGAAATAGACAAATTGGAACATCATGAAGTTAAGGGGAAGTGCAAAGACCTGCATACTCTGGGACAAATAACCCCATCCACCAGTAACATTTTGGAGGCCTCCCAGCTAGAAAGCATCTCTTCAGAGGAGGCCCTTGGGTTCATGGTGGACAAGCTGACCACAAGGCAGCAATACAGCCTTTCTTCAGAAAAGGCTAACAGCACCTGGGCTGCATTAGGCTTGCCATTGCACTGGCAAGCAGATTGAGGGAGGTGATGATCCTTCCACTCTGCTCAGCCCTGGTGAGGACGCACCTGGAGTGCTGTGTCCAGTTCTGGGCTCTCCAGTACAAGACCGTTATAGACTACTGGAGAGAGTGTGGTGCAGTGCTACAAAGATGATTAGAGGACTGGAGTATCTTTCATACTGAGAGAGATGGTCATGCTCTTCATCCAGGAAAAGAGAAGGCTCAGGGGGTTCTGAGCCTTGAAGAGGGGCTGACTGGACAAGAGCCAGTGGGCACGAAGTGAAACACATGAAGTTCTCTCTGAAAACTTTTTTTTTTTAACTGTGAAGGTGGTGAAACACTGGAAGGGGTTGCCCAAGGAGATGTGTAGTCACCATGTCTCACTGGGTGATATTAGTTCTTTCCATGCTAGCAGTGATAAAACATTTCAAATAGCAGTTGACAGCCTTCTGTGATTTGTACATGCTCTGTGAGCTACTGTTTAGAGTACTTGGACTGCTAAATTCATGAACTCATATCTTTGATGTTGTATTAACTACCACAGATTTGAGGTTTAAGAAGAATCTCAAGTATTGGCCAAAATAAATATGATTTGAAACTTTTTGAATGTTGCGTCTTCTAACTAGCATGATTATTTTTAGAAGAAAATCCTACTGCAAATGAGGCTATCGAACCAAACATTGTAGTTGAGCAAAAGTTTTAATTAACTTATGAGCCAGAAGTAAGCTTCTAAACCAAATTATATTGCCCAGTATGGCTAGCGCAAATAAAGTCTCCAGAACTTTATTGGAGCTTCTGCTGGGCAAATCTGTAGGATTCCAGGAATCTTACAAGGCAGTGACAGTAATTAGCTGTTACAGTTGAGACTAAACTTCTGATCTAAACTTTCTTTGTTGTGTGTTCTTTTATCTCAAAATCAAGACTGCATTTTTCTCTGTTCTGCAGAGGAAGGATCATGATAAGGTCATATCAAGCTGTGTTTGGAGAACAGAAGCTGGAGCCCCTGTTAAAATAAGCTAATTCTTTGTATTTGAGCACTTCTCCAAAATAAATAGCTTAACACTGAAATTCACTGCAATGGCAAGAGAGCATTCTTCCTGGTTTCTTGAATACTTAGAAAGGGGTAAATCAGAATTTATATTTATGTGTGGCTACCATACTGTCGCGGGGGGGGGGGAGAGGGGTTAAGGTTTAACTGTCGCTCAAAGAATCACCACCAAAGATATGAG
>VZSC01017420.1:249-14720 GCA_013398225.1 Steatornis caripensis | reverse complement strand
GCCCAATTATCCCAGCTCTTTGTTCTTATACGTTGATGAATGATCTGACGTTGCAATGTGGCTTGCTAGTAGGGGGAAGCGGGGCCTACACCACAACACATACATCTCATTACTTAAAAGTATGAAGTATTTTGTATACATACCTTGCTTGCAGTGTCTCTTTGCAGATGGTTAGACTTGAAACGGGTTGATAGCAAATAAAGTAGACCCAGGTATGTCTACTGATATATTATGGACAGAAATGCAAACCTTAGGAATGCTGCAGTTGGCTAGCTGTTTTTACGTGTTTGAAGTTCAGTTGCTAACCATTACTGAGGTGGTGACAGTGAGCCTCACACTGCTTCCTGGTCTAAAACATGTTAAAGGTAGATCAAGTGTGAACCAATGTAAGAAGATTACTGAAAAAGCATCTTTCAAGTCTGAAAGTCTTCAAAAGGATTGTGGGTTGAGTAGTGTTTCAGTTTGGGAATGAATGACTGTGAAATACTTATGTAATCTTTTATTACAGTAGCAGAAATACAGCTGTGATTTAACATATGATGAGGGGTTTTGTTTGGGTTTTGTTGTTGTTTTGTTGTTTGGGGGTTTTGCCAGCAGATAGCTCTTTTTCTGCTAACAAAAGTAAGATTTTTTTTGTTTGGATTTTTTTTGGTTGGAACATTATGGGTCTTTAGAGTGCAGAAAATAAGCAACTTCTGCAAAAATATGGTTAATGGAAGTGTGACTGGTGACTTTGCTTGATTTTTGTTTTTAAATTCACAAATATGCCTGTTTATGGTTTCTTTTCTTTTTATAATCCGTCTATGCAGCACTCCATGCAACTCTATTTTTGTATGGGTTCTTGTATTTCTTTTCCCCCAAAGACAAAATTCCGCAGGCAACAAGGGTCAGTACTAGATTAGAGAAGCTTTGCAGAGATGTGGAGGGAGCCAATGACTTACATCTCAGTAATAAATGATACAAAAAAGCTGGAATACATATTTGTGTGTGTCCTGGGTTTGGCTAGGATCAGGTTAATTTTAATGTTGTGGGTTTTTCCAGGACAGAGTTAATTTTCACAAGAAGCTGGGAGGGGACACAGCCAGGATAGCTGACCCAAACTAGCCAAGCATGAATTCAATACCATTGACATGTCATGCTCAGTATATAAACTGGGGGGCTGGCCAGGGGACGGGAGCACGGCTTGGAAAGTTGTGGGGCATCAGATTCTGCGTGGTGAGCAATTGCATCACTCACTTTGTATTTTCTTTTATTAGTGTTGTGGCTGTTATCATTATTCTCTCTCTCTCTCCCCTCCTCTCTCTTGTTACAGACTGTTGTGGGGGGGGGTGTGTGGATATAAGGTATAAGTAGTTTCTGCCATAAAAGGTAAGGTTTTGACAGCTTCTGCCATCGATAATGAAGTTTCAATTGCTTCTACCATTAATAAAACTTTTTAAATTGATTGTTTGGTGTTACATCACCTTAATTTAGCCCAAGGGTATTTTGAACAATCGGGTCTCTCAGAGTTGTCCAGGGTGGCCCTCTTGGCACCTGACAACACCTTCAGACAAACACATGCTGTCATTTAAGGCACGAAGCCAGTAGGAAAGACAAAGCTATTAAGAGCAATTTCAAAAGCAATTAGATATTATTAATTCAGTTCCTGTGTAAGTAAGTCTTTCCTACTTTATGGATGTTCCTGCATTTGTGAGTAGGACTCATTACAACCTTTTGGGACATTTCTGTTTTCTTGAATACTTGAGCTGTTATGGACAGTCTACCTCAGAGACTTTTGGAGTTAAAGTTTTTTTATTGCTGTATTACAAAATGCACTCTTTTTGTTCTTGCCTCCTTTGTTAATAAGCCAAAGGATATTGGGCATTTTTTGAATACTGAAGCGACATTCCAGGGAATAGTTAGTTTGTTTAGCTTTTTCTTTATTTTTAAAAAATTTGAGGTTGTGTATGTGACCTAACAAGTACCTCAGCTTTGCTGAGCTTGGGTTTAAAAATTACCAAAGTCTAATGAAATTTTCCTCCTGTTTAATAGTGAGAGTCAGGCATCACGGCATTGAAGTAGACTAAAGTTCTTAGTCCAGTCAAAGAAGCTCAAGAGTTTTTCATTGTGTTGTTACTTGGTGGCTTTACACAGTTGCCAGTGAACAGACCTCAAATTAATTGAAGGGATATTGACTGATGCAATTAAAGTTTTCCTGTGTTATGTATCAGTCTGTTATTATTTTCTTCATTTCAAGGCATGCAAACTGAAAAAAAAGCGGAGATTATGTGTGAAAAAACAGTCAGTAGTAAATGCGAAGTATTTTGATTTTTTGCTTTGAATTTGCATGCTGTGCGAAAGATGTATTTGATATAAAGTAATTTTAAAGCTTTTTAAAGTCAATTCAGAATCATGCTGTTCTAAACAAATTGCTATGATGGATACATTTGGGAAGATACAGCGTGGAATGCACAGTTATTAAATAACGGTTCCATTTACTAACCTGATTGAGCTTTGAATCCTTTGTATTCTTTGCTATGCACAGTTGTGTGGTGCTTTTTTTTTGTTGTTGGTTCGTTGGTTGGTTTTGGGGTGTTTTTTTTCGTGCAATAGTGCTTGTAGCAGGTAAGACAGCTGTTGTTGGAGGCTGCATGCATTAACTGAGAAATACACTTTGCTTTCCCCCCCCCTCCTTTTAATCAAAATAACAAACCTAAAACTGCGTGGAACAGCACGAGGACTTCTAACTAAAATTTTTGTAAAACTCAAAAAACATCATAGGCAGCTGCAATTCAACGTGTGTACATAATTGGCAATATTAACATTGGTATGGGCACAGTGATTAAGTTTGCCTTTTTCTGAAGAATTATCAAACTAAATTAGGCTTACAGCAGTGATCTAGTTAATTCTTCCATTTGTGGGCTTGTGCAGTTTGTTCAGTCTCTGTGGTTTTTAATTCATCAGCAGAACCAGCTGACCTGGGCTCAATAGGGCTCAATGCTGTCACTGTGTGTTCTGTGGAAGAAGCGTGAAATCTTTTTATACACACAGTGAATGGGCTATAGTGTCTTATTTATAAGACTGTATTCTTTGAGTAGGTTCAGACTTTCTTTGAATGGTATTTCATTTGCCTATGAACTCTGTAGCAGTTTGCATGGATTGCTTAGTACATTTATTACATATTTTGTTGTCCTTCACTTTCATATTTAAATGAATAAAGCTGAAGGTGATGGTTACCACTTTTATCTTACAACTTTTTCACATTATTTATGACAGACAATATATTTTCCTTTCTTTTCCATTTTAAAATTTGATTTACAAAGTAGAACTATCTCGCATGTTCTGTATGGAATTAGAAATGGGGACTGTTCATTACTTTTAGATGTAAAGAATCAAAACTATTAGAAAGATGTGCTGATTAGGTTTATTAGTATTTGCCTGAACAGTAATGTCTTTTTAGCATACTGAATAACATCACTTGTAGGTGGTAAAAGAACATTACTAGGGGCCAGCATATTACATATTTCAACATGAGCATTGCTTGAAGGAGCCATGTGTTTCATTGTGGAGACTCAGAGTGTCCAGGGGAAGCTCTGCTGAAAGTTTTGTGTCCTCAGCAATCTGCAAAATAAAGCCATGTAATGAGATACTTGAAGGGACTATCTATATGTCCAACTGCAGTAAAATTTAGAGGTACCTGAGCGCCATTTTAAATACTGAAGGTAGAAGTTCCTGCAAGGTCTAATTTATCCAACATTTCAGCTTTTATTCTTATTTAGGTAACTTTAGGTCAATAGAAGTTTTCAATGTAGACGTCCTCAAGGGATCCTAAACTTCAACTTCCATTAGAAAGCAAAGCCTTCTGTGATTCTTCTATCTGGCATTTCAAGTGTTTTATTTGTTATTGTCACAGGGAGCCATGTCTAGTTGTTCTTGAGTGAGTAATTTCTTTTCAGAAAGGCTATTAGGAGAGTAAGAGTAATTGAGGTAGATAAAATGGGGCACTGAGGTCCCCTTCTTCCCCTCCCTCCCATATGTGTCTAAATTATTGTATTAACTACACTGTAGTGACTACATGATCTAATGATACAAGTATAAGCAGTTGCTGCTCTCTTCAAATTATGATCCTAGTGGGAGTTTATTTCTTCAAGCATCAAATTCATTTGCTAAGGGCAGCATATCAGCAAATTGTAACTGTCAGCATCTGATGCAGATCAATACACCAGTAACCATTAAATCTTATTGTTCTCTCCGCAGAGGGAATGGGATGATGAATTTTTAACACTTTCAATTCAACCCTGTTGCAGAGCCTGTTTTTAAAAGAACTATGTGCCTGTAGAAAATGCCCTTTCCCTTCTAGAATATTAGCCTCCGGTTCTTGGGTTTATATTTTCCTGCTAATTCTCATGGAGTGTCCTAGCCCTATAAAGCTTCTTACAAGGTTAGATTTGGTTTTTTTACAGACTAAAAAGGAAAAAAATCTGAAACATGTCATGTCAGCTGCAGCATGTTAGAAGGCTTTTCTGCCTTTTTTTTCTTTAAAAACTAAAATGTTATTGTAATAGTGTACAGTTCAGCAATGACCCAGTGCCAAAAATCTTGACAGATGCTTCATGCAGTGCTTATGTCCACACACCCTGCATGAACGTGAGACTCTGTTGGGCATGGTGTGCATGGAAGGTCTAAATGGCTCTTGAGAATCTGTGGAGCGTGTCACACACTGATACTGCATGCTTGGCAGGGATTCAAAAGGTTTGGTTTGCTGCATTGGCAGTGGAAACTGGGAGGTTGAATTTTTCAAGAGTCCATCAGTATAGTCCTATGCTATATCGTATCGTTTACATAATATTGAAATTAATTTTAGAGAAAATAGTAAATATTTCAGAATGCCAATGTCCTGGGTTCGGCTGTGATAGAGTTAATTTTCCCCAGAACGCTGGGAGGGGGACAGCCGACCCAGAGCAGCCAGGCAGGTGTTCGATCCCCCCGCCGTCCCGCCCAGCCCACAGCCGGGGGGCGGGCCGGGCAAGGGCGGGGAGCGGCCGGGAAGGGCGCGGGGCGGCTCCGGTTCCCGCTCCGGGCGGTGAGCGATGGTGCTGCCCATCGCTCGGTTGTGTTCTCTCCTGTTAGCGTTATAGTTGTTATTGTTACTGTTCTCTCTGTGCTGTTGCATTAAACTGTCCTTACCTCACCCCACGAGGGCCGCCCCTTTCTCTGCTGATTCTCCTCCCCGTCCCGGTGGGGGGTGGGGGGGGGGTGCAGTGAGCGAGCGGCTGCGTGGTTCTGTGCTGCCGGCTGGGCTCAAACCACGACAACCAGATACCTAGTTAGCCTATTTAGTCTTGGGGCAACAGATAGAAAACTGCTCTTTTCTTAAATTGTATATCTAATAAAAATGTGACTTTCAGCACTGGAAATACATGCTAACATTTAAATAAATCTGCTGGTGACAGGCTACAAACACATTTTATAGGGTACTGTACCTTGTTGTTTTCACATTGAAATGATTGTTGAGGTCACAATAATAGGCCTTAAGATGACAAGGAAGTACAAATCTGTGGCTGTTCTGCCATGCTCAAAACAGTGACATGAGCCTTTATGTGCATAGGTTGGGTTTTTTACCCCTTACTGAGTTCCTCTGTCTTATATCTTTAATAATCTCCTGATTTTATCTTCAGGATACTGCAAATGTAGTCAAGTTAGTGAACGGCTAGAACAACCTCTGAGTACTATGGAAGTATTTTTGCTCAGTGTTGGGCTTTACTGGGAAACAACATGATCACAGAACTGGGTTAGAGAAATGAGCTAGGATATGGTTTTGGTTGTAATATGTTTTTTCTAACAAGGTTCTGTAATGTCTATCTTCATTCATGGTGATTTAAGCCATCCCAAGAGGGATAATTTTATGCCTTTGAATGCAGACCAGTTCATAGTATCTGCATTTTACAGTAGATAACACTGAGCTTTCATGCCACAAGACAAAGTTAGAGAAGAGATGTGAGGGTTTTGATCAGTGATTCTTTCCTTCATTCTTTAGTGCAGCTCACCCAGTCTTCTCATACTCCACTTGTGGAAATATTTTCTGGACTTTCAACATCATTGGGAGCAGCTATGGATCTGTCTTTGTTCTGGGTCACAGTGATGGATCTGTTTTAATTTTCATGTTTTCATGGTAGTTGTGCATATCACATCTACAAGGAAGGCTCATTGATGGAAATACTTCCTCTTTAGGAAAAGCAATTAAAAAAAAGAGCAGTTTTTGTATTGTCATAATGGCTTTAATTGTTGGTGTATTTCAGAAAAACCTTTGCACTGTTCAGAAAGCCATTCAGCACATGTGGGCAGCCACACACATTCAGTCTGAGAGAATTAAAATGTCTGTTCAAGGCTGATAACATCGAGCCAGGGGCAGGACCTGCAGGAAGAAAGTTGTGTTTGGGACAGAAGTCCAAATTTTAGATTCTTGAAATCTTTGAGTTGTTGCTGTCTATCTCAGGAAATGCGCAGTCTAGAGGCACTTCAGTTTCTGTTTGCAAGCGTCTCCATGTGCTTGAAGATGTGCCTTTGGGTAAGTATCATTAGTTGTATTTGAACTAATTACATTTCTGTGCGAATTGAAGCTAGAATACACATCTCCTACCTTCCAGCTAATTGTTCCAACAAAGGCTTTAATGAACACATTGTCATGGTGTGTTGCAAGCAGCTGGAAACTGGTTCTTCTCCTGTTTTGATTTGATCAAAAGACACATTAATTAATGTGATGTTAAACTCAACTTAATAAGCTGTACTGAAAGAGAAGATTGTAACTCAGGCTCAGCACTTGCTAACATGGTGTCATGGCTCAGCACACATGAAGCATCTTTTGTGTCTACAATCCTGGCACCTCCAATTTCTCTGAGCAGCAAATACTTAATGGTTCGATACATAGGAGAATATGCGGAACAGGAAAGGCTGAATATGCTCTATCTGCTGCAGACTTTCTTTCTTTCATTATTTTCCTTCATATTCCATAAATGGGGAAAAAATTTTACTTTCAGGAGAAAATACCGTACATACAGTAAAACGACAACAAAAAGAAGAAACAACACTTCTGTAAAACAAACATGTAAAGCGTGGTTGGAAAAGTATTTCTGTGAAAGTGACATTTCAGTTCTCCATATTTATTTGCTGTTGAAGCTTCTGGATCAGATGTGCTCAGTTAATAAGTCAAAGAAAGATATTTCTAACAGCCCACGTACCATGCCCAGTGATTTATCTGAAATTCAGGCTGTGTTCATTCCACTTCCTGCATCATCACTAATATAAACCATCTGGACTCATAATTTCATTGGCAGTCCTGCTGATGCATTTTGCAAATGAAACATCTTTCTTATTTTGGCTTTAAGTCATTGGCAGTATACATTACCATAAACCTGATTCGGGCACTGAAATAAACAGTTTATTTCAAAAGGCAGAAAAGGAGAATATACGTGCAGATGACAAGGTTACTTTTTTCTGAAATCATTTGTTCAGAACTGTAAATAAAACAAGTTGGTTGGGAGATTGTATATAAGAATCTCTTTTCACAGACACGTAAAACTTCAATACTTATCCTAACTTTTGGTCTGTCCCTGTTCAAAAACAAAATTTTACTTTATGCTGTAGAGAATGACAAAAATCTCAGAAATATGCCCTAGTACTTCCTTCCAATTAGTCCCTTGAAATAATGAGAATATTTGGAAGTATAGTGTTCACTGTTATATGTAAAGTAAACCTACATGCTACTTTTAAAACATGATACAATACTATATTTATTATATACAATAGTAATGAGAGACTGCGAATCAGGTTAGAGCACCTTTTGTGGGCAAGGAGGTTCAGTCCAGCATTGAAGGACATACAGGACAGGGCAGCAGTTTTGCAGTTAGTTCAAGCTGCAATTGTCACATTCCCCCAAAGTTTACCTGTAACTCAGATGAATAGTTTTAACTTAGTCACTTCTCTGACTTGACTTAGGACCAAAACCTTATGCTGTCAAAAAGAAGTGGCGGTTGCAGGGACAAACAGAGGTCATGGGACAGAAACACGAGTAAAGAGCATGAATGTATGACCTTCTGATGGCATTTGATGGAGTTAGTGTGAGCTCATTACACATCAGTGGAACGATACCCACCCTGCCATGGAGTGTGGGAAGTCTGGTGAGCATTAGTGCTGTATCTGAGTCAAGATGTAAATTTATTCATCATCATTTAACATTACTTAATCTTATTTAACTTGTGACTCTTCATTTATGTTTAAAAAGCTTTCTATTGAATCAGGAACAAAAGTGGATGAAAATGGATTTTCTGTTGTTCTTTTAAGAGGCCAACTGATATGCAAATTCTAAGGAATAAAAAAAGCTTTATGATAGGAGGAGGCAATGACTCTGAACAGGTGGTCAGGAGAGGCTGTGAACCCTTGACAATTTTAAAAACTTGACAGGACAAGACCCTAAGAAAATTGGTCTAGTTTTTGAACTAGGGTTTAGAGTAGGAAGTTGAACTAGATGAGTTCCAGAAGTATGTTCAAGCCTGAAGCAAAGAGATGAACTCAACAGCGCTTTGTCACTGTTAAGCAGGTATTCTTCACGGGGATTGCTCCACCAAATGTGTGCGTGGAATGCTTTTGAGGACCAGTGTATATGGGGTTATAATTATACATATTCATTACCTGAAACAAAGAAACCATTTACATATTCATGAATTTCCACGAAGTCATACATATATGTTAATTAACTTTTGCACATGCGCATTGCAGCTCTCGGGTGGTCTCTGGTGGTCGTTCACTGCTTCTTCATCTTTTTACTGAGTCTTCCTCACTTGTTGGCTGGTTGACCTTTTGTCCTGAGCATGCTCAATTTGTCTTGTTTTTTCAAGCCAAACCGCAGAACTGACTTTAACTAGTTACTAGTCACTAGTGACTTTAACTGGTCGCTTTAACTCTGCTTCTCCCTCTTATCACTAGTTTCAGACTCTGTTTAGTCTGCTAAGTCAGCAATCATAAAGGGTCAGCTCGCACCGCTGTGTTATTATAAAACTACAATGCTAGCACTTATTCAGTGTTCTATATTCTATATTCTAAGCTAACAAATAGCAAGCAAGTCAGTCTTACAAAATCATTTGTAGTATTATTTGTAATATTAATTAAAATGAATTAATATCCATTAAAATTGTATATTCTAAAATGGACTATTTACATTAAAAATGAACTATTTACTTTTCTTTATTTCAAGCCTATGGATCCTATAATAATACTGTAAGTGACCATGATAAAATTTGGTGGTTTTTTCCCTGATCTCTTAGAGAAAACATGTCTTAGGATTCAGTGGGAGGCAGTCTGTATGCAGTCTATCCATTTTTCTTTACTAAATGATCTGAACTTAACCACTAGAAATTTTTTTTCTCCCTTTGAATTGTCTTTGATAGTTCCTGGTTGGACATTTTGGAGCAGGCATATGTACCCTGGCAGGAAGTTTATTTTGGTGAGCTGCAAATGTTGACAACTTAGTGATGATGAGTCTTTGTGTATGATAAGTCTCCTTTCTTTAAACTTCATTGAAGAAACAGAAAAGCTAAATTCCTTGTGTTTTAACACTTGGGTGTGAAGAAGGTGACTTAGTATCCAAAGAGCTAAATGCACGATTCTTAGTCACAGTTGGATTCTTGTTCTTTTGCCTGTTAATGACCAGCTGGGAGGAGTTAATGGTCCTCAATTGCATCTTGGATCATTAACCTCTGAAGAGATTATTTCTTAGTAAGCGCCTGCTGTTAAGAATTTTACATTACAAACTAAACGTATTGTAATGTCTTCTGAAATGCTTCTGGCTTTTTTTCCCTGAACTTACGCATTGTGTATGAGATGTCATCGCCTTGACATAACTTTTTATTTGCTGCCACTTAAACTGTCAACAAGGAAGGCATCAAGAAGTTCCTTCCAGTTTAAATATTGAAGAAGTCAATACTCAAAAGTATTTTGTTATTGGAATTGAAATCCATTCTTTTGATAGCATGAGGACAGGGATGGTGATTACATGTAATCTCCATAATGTGAGTAGTGTTGGCTTTGTTGCATATTGGGACTCTGCAGCATCTATGATAATTCTTTGAGATACGCACACCACATATAAATGCACTCGATGTGTTATATTTTTTTTCTTTACATTCATCTTTTATTAGTTATTGGGAATGGCTGTACAAATAAGTTTGAGGTAAATGATCATGAAATCTGTGTACTGTCTCAAATAAATTGATGCATCTAATGCCAGAAAAAAATGGGAGTAGGAGGAAAGTCTTAGATTTATTAGTGAGTTTATTCCAGAAATTTTCAACATAAAGCAAGTATCTTTAACATAATTACCATTTTTATCTAACAGCACTGGAAATTACAAAAGCTCTAGAAATCACACAATTTGGAGTTTTTTTAATATTACAACTTTAAAATCTTAGACCTTTCTCTTCTCTATTAGCGTAGGAATATTTCTACTCCGTAATATTACAGTGTGTCTACTCATAGCAGAATTCATAATGAAACAGCTTCTGTATTTCAGATTTCCCGTATCAATTTTGAAAAGGATTTGGCAAAATGTAGTCCGTGACATTCTTCTCATTAACTTGATCTTCACAGGCGACCCAATCAACTAACGATTTTTGACGAACAAAATACAGTAAAAGACTACTTTATAGTAGAAGTTCTATGCTTAGCTTGATGCGTGAAGATGTATGGATATTTTTAAACACTTCTCTCCTGGCTGGAAGGGAGGTATAGTACAAGTAATTTCTTTTCTTTTACTGTAACATCTAATAAACTGTGAACTACAGAGCTGCTTCAAATTAGAGAAAACCTGTTCAGTCCGGTCTGCTTCTCCTTTATAGCTGATCTGAAAACACTTAACTTATGAAAAAATGTCTTGGTAATTGGAATTGAAGCTTAACATGATACGCCTGGGGTATTCAGTGTTCAAATACTAAGACAAAATCTAGAAAGAAAGAAGTGCGAACTTGTCTGATTGATTGGGCTGTCTCGTGGTTTGAGCCCAGCCGGCACGGGGAGGAGAATCAGCAGAGAAAGGGGCAGCCCGCGTGGGGTGAGGTAAGGACAGTTTAATGCAACAGCACACAGAGAGAGAGAGAACAGTAACAATAACAACTATAACGCTAACAGGAGAGAACACAACCGAGTGATGGGCAGCACCATCGCTCACCGCCCGGAGCGGGAACCGGAGCCGCCCCGCGCCCTTCCCGGCCGCTCCCCGCCCTTGCCCGGCCCGCCCCCCGGCTGTGGGCTGCGCGGGACGGCGGGGGGATCGAACACCTGCCTGGCTGCTCTGGGTCGGCTGTCCCCCTGCCAGCGTTCTGGGGAAAATTAACTCTATCATAGCCGAACCCAGGACACTATCCACCCCTTATTCTATACCATCTACGTCATGCCCAGATACTACACTTCCCAAGGAACTACCACCACCCTTACTGTCCATACATATATATATATATACACACAAGACAGGATTCTGTCTGTTACAACAGTCTTTCAGGGCAGGAGGGATCGTGTGTGTAGTGATGGACTGTTGCATGCTGTGTCCGGAGCTCATGGCTGGTGTAGCTGCTGTGGTCTGTGCTCATGATCTGCAAGGTGAAGGTGTTGATCTCGCAGAAGCTGCTGGGCGCCAGTCGAAGCCAGTTCAAGTTCCATCACTACTACGCTCCAGTGATTTCGATGGCGTGGATGTTGATCACGGCCCTCGTGGTCAATGCTGAGGCTGACAGTCATGCCACGTGGGTCTGCCTGTGTAGCAGCGCATGCGTGGTTTTGGGCCTACATACTTCCATCACTGGCTGTTCTCCCCCCGAATCAAATCCCCTTGAGGTACACATTGGACTTTCCCATCCTTCTGCATTACCCACCAAGTGCACCCAGGTCCTTGAGCAAACGTAATCCCACGAATGGGTTTACTTTTGCCTGAGGCAGGATTAACCCAGACTGTTTTCCCTAGCATGTTCTTCATGTGCACTACAGGGACTTTATCCCCATCTACAGTATGTGGAACCCTTGACTGGGCAGGGCCAGCTCGATTAGTAGACCCTCTAGTGTTAACCAGCCAGGTGGCTTTTGCTAAATGTGTGTCCCAATGTTTGAAGGTCCCACCACCCATTGCTTTCAATGTAGTCTTTAACAGTCCATTGTATCGTTCAATTTTCCCAGACGCTGGTGCATGATAGGGGATGTGGTATACCCACTCAATACCATGTTCTCTGGCCCAGGTGTCTATGAGGTTGTTTCGGAAATGAGTCCCATTGTCTGACTCAATTCTTTCTGGGGTGCCATGTCGCCATAAGACTTGTTTTTCAAGGCCCAGGATAGTGTTCCGGGCAGTGGCATGAGGCACAGAGTATGTTTCCAGCCAACCAGTGCTTGCTTCCACCATCGTAAGCACATGGCGCTTGCCTTGGCGGGTTTGTGGAAGTGTAATATAGTCAATCTGCCAGGCCTCCCCATATTTATATTTCAGCCATCGTCCTCCATACCACAGAGGTTTTAGTCGCTTGGCTTGCTTGATTGCAGCGCACGTTTCACATTCATGGATAACCTGTGCAATAATGTCCATGGTCAAGTCCACCCCTCGATCACGAGCCCAGCTATAAGTTGCATCTCTTCCTTGATGACCTGAAGTGTCGTGGGCCCAGCGAGCCATGAATTTTTCACCCTTATGTTGCCAGTCTAGATCCACCTGGGCCACGTTGACTTTAGCAGCCTGGTCCACCTGTCGGTTGTTTTGATGTTCTTCAGTGGCCCGACTCTTGGGTACGTGGGCATCTACATGACGTACCTTTACAACCAGCTTCTCCAGCTGAGCAGCAATACCTTGCCATAATTCAGCGGCCCAGATGGGTTTACCTCTGCGCTGCCAGTTGCTCTGCTTCCATTGCTGTAACCACCCCCACAGGGCGTTTGCCACCATCCATGAGTCAGTGTAGAGGTAAAGCATTGGCCACTTCTCCCGCTCAGCAATGTCTAAGGCCAGCTGGATGGCTTTTACTTCTGCAAACTGGCTCGATTCGCCTTCTCCTTCAGCAGCTTCTGCAACCCGTCGTGTGGGACTCCACACAGCGGCCTTCCACCTTCGATGTTTTCCTACAATGCGACAGGACCCATCAGTAAACAGGGCATACTGCTTCTCATTATCTGGTAGTTCATTATATGGTGGAGCTTCTTCAGCACGTGTCACCTCTTCCTCTGGTGACATCCCGAAATCTCCGCCTTCTGGCCAGTTTGTAATTACTTCCAAGATTCCTGGGCGGCTAGGGCTCCCTATTCGAGCCCGTTGCGTGATCAGTGCGATCCACTTACTCCATGTGGCATCAGTTGCATGATGTGTGGAGGAGACCTTCCCTTTGAACATCCAGCCCAACACTGGTAGTCGGGGTGCCAGGAGGAGCTGTGCTTCAGTACCAATCACTTCTGAAGCGGCTCGGACCCCTTCATATGCTGCCAATATCTCCTTTTCAGTTGGAGTATAACGGGCCTCTGATCCTCTGTACCCCCGGCTCCAAAACCCTAGGGGTCGACCTCGAGTCTCTCCTGGTGTTTTCTGCCAGAGACTCCAAGCAGGGCCATTCTCCCCGGCTGCGGTGTAGAGAACATTTTTTACATCTTGCCCTGCACGGACTGGCCCAAGGGCTACTGCATGAACTATTTCCTGTTTAATTTGTTCAAAAGCTTGTCGTTGTTCAGGGCCCCATGTAAAATCATTCCTCTTCCGGGTCACTTGATAGAGAGGGCTTACAATTTGACTGTAATTTGGGATGTGCATTCTCCAAAACCCCACAACACCTAGGAAAGACTGTGCGTCCTTTTTATTAGTTGGTGGAGACATAGCTGTTATCTTGTTGATCACATCCATTGGGATCTGACGACGCCCATCTTCCCATTTTATTCCCAAAAACTGGATTTCCTGTGCTGGTCCCTTGACCTTACTTCGTTTTATGGCGAAACCGGCCTTCAGAAGGATTTGAATTATCTTCTTCCCTTTCTCAAAAACCTCTTCTGCCATGTTGCCCCACACGATGATGTCGTCAATGTATTGCAGATGTTCTGGAGCTTCGCCCTGTTCCAGCGCAGCCTGGATCAGTCCATGGCAAACGCTGGGGCTGTGTTTCCACCCCTGGGGCGGTCGATTCCAGGTCTACTGGGTGCAGCTCCAAGAGAAAGCAAACTGTTGTCTGCACTCTGCTGCCAAAGGGATTGATAAAAATGCATTATTGATATCACTTGTGGCATACCACTTGGCTGCCTTTGACTCCAGTTCATATTGAAGCTCTAGCTGTCTGGCACAGCAGCACTCAGTGGTGGGGTGGCTCCATTCAGGCCACCATAGTCTATCGTTAGACTTCACTCACCATTGGACTTTTGCACTGGCCATATGGGACTGTTGAAGGGTGAGCGAGTCTTGCTGATCACTCCTTGGCTCTCCAGTCAAT
>VZSC01017419.1:300819-398479 GCA_013398225.1 Steatornis caripensis | reverse complement strand
TCCAGATGCGGCCTCACCAGGGCAGAGTACAGGGGGAGGATCACCTCCCTCAACCTGCTGGCCACACTCTTCTTAATGCACCCCAGGATGCCATTGGCCTTCCTGGCCGCAAGGGCACACTGCTGGCTCATGGTGAGCCTGTTGTCCACCAGCACTCCCAGGTCCTTCTCCACAGAGTTGCTCTCCAGCAGGTCAACCACCAACCTGTGCTGGTGCTTGGGGTTGTTCCTCCCCAGGTGCAGAACCCTACACTTGCCTTTGTTGAACTTCATCAGTTCATATCTGCCCGGTTCTCCAGCCTGTCCAGGTCAGCATATGTCTACCTCTGTTCCGGTCCTTCAAAGTTACCTTAATAGTCAAAGAGGAACAGACATGCTGAGGCCAGATCATCAGATAAATAATGTCTAGATTAAGTCATTTCTCTCTACAGATTAAACAGGGACTCTAGACAACTAGCTCAGATGTGGTTGTGTGCACCTGAAGATAGGTAACATGGCTGCAGCCCCAAGAGATCAAAAATTAAAAAATAAGAAAGGGATATTTCTGACAGTTTCTTTGCAAAATAAGAAAAAATCATGATGGCAGAAAAATATCTCTTCAGAGATCTAACCCATAGTAAGTGTTATTCTATATTTCATCAAAGCAAGAAACCATACACAATGTTAAGCAAGTATATTCTAAAATATTCTAGTGTCCCAAAGATATTGAGCCTCCTCCCTGCCAAAAAGAAAACCGTGGCAGGCCATAAATATTTTGAGAGCAAGTTTTTCACAAAGTAATAACAATTTTCTAAGTCCTCAGGATAAAAAAAAAAAAAAGAGTATCTGCACGACTGATACTGAGCACAAGCTTATGTGGGTCGCACTTCTGTCCGTGGAGTGTCTGCAGATAACTGTAAAGCAAGGTCAGGGTAGTATCTGGCAGTAACTGAGGCTACTGGCAAAAATTACACGGTACTACATGCTCAGCTGCAGATCTGAGTGTAGGTTGCCAGTAAAAAATGGTGAAAGCAGGCCTACAAGAAATCATGCCACATGTCTGCAATAATTATTTTGGTTCCTTCATTTCTTTAGTGTCCTGTGTTTGATTTTACGGGAGTGGGAATTTTAAAGAGTTTTTGCTCATTAGCAAAAACCTGAGACATGAAACATGGAAAAATTGTTGCTTGTTTCTGAAAATCCTACTTCAAAGCTACAACTGAAATGCCTCTCTTGGGTATAACAGGGCTCCTGTGTTTCCATAATGTGATAAAATGTCAGACCTATCTTTCTATTTACAATAATTTGGCTGTATTAAATATGTGGCGATATGTCTGAGGGGGTTTTGTTTTGGTTTTGTTACAGAAAAATGGAAAACCATAACCAACAGCAAGAGATGGAAAATATTTATGTCAACAAGAGTACAAGCTCAGCAGAAGTGGAATTTTCTACCTTCTAAATATGCAGCTAACATATTAATCACAAGGCTACGTGGCTTTTGGCAAGGATCCAAGGTTAGAAGATGCATTACTTTAGCCAACAGGGGACTGTCCACCTCCCCTGGCCATGAATGCTACAAAAAGATGCTGAGGGTGGTTCTAAGAGTATTAAAAGCAATACGGCTGTAATAGATTTAACATATAAACACGAACATCCGTAGCTCACACCGAGTCTTAGCAGTAAATATTATGGTTTACTTTCAAAAAGTGATTAAAGTATTTAATTATGTGCAGAGCATTCTTACAAAACAAAAATGATCAACTGTTGGGAACACACTGATCTAGTTTGCACACAGACAGTAAAAGATATGGAAAATTTCCAATAACACTATAGCTTTCAGTGGAGTCTGAATTTGCTTTGACTGCAACAGTTTAAACACTGGTGCTAGAAGGCCAAGCTCTGCTCTTCTTTAAAGAAATCTATCAGAATATGCAGAATTGCTTTGGATTTGCCCTAGATTCAGGTAAAGCAAGATCTGGTTCATGAAGTTCAATGTGGTCATGTATAGAAGTTTAAAATGAAACTTCAGGAAGATCTCTGCACTTTCTTGTATTTTATTATAAAACTATGTGAGATTGAAAAAAGATACACTAGGTTTTCATTAGGGACTACTGATTTTAAGGGAAAAGCTGTTAATTTGTATGTTTTAGAATCCCACTTTCAACTCCAATCAATTATAATTTAATTGTAATTGCTTTTTAGGTTTCATTAAGCAACAGAGTAAAAACAACACTGGTCCAAAAGTTCTCTAGACTTACCCTTCTACTCAGGTCAATATCAATTTTCCTCCAGAGACAACAAGGACAGTGGCGGAAAGCCAAACCCGTGTCTCTGCAGCCCCAGAAATTCTCAGCTTTAGCTTATGATTAAAATCCCCTGAGTCCACTTTTAGGCCTCGTTTGAAGGAGTCCAAAGATGCAAAGCTGCCAGCCAGTGACTTGCCTGAGCTCTTCTCTCTGTTTCTGCACAGGGAGAGGATTGGGCAGGCCCCGGCTTCCTTAGGAGTAAGTCTCCTCAGGAGACTTTCTCCTGTTCAGAAAACTGGACACTTACAGGATACACTCTTGAATTGTGCAGGACAATGGAGGGAAGAGGGAAGAATTTCCTTCTCAGATTCAGACACTAGTCTCTTCTATTCTGCTTATTTGTGATGTCTGCCGCCCAACCCTGGAGCCCTTGGCCAGTTGCTTCAGCTGAGGATAATTGTTATGCATATTCTGTTAAGTGTGGCATCTATCCTAGGAACTGCCTACTGGAGCGTTACAGAAAATTGAGAGTCAAACATTTTAAATATATTGATCAGATTTGGCTCTAAAACTCTTTTAAAATGGATCTGGATGGCAATGTGATGTGACACCATCTGGGTTTTTCTCCTGTTTGGACATACAGTGGGTGGATGCTTTGGCACTGACAAAATAAGAATGTTATTGGAGCAGTCCATGTTGACGCTTCCCCAGTCAAGCTGATGCCAGATCTCTCTGGCTGAAATCCTGGCCCTTTTGACATCAACAGGAACTTTGCCATCAAATTCAGGATGGCACACACTTTCCTTCAATCTTGAGTTAACATAAGCTCAAGCCTCATATCTGGAATAATCACACAGGACAGAACTTAGAGGAATGGATCATGATACAGCTTTTTATGTGGTCTTCTGGCACAGATAAGACAGCAAGGAGTGCTATTCTCTAAAAATACACAGGTGTGAACCACTTACTTGAAATAAACTTATTGTATAAACTTTCTGCCAAGCAGTTTATTGTGTGCAGTAGCTTGAAAACAATTGAAAAGAGCCATATCTAGCTGAACTGTAAATGTTTGCATTGAAGTCCTTCATAACATCAGGACTGGTAAGTCATCAAAACAAAAAAAGAGAAAATAATAAAATGCCCTTATTTGGCATGAATGCTGACAGAGTAATCTCCAAAAAAGATGAAACCAACAGATACTACAGTGTGTTCTAGTTCTCCAGTTACATTGTCTATTTACTTTGGCTATAGTCACTTAGCACCAATGAACATGGGACAGAGAAATAGTGATGGCTAATGGATGCTATGGCAGGTGGTATATGTTTGAACTTTCCAGACATCAGGCAATAATGCTCACATAGAGCTGTGGAAAATACGACAAAAAAGAAAATCTGGAAGGTCCAAAGGTCTTATATTAGAAGAAAAACAACAAAAAAAACCACCAAAAAATGAAAATTCATACGGCTTTCATTCCAGTAATAAAGCTGCAGATGTAAAATCTGAATACATCAACAGCCAATTAGCTACATCATGGCAGGGCAAATCATGTGCTGCAAAGTAATGAATGAGAAACCTCTTGCTGTATCATGGGAGCTGTTAAAAGTATATAAAGCTTGAGAAGGGAGTACCAGATTTGTGTTCCTTAGTGACTCCTATTATCATTAAGAATGCACCATTAATGCAGGCACAAAAGCAAGGAAAAAAAGACTTTAAAATGTTTAGGGGAGCATAATCTTATGACACCAAACGTTAGGCAGATTATTTAATTGAAATCTTTACATACCACACTTCATTTTACACAGCAGTTTTCATCCTGAACGATGCGAAGTGCTTTCAACATAAGGGTTGTAGATGCAACACAAGCCCAACAAAAATCTTTGAAAATGTGCAAATCTAATCCCAATAAAGCAAGCACAGAGAAGCATGAATTAGAGTGTGACATCCAAGGTGGTGTTCAAAGAACAAACACCTTTTAAGAGCAAATAGTAAACATCAGTAGGAAATTAATTAAGTATAAGTGAAGCAAGAAGCCCATGTAGAATCTGTGAGTCTAGCGGCTAGGAAGGAGCAACTATTTAAAAGGAGGACATTGATGAGAATCTGGATGGTTGTCTGCCTCGATTTTAACCACCAGAACATTGAGCATTTCCCTTCCTTTCCTCCCTCATAGCCACAATGAGGTACTCCTGAAGAAGGAGATGACAGAAGAACAGGTGCTAGAATAAACTCAGTACTTACGTGCCCTACACCACCAGGTCCAGGTGATTTACCCTTTAGGCTCCTTGTACAGATGTTCATGCATGAGGTAGCTGAGCTGCTGACTGCGTTTGTCACAAACAGCAGACACTTCCAGAGGACTGGAAAGTAGTAGGCATTGCATGCATTTTAAAACTGATTCTATAATTGATCCAAGAAACTGCAGGTAATGATTTAGACGTGGGAAATTGGTCGAGTTTATTATGAAGCACAGAGCCCATAAGCTTATGGACTTGACCCACAATCCCTCACAGGCAACGCAGAAGGCAGCAGCAGATCATGGTTTGCAGCTCATTAACCTCAAAATGGTGTCCCAGCACTGGGAAAAAAAAGGTATAATATAATGAATAACGCAGTGCCAGAGCTTCTATTTGTACCGCTTCCCAATGCAAGGATGAGAGGTCAAGGGAAATAACAGGTGAGAAATTCAAATGTGTTTCTTTACGCATCTTCAAAAAGACCGCCCTGGGAATTTGCTGAGGCTGAGACTTTTGAGAGGATCCAGCACACTCGAAGAGCAGGAATAGCCAGAGAAGTCCAAATGAACAGCACCGCAGCATTTGAAAGGTTATTCTTAAGTGTCATTCTTCAGAACAGAAGCTGATGGATGAACTTGAGAGATAAGTACAAATGAGACTTACGGAGGCAGAAAGTGCCCGTTTGCCTCTTTCAAGGATTTGATGCCATCTGCTGAAGGCACAAAATTTTTGCCTGGGCTAGAAACTGACCAAGGGAAGGCAATGGTCGGATCCACCGTGATGCTGCGTCTGTGTGCCATAAACACTCAGCGATGCCGTGGGAAGCCACATGACAACATCTGCGCTCCACATGACTCAGGTGATGGGGAGTTAAGGAAAGGATGATGGGTCACCATTTTTCTTGGACAACATGTAGCATGGTCTGAAATACCCATGCCCAGGGAAGTAGAGTTCAGCATATCAAACCCAATCAGATGGAGGGCTGCTACAATTTCATCTGTGTTTTCAGAAAATCTAAGCCCATAAAAAGCCATTTCTAGGCTCATAAGTGAACCTGGCCAGAAGTATACATGGGCCCTGGGTCCAAGTGGCCTGGAATACCCATGTCCATGCAGGTACACTCTCTTTGCTTCACTAAGCCTCTCTTATCACCATGTCAGTCCTCCTAGTGACAATATCCCCTTGCCCGTGTTAATCCCAGAACCATGCCCAAGTAAAGTCCAGGAAATTGCAGGCTGGCACAAACCAAAACCATGCCAAGGAGCCTGCTGACAAAGGATACAGGCAATCGCGTGTCAGGTCTTGGGGACATGGCCTGGCCGAGGTTATTTGAGGTGTGCAGATGGAGGGGCCCCAGTCAGAAAGCAAAGAAGAAATGGGCCTGGTGTAAACCGAATAAAATTTTGGAAAGGCTTCACTGGGAAAGGCAGAAGAAAGACAGATAGCTGCTGTTTTAGAGGTGATACATGAAGAACACTTTGCAGGTGAAATAATTTGTAAGCGCTTTTTAGCAGCACTGACTAAAGAAGTTGGATAAACAAGATTCGGTGTTTTGTTTTGAGCATGGGTCGGTTAGGCACCTCTTCAGGAGATTCAACTTGTACAGAAAAACGAGAGTCCTGGCTATAGTCACCACAACATGCATATATTTCACAGGTTGCTTACATTGCCAGCGAAACTTCTGTGCCAAGAATTTCCTTCTAAGAGATCTCTGATACACTGCATTATTAAAAAGAGATGTTTTCCTCTGCAGGATGACGTGTTAATGTACAGAATCTTCAACAAAATGAAAAACACAAATCTAACTACCTCTTTTCATATAAGAGCAGTTTAATGGCTTGGAAGAAAATGTGATTTTTCTGTGTCTTAAAATACTGTAGGACTCGGGCAACCTTACTGATATTCCTGAAGCCATAAAGAATAAACACAATATTATATTAAATAATTTGCAGGCTAAAAATACCTTTTTATTATCGAGTACTTTCAGAGAGAAGGAACCTTAATGGATACATTCTTTTATCAATTCACTGTTATTATTGCTGTTGTTGTTTTTATTGCTGTTGCTATTGTATTGTTATTCCTGAGTCTATTTTAAACCACAGTTGGGACTGAGGTTTCACTGTAATTTGTAGAAGTGATCCATAAAATTTACATAATAGATTACTGTTACTGCAATGCATTAGATTTTGCATGGGCTGGGGTGGTGGTGGTCTTTTTGCAGTGAATGTTTTCTCAAAGGAATACAGAAGAGGTCCCAGGAGTAAAGTGTAAGCAAGCTTCCTGTTCTCGTTGCACAGCTCTGTGGCTGCACGGTGGCCATGCGGGACAGCTCGTCAGGAAACACTTTCTCCCCACGTTTTCCAGTCATGAAAAAGGCTGTGTTTGGTGTACACTTGTACTAAAGGTGGAAAAACCGACATCTTCTCTGCCTGCCTTAAGACAGACCAAGATATTAGTGTCTGAGATTTCAGTGAGAGCAGGGTCTTCTCGAGGGCTTAACTCTTTTTGGTACTAGCTGTGAAATCACTTTCATCATGATATGTCTTTCAGCATGGGCTGCTGCCACACGCACCTGAGTCCTCCTGTCTCAGTTTAGGCTGGGACCTGGTCAGCGTGTGCCGTGGCTCCTGTTTGAAGGGGGGGGGTGTGTTCATTTTGTGTGGAAGTTAAGGAGCAGGGGAAAGGGAGAAACGTGTCTGTCCTTGCCCCAGTATAGGGTCAAGACACAGCTGGGACATCTATGTGGACTAAATACTGCAGTGCAGGCAGCCACTTCACTGCTAGTTATTCACCAGAAACATCAGGATAGAGAACTTCTTCCACAAAGCGATTTGTCTCTAAGCAAATCAGACCACGCCAAAGCAAAGCAAAGCAAACTACTTGGTTCTTACCTTGCTGCCAAACCTTTGATTTGCATGAACTGAGCATGTTGCATTCTCCGGTGGGAGTCTAAAGAACAAGCAAACTCTTTTCGCTCAGGGGTAGGCCAGGGCCGTGGCACTGTTACAGCCCCTCAATCTCTACAGCAAGAAAAACAAGGAGGGAAAAAAAAAATTAGTTCCAAAATATCATGACTCTGATGCCAGTATTTCAAACGGGAGCATTATAGTAAGGTCAGTTTTATTTTGTGTATCGCTCTGCCTGAAGTTATATAAAGCCCCTTACACCTAGGTCTATAAAAGCCCCAAATCCTTGTCAATCCCCATGAACACTTCACTGAGACAAGTGAATAATATTTCTAGTTCCTAGGTGGAAAAGCTATAGTATGGAGATTAATTCCTAACCACGCAAATGGAGCGTGGAAAGATTACAACCGCAGACTTTGCCAGCCTACGCATGTCTTTGAAGTCCAGAATCCCTGGGCTATCTACTGCCACGAATCCAAATGTCTGCAGTGTTGGTTGAGCTCCCTTTGACCTCCTAAGCATGGTGAAATGAACCTCCACTCCCTGTGTGATGTTTCTGAATGACAATCTGTGTCCGTTTTATCTCCAACCTGGTATAGAGGCCTCCGTGGCACTTTCTACGGTTACTTGCTTCATCCAGATTTCCCTCCCCTCTGTGTGTATCAAAAGTCTGGCAGAAAACCCTGAGACAAAATGAAAAGCTCTCACTGACTTGCCGTGGCTGGAGATCAGCCCATCCTGGAGGTGAATCCCACCTGCAGCTGCAGAGGCAGGACGTGCCCTGCCACGGCCACGCAAACACGGGCTCACCTGACTCCAAAGCACAGTGGAGAGCACATGGTCCTCTCTGAGCAAGAACCCACACCAGATCACAAAAGGAGCTGTTGCTGCTTTCTTGGGTGACCAGGGGCAGAAATGAAACAAAAAGTGGAGAAATTACAAGAACTGCCCGCAAGAGTTTTTTAACAACATGTTCCTCACGCAGCTTCAGCAAATTCACGTTGAAGCCGGGGACGCAGATGTGTTTCCCGACAAACACAGAGAAAATGTTTTGAGCATAGCCCAGTGTCCAGCTGGTATATTGGAAATGTTTGACTGTCACATCCTTCTGGTTTCATCGTAAGGCCTTGGCAATGCTGTCATTGTCTGAAATACTGACTGTGTCCTCAAAAAAAAAGCCCTGAAGAATGACAATGTCTACTCCAGCCATCATTAAAGGCATTTTATTTTTCAGTCCCTCAGACACCAACCGCAGAGTAGACACTGAAATCTCGCTGTTTATCATTACAACACTACACTCTTTCCAGCTCATCGGCTCACCTCTCTGCTCTCCTCTCTTCACTGGTCCTCTTGTATGTCCAGACAGTTTCTGAAAGGGATGAAATTCCATGAGATCCAAGCTGACGATGCAGGTCTGCTGTTCCGGGAGCACTCACCTCAACAAGCAGCACAGAAAATATTCAGTAAAATAAGCACAAATCCATTGCTGGTAATCTGGGTCACATTACAGGCATAGCATTCACTCGTCACAAAGATGCTATGTTGGCTCTGATCCTTACTGGACCCAGAGGCAAAGAAACATAATCAACAATGACGACACAGAGCTAATTAAACATACCAGCTGAGAGTTGATCAGAAGGACTTGTCTTCACTTGGGAGCCAGCCACCAGGAACCAGAACTCCATGGACCTGTTTCTTACTCTCCATTTTTCTCCCGTGTGAAGATAAGCAAGACTGTAACATTTGGCAGTAAAATTTTGCTCTGTTTGAAGCTCGGCTAGACCAGACATGGGAAATAGTTGCCAGTGACACCTGAATTGCAGTGAATTCTAAGAAAAAAAAACACGATCTGAGAAAGAGCTGACAGCGGATGGAGGGAAGGGCGAAGAATCCCAATCCTTGTATTTGCCGGCAGCTGGAAAGGCAGCCAACGTCTTCACAAAACAGCTTTCCCGGCTCTGGGTTGCCACAGTGCCGTCGGATCCAAAGGGCACAAACACCGACTGCACAGCCTGACATGCTTCAGCGGGGAGAAATGCTGCAGCCTGCATTTGGCAGGGTGATTTGCTGCCAGAGAATTTCATAGCCTTGGAGTGCAATCACCAAAAGCTCTGGTGCTTGCCGCGTTCAATCTGCGTTTAGGTACAGTTGATAGGCACGTACACGAGGGGTACCCAGCGAGAGGCAGGAGGGCAGGATGGCGAGGGCACAGAATCACCATCCTGTCCCATGCAGGGGGAGCGAATTCAGTGCCGGGATGTGGACGTGGTGCAGGGGCCGAGGAGCAGGCAGGGGAAGCAGTGGGTCAGGTTTGGCCCAGCTGGCTGCTAAGCTTCACCAGCTGCATGCAGGTCTGGGAGAGAGGGGCTGAGCAATCAGCATATGGAAAAAGGCCAACCACAAGGTGAAAGAGGAATGGGGGAGTAAAATGGGGGCTGGCGACCTTCCAAGGGAAGGGGTTTTAATCTGGGGCTTTTGTTTTATTCAGGGGGCTTTGATCCTCTGGTGGGAAACAGATAAGGGGACGACAAGGTTTCCCACATGTGCTAGGCGTGTGGAGCAATTTGTCAGCCCATCCATCCCAGCTGCTGGGCTTGAAAAGCTTGGTTCCTGCTGCCCACCAACACAATGAAGAGGCTGGAGCTCTGCTTACCCTAAACTGTGTTATCACCAGGTTGTAACCACAACATGAGGCTTGTCAAAGTCTCTATTTTAAGCTGGTCAGATACAGCTGATCCACTAAGGTCCTATCAGCTGCCTTGGCTTTTTACAAGTGTAAGTTTACTTTGCTATAAAGCTACAATGAGACTTGGCTTTCTTTTACACCCTGCAAGGGGGCCTCAGGATAAAGCTAATTCCACTCCATCTTGTGTTCAAGTTCTCAGTTCCACTGCGCAGCACCCTGGCTTATTTAAAAACACCCACCAAATAACATATCAGAATATGTGTCAGATATTTTTTAATCTGAGGGTCTAGAAAATGTCTGCAAAATGAAAGTGAAAAAAATAAAAATGAAAAAAATCTTCATTTGCTTATGAATCCTCAGTAGAATATTTTTCTCTGCAGTCTACGCATAGAAAAAGCATAGGAACAGCTGACGGATCTTTTTTTTAGACTTCCTTTACTGAAAAAATCCTGCACTGATGAGTGATGTTACTAAATATAAAAGCAGATCTCTACAGTGGCCACATTAACAGATTGCTAAGTATTATGAGGCAAAAGTGTCTGCGCAGAGCTGCAAGGAGCAGAAGATAATGAAAACTTTGGAATCAGATAGAGGTGACCAGCGGGGCCATGAGTCAGTAGTCACAGTACATGGAGTCAGAGCCAGCACAGTCTGGAGGAACCAAAAGAAACTCTGCAGTGTTTTTGGAAGGGGAAGGCTGGCAAGCATAGCTTTACCTGGGCAAGATGAAACGCAGCAGATGGGAATATCCTGAGGGGGACAGAAACTCAAAGGTGGGAAATTAAGCCTCCTGGTCTTTGGCAGTCAACCAGAAAGTTGAGAAACTGTATGACAACAGCAGCAGCTTCCCCCAACACATGCACACTCCAAAGTCATGCCCCAAGCTGGTGTAGCAGTGTGCAGAGACACAAGGGACCAGCCTCAGTGGACCAGTAGCTGTGTGTTCCTCAGAGAACTTGCTGGCAGCTGTGACGGGTAGCCATTCCTCTCCTCCTTGGCACTGGAAATCTTCTTCCTACAAGGAGCAATTCTCACTGTGATAGAATGAGGAAGTCAGAGTCCAAAACTGACAGAGTGATGGGAGAGACTTCTTTTTTTTCCAAGACTTAAACCATCCAACCTGCCAGGAGCTGGGCAGAATCATCCTTGCACAGTTGACTGGTTGCTTGCAGGGCAAAGCTGTTGGTTTAGGGGGACAGTTTTGTCTTACGGCTTAGAAGTGGGTGAATGGCTATTTCTGCTATTGGCCATTATCTCAGCTGGCTTCCTTCAGGCTGAGCTCTACCCTGAAAGCTAACCTCTGTTGAGAATGGGGATGGGAGAGTTACACAACTGGGGGAGCCATGACAGTTCAGGGATGAGCAAAACATAAATGAGCACGGAATGTATCTGAGTCAGATATCCAAAACCTGGGAAACCCAGATATCCCAGGGACATGGGAAAAGAGGATGAGCAGAACAATGTCCATTGCACCCTGGTGGGCATCCAAAGCATCCAAGGAGACAGTCAGCTTTCCCCAGCGTGGCTTTGCCCCGAGGAATGGCAATAGTAGTGAAAGCAAACAGTCACCAGAGTCACCAGGATGGACTCCGTGCTCCCCTGCATCCACCTTACATTAGTTTCATCCCCTTGCTGTGAGCTGATGGCAAGGAATTCAGTCAAACTTACTGTGGAGAGTAAATCAAGAAGAAGGTAGAACAAACTGACTGAAGGAAGGAAAGTTGTTAACATGCAAATCAATGCAGGTAAGTCATGGAGCAAGGGGAATCTGAGTTTAATTCATTTAACAGAGTGGAGAAGTGAGGACCAGATCTCACAAGAATTTTAACAGCGAGATAGTGCCTATATAAGTGTTATATGTGTTTGTGTGCTGCAAAATGGCAACATGGGACAGTAAAAGAGTACATATCTTTGTGGACTATAACAATTGCTAAAATCACTTTCCTCAGCACCTCTGAGTGCTCACTCCTGCACACGCAGGCACTCTCCCAGCCTATCCAGCACCCCAGTTCACATCATCAGAAGATTACCCAGCAGATTTTTTAGGAGGAAGCTTTATTGTGCCTACTTCCAGTTAAGACCCCTCATTTGCAAAGTAGTGTTGACTTCCTGATTTTTATGTGAAAGAGTTTTTATTTCAAAGGCAAGCCATAGAAGTAGATTCCTCAGTCTCTCTTCTCATCAGCCCAAGCAATACAGAACTCCAAATCTGTCATAGAATGAGGTGGGGATATTTTTTCTGAAAACCTGTTGTTAAAATATTGGCAGCACAAGGCTGCTTTAACATCACTGATTCCAAACAAAAGGACACACAGACATGAGAAGATTAAAAGGCTGGAAACAGAAGCGTATTTTGATTTCCCAGAGAACACAAGATATGCAAGAGTTGTGTTTGCAGAGGATTGGCAGGACGAGGTTTCTCCAAGCTGGGAGCAGCTGTCATAGCAACCACATCCAGGCAGAGAACTGGTGTCAAGTCAGATGTCACCTGGAAGGAAATTTCCCTGCTCAGAGGAACACTGTTATAGGAGGAAAACTTTGGAAACTGCTAAGGCACTTCCATAAAACTTGGAAGATGCGGGTGAAGGAGTCCCTAGTAGAAGGCAGTGATGCTTCATGGGAATGGCAATGATTTGAGAAGGAAACCAGGCTCATAGGCCTGGTTCTGCCTTTGGCTTGCAAAGGCAGCTCTTGGCAAGGCTACATGAATGTCTGCCTCATTTCCCCTGTCTCTCAAACGAGGAGAGCCATTCGCCACCTCTGCAAAGTCCATTGAGACCTGCTGATGGAAAAATGCTGTGTATGCTGACATGAGCACCAGGAAAGATGCTCAAGCTTCATTAACAACTTCTGATTTTTTACCAGATGTATACACAAGCATATATTGAGCAGGCTCCTTTGCCTCCCTTGTGGGGTGGCTTTTGCACAGTTCCATAAGGTCGGGATGCTAAGAGCTGCTCAGCAGTGACCGCAACATAGGCTGTCTTGCCACACATCCTCTGTTCTCTGCTTAATGGCATTGGGCATTTCTAGACCCTCAGCAGAGCTGCTTTGAGCATGATCTGCCTGGGCTAAGTGAGAGACAAGGAAAGCCATGAGCTCACATCACTTCCCAGCACCCATCTGTACCAAACCCACCAGAGTCCCAAGCCCTGAAAAGAGCAGGGCGGAGGCTGGGTGGTTTTGATGACGCACACTGTAGTGAAGCTTTCCTCGTGGCATGACAGGCTGGCATTGCGCTCACCAAGTGGGGGACAGCACCTGCTGGGCACGCCTGGTTACCCCGGGAACAAAACCAGCCCCAAATCAGCCCGCTTCTCTAACTCTGGCCACGCAAGCTCTCACGTTTGTGCATGCTGCACTGGCTGTGCTTGCAGTGGCGTGTAGATCCTGACAGTGCTGTGGGTTGTATCAGCCCATGTGCACAGATTCACGTTCAATTTACATGCTCTGGTCCTCTTGCAATGCCAAACGAGAAATACATATCCGATTGGTGCTTTGCCCAGGCTAGTTTGCCTCACTTCTCAGAGGCCATGAGTCACTGTTCAGAGATGTCTTGGTATTGTTCATTTAGTGCCTTTAATTTAGCATAGCTGAGTGTATAAGATATATTATTATGAGAAATCTGGTTGCTTGCCTTTAAGTTAGGCCCTTTCATATTGAGAACAAAAATGGCATTGTGCTGAACTGTAGGATGCTAAGAATAAGTGGGTACTTTGTCACCAGCAGTAACACTATGGAAGGCAGCCCAACTTTCTTCTTGCTTCCCTCAGGTTGCTCCTCCATTGCTAAAGCTCCCTAATGTGTCCCTTCATCATGTTCTGCTATTTTTAGATGCCACTTCTCAACAGGCCCTTGATCCACGAATCAAAGCAAGCTATGGAGTGTCCCAGTGTTATGGAGATTTTCGGGGGTTTAGTCCTGAAGGGAGATCAGCTGAGAGTTGAGAATTCCTTGTCTTTTTTTCATTAGGCATGGATCACAAGAGGGAGCCCATGCTGTGCCCATAATCCGAAGCCTCCTTAAGAAACCTCAAGTTCTGTCAGGTCGCAGAAAAGAAACATCCTCGGACCTAAGGAATAATAATGCAATGGGGCCCATAACGCCAAAGCCAGCTCTCATATTCTGAGCAAAAAGCATNATTCCTTGTCTTTTTTTCATTAGGCATGGATCACAAGAGGGAGCCCATGCTGTGCCCATAATCCGAAGCCTCCTTAAGAAACCTCAAGTTCTGTCAGGTCGCAGAAAAGAAACATCCTCGGACCTAAGGAATAATAATGCAATGGGGCCCATAATGCTAAAGCCAGCTCTCATATACTGAGCAAAAAGCACNCCTTGTCTTTTTTTCATTAGGCATGGATCACAAGAGGGAGCCCATGCTGTGCCCATAATCCGAAGCCTCCTTAAGAAACCTCAAGTTCTGTCAGGTCGCAGAAAAGAAACATCCTCGGACCTAAGGAATAATAATGCAATGGGGCCCATAACGCCAAAGCCAGCTCTCATATTCTGAGCAAAAAGCATAGGTTTCTACCAGATCCTGGTTTTAATATTGGTAAAGTCAATAGCTACATCCTTGAAATTAAGCAGCATGTTTAACAGGTTTGCAGCAATTTTCTGTTTCCCTTGTATTAATTTTTGATACAGAGGTTCACTAATAAGAAGCCAAGAGATATAATGGAATGCTGACAATGTGGGAAAGTCATTACAATATCCTTCAGCTACTTGAGGTGACATTGTTTTCCTACAAAACAAATTGCTTATCACAGACTCCATTACTCAGGAGACAGTAAACGGTTTCCACAATGCATGCCTCTTAGGCACTAAAAGGATCTTCAGGACATTTGTCAGCTTCACTTGATTTTTTGGGGCAACCTTTTATATGCAAATAAGTCTAACTTCATGGAATATACTGAACAAAACAGATGTGCTTCTTCTTCCTTTTTTAACCCATGAAGAAAACATAGGTGGCTGTGGATGCTGGTGTGGGTTCCGATAATTGAATTAGTAAGGAGATCGGTGAGGGGCAAACAGGTGCAAAGCTAGAGGTAAGTAGACTGAAAAAAGATAGTGCTAATATGGAAAACATTGCCTCCTTATTTGAAGGATGACCTCTTTTTGCTGTGTCCTGGAGATCAGCTGGTACTAAGGCAAGCTAGGGTGGCAGTCAGGGTCCAAGTCTATTGCCTTAGAAGCTTAGCTGCAGCCACTGACAGAAATGCTGTCCGAGATGTGGAGAGAAGTTCTCAATCACCTCTTTTTATTTGCTCCTCTCACATGTGCCCTGGTTCAATGGTCAACAATCAGGTGCCAGGGACTTGGCCTCTCTTCAAGCCCATGATGTAAAGGAGAACGAGATCTCTCCCCATCCACGGTGTTGCAGCTGGTTAAAGCATCATCCCAAGGTCAGCACGAGGGGGCAATATCTGTGTCACCTAAAATGCTGGACAGCTTAAAACCACCTGCCCCAGAAGCTGGGTTGTAAATTGCTGTGTTTCTTGAACAATGCGTTTAAGGACTGTCAGCACCTTCACTTTGCATTGCTATGAAAGGAAATAAATGTTCAGATTGACTGAAATGGCTCCAAGCAGCTCAGAACATTTTATAATTGTGCTGAAGGCAGCTCTGAATGGGCCTGCTGTCTTGGCAGCAATGAAAAAGGAACAGCATGCTTTGCTGCTAAGTACATTTACCTCTTGACTGTTGAAATCATCTGTCTGAACAAGGCTCAGGCAGCAACGTTTCCTAATTACGAAGGCCAGCGAAGTACTGAGTGCTGCATTCGCAGGAGTTTTGCTGTGGCTCCCAAAGGAAACTGCATATGAACTAGACTGCTGAGTCTTTCGTGCGACGCATTTACCTATTTCAAAAATACAGCATGATGGCTTCCACCAGGAAGATCAATGTAGGAGTAGAATTAGGGGAAGAGGGAAGAACGGAGAAGTGCGAGGCTTAATAAACATTTAATTAGACCTCAGTCTTGCTAATACTGGATAAGCTGAAGACAAAACCAGCTGCACTGCCTGGAACAGAAGTTACTGAAAAACGGAGCAGCAATCATCTTCTGCTTATGTACACGAGTCTTCTGATGTAGCGTTGGGAATTTCAATACCAATTATTTTCATTCAAGCGTGTTATCAATATTGCTTAAAAACAAGTTTTCATCTTACCTTATTTGCAGATTCCTATCATTTTCCAACATTCTCTATCTAGTCACCTGTTAGGTCTCTCTGATTGCTTATTTGATAGCTGCAAGTTACGCAGAGCTACATTGCAGGCCACAGGTCACACAAAATCAGCTCCTGAAAAGTTATGCTTCAGTGATCTGACACCATTAGCTAAAATCGTTGAGATTCCCGTTGAGACACAGGCTGGCCCAGAAAGTTGCCCTATAATTCACATTACTTGATTTAGCAGTATGCACGGGCTTAACTTACAGCCAGAGGAGCTGTGAAATTGCTCACCAGTAGATGACGAAACCAGAGTCACTGCTCAGAGAGGTGAACACCACTTCTACAAGGTGACAGCAAATGTAGATTGCTTAGTATTTCATTACAGATCTAAACATTTAATGTGCTTCCTCTTTGAAATGTCACTGCACATCTGGGCGTGGCTGGCTTTGTTTTCTACATGCTGCTGCCTTGTAAAAAGTTAACAACTTCCCTGTTACCACAGATGGGTCTGTCACCTGTGGTGTGACTTCTTGTCCTCAGGACCTGAAAAAAAAAAAAAAGAGAGAAGGTATTAATGATGACTACTGCTACATTAACGTTCTTGAATGGTCTGCAAGAGCGTGAGATGTAACAACAGCTTCGGAAATGAAACAATTTACCATGATGTACTATGGCATCTTTTGGTAATGGATCATCCCGAAACGAGGTACTCTGATCACTTTGTGAGAAACAGCTTGAAACCTTCCAGAAGTGACTGCCACGCTCTGCAGCAGCAAGTTGTGGCAAAGGGCTGGAAAGCATGATGTGGAGGACAGCAGCAGATACCCTGCTCGCAACAGGTTTTCCTGGGGTGGCTGTAAGGCACACAGACTTGCTGAAGTCAACATGCAGGAGCAGGGTGAAACAGTTTCTGTGCAAAAGAAGTTCTGATTTTAACCAAAGAGAGAGGTAAGTGTAGTAATGCACTCAGCATTTTTAATTCCTGCGTCACCAGAAGCATAGAAGACAAACAATATGTTGACAGCTACTTGCAAACAAGTATTTTGCACTGTAATTCTTAATATGCNAAGAGAGAGGTAAGTGTAGTAATGCACTCAGCATTTTTAATTCCTGTGTCACCAGAAGCATAGAAGACAAACAATATGTTGACAGCTACTTGAAAACAAGTATTTCGCACTGTAATTCTTAATATGGCCACTGAGCTCCAGGAAAGAAGTGTTTTATCGTTTCAAATGTATTGTCCTAATTATAACCTGTGTTTTAACTGTGATTTCCTTTATTTCCTGACCAGAAGATACTACCACTCAGTAAAAGTCCTTTACTAACCCTTACTCTTGCACTGAAGTGGAGTTACTTTACTTTAGGATAGCACCCGGGAGCCCTAGTGATAGACTGGGAAATATTTGTCCTAGGTGCTGTACAAACAGAAAACTTACTGATACTGTCAGAGGTATAGCATGGAGGAGAATAACCCAAATAACTCTCCAATACGGAGAGTTACTGAGCCACAGTGAGTCATAGGTGTGGAAACCTCTACTACCAGTAGTGGGGTCCTCAGTAATGCCCCCGCAGTATATGGCCACACTTCTGCTTTATGTTCTTTGTCCTTTCCATTTGGCAGTACAGAGAGTCCCTTCGGACCCACTCAGCCTGGTAATACCAGCTAAGAACCGCAGCCTTACATCATATAACAGATTTTACTTTATATCCTTTGAAACATTCATTATGTTAGTTAATCCACTTTTCATTTTCTTCCTCTGGAACAGGCAAGATAAGGACACACAACTGTCTTGCTTCACAATAAAGGTGCTTTATTATCCAAATCCAGCTGCTTGTTTGTCTGCAAAATCAATACAAAATGTTATTTTTTTTAAGTTTCTGATCTTTGAAGACATAACTCCTAAATAAATACTGATTGCAAATATTACGTGCAACACAAATTTTGCATTTGTAGGATCTTGTTTTAGTTAATTCTCATACAACAAGAAACATTTAGATAAGTGCAAAACCAGGAAAGATATAGGGATTTTTTTGCTTATAAAATGTGTGTGCATACTTTTTCCATAGAAAAAAAGGATGAACGGTTTACCGGAACATAATACAAAGCCATATATAGAATAGCTATGGCATTTTGCCCATTGAATCTGCGCCTGAGTTAAGCCAGTGGACTTTTTGCCATTGGCTCCTACAGTTTTTGGATCAGGGTCATGGAGTTTGGTCCAAGCCAATTGACATGCCTGGAATCCTTAACAGAAAACAAAGTATTCACACGAACTGCTTGCTTTCCCTTTACCAGCTACCATGCTTTCAAAACCCCAGGGGTTTGAAAAGTGCTCACATCTGACAGAGGTTTCTGGAACAGGATAAAATTATTGGGCTGAGGGGCAGGGGAATTTGCAGAAAACCACCCACTCAGGAGTCCTGGGTAGGAAGATGCTGTCCATTACTTGATGAAACACTCAGTTCTTTGTTGATGATCTGGAGTAAAAGTGCTTTGCAGCATGACTCTTCCTACATAGCCCAACAACCTTTCTTTATTAAGTGTACTTAAATATTGATTTTGCTGGCCAGTGTAATGAGAGTCAAAGTTACCTGTAGCTCCTGGAGAATGAAAAGAGGATGAAGACATTCATGTAGGCAGAGCAATGCTGCATGCAGTTTTCAGGAGCACATTTTGCACATGGAGCACGTTGGGTGCTGTCTTTACCCTCCACTCCTGGAGCTGAGGCTCGGTACAGGGGTGTCACACACCAGAGATGCTGCAGGAGCTTTGCATGAGCATTTACTCCTGCCTCTGAGGGAGACAGGCAAGACGGGAGCAGTCTCTGACTTTAACGTGTTCCCTTGAGAGCTGAGGCAGTGGCCTCCGTACATGCCCTATAAAAAGAATGTCTGGAAAATTAGCTGAGTGGTTACAGACTTACAGACTCACTCCTTGGGCTGCTAAGTCTGCTGCAGACAGGAACTAACAGCCGCTTTCCGTGGTGACAGCAAACCTCCCTCCCATCCCTATGGACNTGATTTTGCTGGCCAGTGTAATGAGAGTCAAAGTTACCTGTAGCTCCTGGAGAATGAAAAGAGGATGAAGACATTCATGTAGGCAGAGCAATGCTGCATGCAGTTTTCAGGAGCACATTTTGCACATGGAGCACGTTGGGTGCTGTCTTTACCCTCCACTCCTGGAGCTGAGGCTCGGTACAGGGGTGTCACACACCAGAGATGCTGCAGGAGCTTTGCATGAGCATTTACTCCTGCCTCTGAGGGAGACAGGCAAGACGGGAGCAGTCTCTGACTTTAACATGTTCCCTTGAGAGCTGAGGCAGTGGCCTCCGTACATGCCCTATAAAAAGAATGTCTGGAAAATTAGCTGAGTGGTTACAGACTTACGGACTCACTCCTTGCGCTTCTAAGTCTGCTGCAGAAAGGAACTAACAGCCGCTTTCCATGGTGACAGCAAACCTCCCTCCCATCCCTATGGACAGTGTGAGGCTGCAGCTTTCTGCCTGCTAATGTAGACTTGCATTTGGTTTAGCCTTCAGGTGAGAGACACTTTTTCTTTGCTCTAGCATTGCTTTACCATTCCCACTCTGATTTACAACCATTGGTGTGAAAAACATGCTTGGAGTATGCTTGGAGACGATCACACTTTTAGTGATGTTCAGTATGGCCCACAGTGCCCGTTGAGGAGATACTTGAGGGCCACAAGACAACCCTGTGTGATGAAGGATGCTTAAAGCAGAGTAACATACAGTTTATCTGCTCTTAGGCAGCCAGGCAAACAGGGCACAATGCACTGGGCCCTGGTGATGTAGATATGTATAATGAAGTTGTGCCATATGTTCCTTTCAGATTATAATTCTCCCTGTGATGGCTTAATTTATGCTTGGCATAACATAGAATATCCCTAACATACTGATATTCTTAGCAGGTACTTCTAGCAGACTAAAAGGTCGTAAAATTGTCTATGAAAAGAGTTTGATTCTGTCTTTACTCAGCTAAAATATCCATATAAATTTCAATGAACATTCTGTTTCTCGGTGCAGAACGTGAAAAAAGGCCATCTATTTATATTTAACCTAATAATCATACTTCCTACAACTAAAAGAACTGAACTTGAAATTGTTTCAAAATTTTCCTAATTTTCTCTGATCTATCATTATTTCAATAATAATAATAAAAACCCCACTTAATACTTACTTAAAAGCATATATTTTAAATCCTGTCTGCTTAAGGGATTACACAAAAATGTCACTTCTAAAGAAAGACATATCTAATTTCACCATTGTCTCTCTGAAAGGTTAAGTACGTAGAGTAGAATTAATGCTTATGTTGATGTACAGATTATCTGTCTTGTCATTCAGTTTGATATATTTCACAGAGTATTTCAAACTCTAGAATGACAGGTAAATTGCAGTTGCAACTGATTTCTGAATTTTCTATCAAGAAAAAGGAAACACAGGGGTTAACCCCCCTCAGGAGCTCTCAATTTAAAATATTTTTAAAGGTTTGGGGTTTTTTTATAGACATGTATTTGTATTTTGGGGGAGGAAGCAAGCTCTACAGCCTGTAGTGAAAATTTGAGTCATTTAACATGTAAGTCTTTAAAGGTAATTGCTTTTTTTTTGCAGAAAGAGCAAAATGCCCTCTCACACTCCAGACAGGGCCTTCACAGGCCTCGTATTTATGCAGAAAAGCTTTTCCCTGACTTAATGCTTGAATGACAGAATTTGCATTTTCCCTATCAGGAAATACTGTGTTAGTGCTCAGGCAAGAGTCTTGGGACTGCACGCTATGCTGCACAGGCAAAGGAAGTCCCTAGCTCTCTGGGGTTTGGATGGGAGAATTTCCTTCTCAAAATGTGTTCTCCTGAAGTCATTCCCAAAGACCAAACTTGTGTAAATAATGCGTTGCACCAAGTTCTTCCACCTCCACTAGCCTCGTTCAAACTTATACATGAAGTAAATTCCCAACTTCCAGAGCTCAATTGTCTTCCTACCTTTCATATTTCTAGACTTACTGATGACCCTATTTTTCTGTATTTAGCTGTGTAAAGCAAAAGTTAAGCACACAAAGGCAACGGGATCCCAACGTCTTATTTCCACCAGTAGCCCCATATGACCTCATTCCAGTGACTGGGAGCAGTCAGCATGCATTTATCAAGAACAAAATGTGCCCGACCCAGTCAGTGGCCTTCCGTGGTAAAATGAACGGATTTGTGATTGATGGAAGAGCAGTGCTTGTTTGCATGGATTTTAGCATGGCTTTTGACATCGGCTCTCACAGCATTTTGTACCCAGCTTGGGACATTACGGTTTTGGATGGGTAGGCAACCAAATAAGTAAAAACCTGGTTGGATGAAGAGGCTCAGAGGGTCAGGGCTCCTGGTTTGACCCTATCTGGATGCCTATAGTGAGTGGGGTATCGCAGGTCTATCCTGGAGCCTGTCCTGTTTAACAGCTTTATGAGTGACCTAGAAGAGGTAGAGGAGTGTGCTCTCATCAAGTTTGCAGATGACAACAAGCTGGGGGGACAAGTCAACACACTGAGGGGTAGAGCTGCCATTCAGAGGGGCTGAGACAAGCTGGGGGAATGGGTCAACAGGAACCTTTTGAAACTCAACAAGGACAAATGCCAAGTCCTGCATCTGTGAAGGAAGAAGCTCCTGCAGTGATGTAGGCCAGGGGCTGCCTGGGCAGGGAGCAGCTCTGTGGAAAGGACCTAGGGACCTGGGGGCTGGAGTGTGCATCCTGTGCAGGGAAGCCAAGGGTCAGGGCTTATTCATCCTAGTGAAAAGATGGCTTAGGGTTGGGGGGACACGATAACTCAATAGCAGCCACACAGTACCTATGGGGAGGTGACAGAAGATGGAGATGAGCTCTTTGCAGTGATTCTTGGTGGGAGCATGAGTGGTAATGGGTTGAAACAAGAGATCAGTTATAAGGAAAACTGTTTCCCCACGAGGACAGTCAGGCAGCTGCACAGGCTGCCCAAAGATGATGTGCGTCTCCATCCTTGGACGTTTTCAAGACCAGATGAGATCAAACCCTGAGCAACATGTTGTGGCCTCATGACTGACCCTGCCTTGGGCAGGAGGCTGGACTACAGACCTCCTGAGGTCCCTTCTCACCTGAATTATCATGTGGTCCTAAGACAGCTTCTGAAAATAAACAGTAGTAGTCTGTGACCACACAATTTGTTTCTGTATGCTCCTGCATTAGTTAGAACTGACGGTGGAAACTTGCTGCTCCCAGAGTATTTGTTGGAAGTGGACTGTGACCTCTGACATCTGTGTTGACAGTGAGCTCCAGAATACGGGGTGGTCTGGAACTTAGGAAGTGTCTAATCACCCAAAGAGTGAGATTTTGGAATAAATTTCCCAATGTAGTTGTAAAATAGTTTTAAAATACAGCTTGATAAATTTATGAACAGGATTATATGATAGGATTGCCAGCAATGGCAAGCACAGAATTCAGCAGCCTAGAAGCCTGAGCAAGCTTATGCCTTTTGTTTTGACAAATGCAAGGCCAAGCTCCTCATCTTCAAGAATAAATAAATGGAAAATTAAACATAGTAAATACTGTAAATATTTCATTGACACTTCATACTGTGAAATTGAAAGCAATCTTTTGCCCAGTTCAAAGTTATTAGACTTTGTAGCTGTGAGGCTTGATAACCATGATAATAAATGTTATTTATATTCTAGCGCAAAATGGATATCAGAACCAAAATGCACAAATATGGACAAACCTAATTAAGCTGTGATTGGTTTATTCATATCACAGCAGCTGAAGGCTATATGATAAACAACTACAAAGCAGATGCAGCATATATCATTGGCTTGATTATTAAAAATTGGCATTTTATTCAATTCCAAATTAAAAAAAGGAGATTGTATACAAATTCAGAGAAAGTACAATCATGCTATAATTGTATTGCATCGTAACAAAGAACTAATCTTCATGAAGTAATTGCATAGTTCCATTTTGTCATGATAAATGAAGCCCGAACGTGAGAACAGGAAGATCTAAAAAAAGTCAAAATGTTCTTCATGATGCATGGGCCAGGATACAATCTAGAGAGGGCCAAATTTAGAATAGTAACACATTTTTATAGCCAAGTCACTGAAACTTTGTACAGCAAACAGTAGTTCCAGTGGAAGGAAAGGCAGGTTTCCACAGTAGCATACTCTACAAATGCAGCGTATTTTTATTGAGATACCTGCCAAAGAACTTACTGGAGTCAGGGGAACCACAGCCAAAGTTGTGTTTTCATCTCCTTTGGTTTTAATAAAGCAGCAATCAACAACCCTTACAGGCATATTCATACTTACTGTGAGAGTATATGGAACGCCACTGACCTCCCGCAGCAGGTTTGGGTATGGTCCTGAGCACTTCTGAGGAGGGATGAGCCCTGCAACCTGGAAGCAGGAGGGAAGAGCTTCACGTCTCGCTGCTGCTGGTGCCGCTGGAGAAGCACGCGGGGAAGCAAGCCTCCACGGCATGGTTGGTGTGCTTCTCAGCAGAATTGCAGTTGGATGTGACAGGCCCCTTACAGACTAATGTGGGAGGGGCAAGGTATAATTTTGTTTTCACTGCACAGCACCATGAAGTGAATAAACAGTGCTTAGCCTATAATGAAACTCAATAAAATTCGGTTCAGCGATATCAGGATTGATCACTGCAAATTGGCATTGCTATTTTCACGTACCTCTGAAAATCTGCTCAGCGTAATGTACAAAGCAACTGCACGATTTCAGAGTTGCAACAGATACAAGTGTTATTAAACAGCAGAACCAGAAGTAGAGCATAGATGGTAACTTAGAAATACATGGCAGAAATGTCATATTGGGAAAACAAGAGCAGAAAAACAAATTTGAAAGAAAATAACATCAGTCAATGTCATGATTGAAAATCCCTTACAAGTTCCTGTGCTTTAAGTTCACATTGTTTTTCTTAAACAAAACAAAAGATTGCGTTTGAGTTTTGTGTGTACAGTGCCAGTGCCTTCTGCAGGGTATACTGCTTGGTAGGCATTTGATCAGTGTCGATGCTATTAAGAAAGCTGTGTGAGACGCTGAGTCCACAGCAGCCAGGCCAGAACGGGGAAGGTCTCCTTGAAGTCCTGCAGAACACCTGACAGTATCAGGCAAAAATGTGGGATACACTTGAATGCCTTAAATGGCAATAGATGTCTATCCTCAGGCAATTTAACCAAACTTGAAATGTATCTGTTTTACAGGGAAAAAGGATACAGCATGATTTTAAAAGTCATTATTATTTTTGAGGATTTTTCCGATGGGGATCTGGGAAATGAATTTTTTCATCTAGTGACATGGCCAGGCATTGCAAGTATTGATCAAGGAAAAATTTATTTACAGAGATTTTTCAAATACAAACATAAAATAGCACATATTATATATATATATTTTACAAAAATGAATATTGAAGTAATAAACATGGTACAGCACAATACGACATCAATGAGCTAAACATAAGAGCAACAGAAATCTATGTCTGGAAGAAGTTTCCTGTTAGTCGTATGTAACCAACAGAGCTCTAAAGTACCATAAGTGGAATTTCCAATGGACAGAAAAACGTCCATTTACTGCACTTCATAAAAGTACTACAGGGAAAGGCTACATATGTCAAGTAATCATGTTGGGTTTTTGTAATAATGCTGAAAATACAGAGGCTTAATAAAAATTATATAGGGCTGAATAAGCAGTGGCTAAATGTTTGGGGAAGAAAAATGTGTAGAGAATATACAAAATACTGATAAAGTGGCTTATTGGTCCTTTTATTAAGTTTAATATATAGATTAAAAAGTGTTGCAACACTGAATTTTAAATCACCAAAGAGAAGTAAAAAAAAAAAAGAAAAGAAAGAAGAATCACATGGAAAAAAGTTTCCTCTCTATTCATTTTGTGCCATGGTTAACATCTGTGTGCGCGCATGTGCTTTCGGGAGTGCCGTGTCGAGGTGCTGCCGGGCGCTACCCCAGTCCCCTGGCACTGCCGTCCCCTCACCAACCTCTCAATTAATCGGTGCACACAGAATTTGACCATTTGCCAAAGCGGAGCTTTCCTTACTTATATTTTTGCGGAGCAGATGACGGGTGGGCTTCGGTGAGAAAGCCTGTCCCTGTCCAGCCAAGCGCAGAAGCTCTGCGCCGCCATTCATCTCCCTGCCCTCCCTGGGGACGCCTGCTGTCCCATCCCACACCTGCTCCAGAGAGAAAGCACTTAAAAATTTCTTGTTCATGGTCGTTATCCAGAAGACATCAGCAAGCCCCTCAGGTGTCTGTCAGCCTCGACACCCCAGGGCCAACTCAGTAGGGGTACTGCTTCTGCTTCTTGCCCGAGAAGCAGGCCAGCCAGGTGCACACCAGCATGGCTGCCGCCGCGCCCCCGCCCGTGCAGTAGTAGGCCCAGCCGATGTGGCAGGTCCCTGCAAGAGAAACAGAGAGACATGGCACAGCATTAGCCGGGGAAGGAAGTGCCACCGCCACCATCCCTTCTGCCCACCTAGGAAAAAGCATTTTTCTAGGTTTCCACCCACTTGTATGTCCACCTCAGATAGAGAATGCAGGCTCTAATTCAAGCAATTAGAGAAGCCAAGCTGTTTAAATGTCTCCCCTTAATTCTCTATAACGATTCAGCAGACAAGCCTCTGAGTTCACTTGTTTGGCCGGTCGCTGTTTTACACACATGGGGAAACACCACGTGGGAGCCAAAGCAGATGCTGCTGGCACCACGAGCACGCCAGCCATGGGGTGGGCGTCCCTCTGCCCATCCCGCTCAGGGAGCACCCGCAGAGCTGCAGTCAGAAGAGGATATTTCCCATCCTTCTCTTTCTTCTTGTCCTTTAGGCAGCGCCTGAGGATATTTTGATTATTTTTGACTGAGGTTTTGAGGGTCTGCACGTAACATGGGCCAGGGCCTGCTCCCTCCAGAAAGAGCTGGGTGTGTCCGTCTCTGCTATCCCAGTGACAGGGCTTGAAACTGGACGTGGCTGCAAGCTGCTGGGTGACTGTGACCCAGGAATGGTGTTGGGGAATCCCATGATGGACCATAAAGTGATTGCTCCCCTTCACGGCACCACTGTGCCTGCAGTAGAGGAGGAGATCAGGAAAACAGCAGCTGCAGCAGGGAGGAAGCCTCCTCACAGAGATCTCTGACGGCAAGGAGATGGCTGCTGCTACTCGTCAGTGCCTCCTTCACTTGGGCTGCATCATCTTGGTCATTTTGATCCTGAGTGCTTGGGACTCATTACAACTGAGGTTCTACCTGTTTCACCACCTTGGGTGATACTGCTCTGCTTTGTGCAGTGAGTGCTCTCATAAGGCACAAGCAACAGTGTAACACTTCCTTCTAACGCTCTGGAAAAAGCAACAGAGCTCATTCTCCCCTCCAGAGAACAGAAGGTAACAGCAGAGTTTCCATCTAGAAAGACAGCTGAAACAGGTGGCATGACCATACTTTGTCCCCATGGTATCCTTGAGGGCCAGGCTTCTGATTTCAGCAATTATCAACTCAGCTAATCCTGCCTTAGGCACAAGACACACAAGATATCTGTATGTCTCAACATGTCCAAAGCATTACCATGCCTCAAGGCAAACAGCAGGTCCACCAACTGTCTGCAGGGTATTGTCAGGCCGGCTTTGTAAGGAGACGTTAGTGGGAGGCAACACTTATGCTCTTGGCTGCTCTGAAGATCCCAGGTTGACACCACAGCGGGAAGCATAGTACTTGTTTCATTTTTTCTTCATAACCCTCAAAACTTTTTATTTTAAAAAATGTCCAGTGAAACAAAGATCCTGACATGATCAGATGACTTGAGGAGCTGTAGCCTTGGCTTAAGCTCATTAGACTCTCTCCTTAATGTGCCGGAGCAGACAGAGAGATTTACTTGGTTTTGTAATCTGGTTATGCTCTGTAGATCAACACCATTCTTGGCTTCCTTACAGAAGACCACACAGAGAGTCTGACTTCCTAAAGAGAAGACCATCGGAAACAATGGAGAGCTGCCAAGCACCTGGCAATGTCACTGATGCTGATCCTTGCCCAATTGCAGAGCAGTCACTGGAGGGACCTCTCTGAACCATTTATTGCTTTGTCTGTGTACACACATTGTCTATAGCTTCTGCTGGGAATTTCAAAGTCACTCAAGCACACACCAGATGTCTAAATCCATTGGATTGCTTTGAAAATTGTCAAGTTTATACCGGGGTGGGACGTGCTAAAGCACTTTTTGTGATAAGATGGACTCCATCTGATAAGTCTTTTTAAATTGCTAAGTATTCCTAAATCTACTAGACAATTGTAGCTGCAGCTTGAAACAGTAAATCTTTCTCATCGTTATGCTTCCAGGTAGAGAAATAAATGTCAAAACGCTACTTTAAAAAGATTTTAAAGACTCACTTGGTAGCACTGTCCAAAGCTGTCACCTAAGTGGGATAGAATTAAGTAAATTCGAACTTTCGCTTGGTGTGATTTCAACTTTTGTCACTTAGCAGTGGTAGAGGGGGAGAGTGTACCTGGTACATATTAAGACGAAAGAACTGTTAAATCAGTGTCAGAGATGTGCTCAACTGATACAACACGCACATTCAGTCTTGGCTGAAGAGAATAACATTTACCTCTCCCTACCATGCTCCATTTACCCTAAGGACCAGTGCCCTACTTAATGCTCCGAGGCATGGCAGGCAGCCTCTTGATGTAACAAATGCAATGTAGTTCACAAGTGTGAGTTGGGTCAAGATGAACAAATGACAGAATAGGAGAGTGCAGGAGAACGGATGAAAGAGCCGGGAGCCTGACCTTAGAGCAATAATAACACAGCAATAAACCTGCCCATTATTTCCAGCCTGTCAGGAGCAATGGGAGGCCTTGGATAAAATAGCTTGATCTGTACTTGGATGATGCTGAGCAGAAGAGCGTTTCAAGCTATTGTGCTGAAGAAGAGCCTGCAACGGGGAAGGTGTCTGAGGGTATAGGACTTAGCTATACTTTTATTGTAAGTATAGGTAAGTCCTAGGTCCATAGCTAAGTATAGCTATAAGGCCAGAGATAATCCATCTGAAAGATAACTGTTGCAATGAATGATTGCCTGCACTGCAAAGCCACGTGTCAAAATGAAACAATGCTATCCCTTTTATAATCCTGTATTGCACAAGGGAAAAAAATAATGTTTCTGCTCTGGTGTTCTCATGTTGCTACATGTATGAGCTATTTTAATCCACTGCACCCTAAAGAAAGATTGTTGGTTGCCAATAATTGGGTAATTTAGTTGCAGTTTAAATTGTAAAATGACTTCTGCTCCACTTTGATATTAAACACTCATTTTAAAAAGAACAGGAACCTTTATAAAAAGCACATTTGACGAGTAATTAAATGCAACATCAAATGAAAAGAAATACAGCTATAAAAATGTTCTGTGTTAGTGAAGATAGACTTGCTTTCTAGCTTTCTATTTTTGTATTATAATAATAGGTACCATAGACGGACCCTTTGTCATGTTCAAATTTTATTGCACTGACATCAGTGGGACTAGTCATGCATTCAGAGCCAAGCAAATGGTTAAGAGCTTTGCAGAACTGGGACTTAAATTCAATCACCAAGTAGAACAGTTTGCCTTCACGAAGCCCATCATACTAAAGATTAGAAACTCTGCATTGCAGTTTCCCATTTTTTTAATGTCAAAACTCCAAAATGAAGAGCAAGACCGCCTAATTACTTGATAGAATTAAAAAAAAATTATCACACACGCACAAAGACACAAAAGCTGTTGTTTTCATTAAGGATGCATAGGAATACATATATACAGGTAGAAGTGTGTCAGTCCATGGAGGGCGTGGAGATGCGTACAAGAATGTGTACATGTTCTTGCTCATAAGATGGGCTGGATCTGGTTTCATTCCAAAATAAATTCCCCAGCAGATGAAGTACTCTTCCAGCTGATGGAAATGACATGCATCACAGCAGCTTCCTTCTCTGCACAGAACTAGTCTTGCTTTTAACGCATCAGTCTTTACCTGACAGGTCAGTAACGGAGGGAGAAGCTGTGGGTGGCTTCAGTGCTGTGTTAGTTGTGGATTTTTTAAAATTTTTTTTTTTAAAGAACAGCATAAATAATTGGAGCTCTTGGCTGCTCAGTGAAGCAGGACTGTCCGAGATGGCTGAGGTAAATTTGTAGCCAGCCATTAAGAACTTTGTTTTCACATTTGTTTTACTGGGATTGGCAGCAAGGGAGTGTCAGGATGAACTCTGATATCAGAGAATAAAAGACCTTGCAGCTATAGGGATGGATGGCCATTTTCCAAGCAAATAAAAGAAGGAAAGAGTGGAAACATTACACTCCTCTTTTTTGTAAACGGATTGAAAGAAATTACAGTCCCTGAGGATAGAGGACAAAAGCAAGGTGAGTGAGGACACTATCAAAAGAAGATTCAGCAGAAAAGAGTCCCATAGAACATAAGACAATATTTGCTAAATAGAAGGAAATCAAAGGATGTGGAAGGGTAGTTTTGCAGTGATGGATGGGTGTATTAGAAAACACTTCCATGCCTTTTCTTGATTTCTAATGTGATCTTCAAGGCCATGATATTAGTCCTCTAGCAACCCCCCTCCTCTTCAGTATACAAGGCAAATAAATATTAAGACAAATTTGGGAGTGAGTGAAATTTGGCAACAGAAAATCTGCGGATACTTGATCTACCATGGAGCTGTGCCAGGATCCAGTTGCCGAAACAGAATTTTACCAGGATTTCCACTCATGATGTCTTATAAATAATTATCACATATCGTTATCAAGGTCCTGGAAATAACATATGATTTTAATCTGAAATAACATATGATTTTAATCTAAAGTAACCAATTATTGACACTTACGAAAAAATATCTAGAATATGAAAATGTCTTGGATGCAAACCTGTTAATTGCAAGACTTGTACCTTCTTTGCTTGTTAATGTTAAGACTACCCTGGGCTTGCAGCCTGGAGTATTTGGCAAACTCTAATCGTTTAACCTTAAGTACAGCCTATTTTCCAAGATGAAGGAAAAAAAGTTTCAGAATTAGCCAGGCTGAAGAATACAAATGATGTACCTTCAAAAATAAAAACTACAATTCCTAATTGGAAAAAGTTGTGCAAGAACTCTAATTAAAGAGCTTCACATGAGAGTCCAGTACTACAGGGAATGTGAATTCATGTAATCAAGCAGGGTGTTGAAAAAATAATCAGAGGAAAAAAGTAAGGAGTGTGATGTTAAGGGATATACAGGGATTTGGAGCTATGAAAGCCACAAATGAATGTAAAAGATAATCAGGTAATTAATAAGAAGGCACAATTATTTTGAAACAAAGCCAAGACTAATTCAAAAGCTGAAGATTTTTTTTCTTGACATAGTTACAATGAAAAACGGTTGTGTGAAATCAGCCACCAAAGCACGANATCAGGTAATTAATAAGAAGGCACAATTATTTTGAAACAAAGCCAAGACTAATTCAAAAGCTGAAGATTTTTTTTCTTGACATAGTTACAATGAAAAACGGTTGTGTGAAATCAGCCACCAGAGCACGAAAAGAAGTTAAAACTTGGAATGCATCCAGAAAGGATAAAAGTAGTTATGTGAAACAAAGAAAGAACACTATATAAGGTGAAACTGCAGCCGAACAAATAGCTTGATACAAAATAATGAATTTAGTGAAGCCGGTTTCTTTGTCTGTTGGACATATATTACTTTCTCAATGCATTTCTCTTTTCTAAAAATATATGATTTCTTATGCATGCACAGATCAAGGTAGTTTGGTTGCTTATAATTGGTCAAAGAAATCGTATGGGTATTTTGGTCTGTACTTAAATACATAAAATCTCATAAAGTTGAGAAGTGGAAAAAAGTGGAGAAATAAGTGCCAACTTGAAATTTTTCACTTCTGCTGTATGCAGACACTCACTCACATGACTAAACCCTCCTCTCTTTGGAGGATCACATAATTTGCTGTAGGTGTGCATTTATCATGGAACAATGAAGGAGAAACCAATACCTTGTGTCAATTACAATGCTCAAACTCCCAAGAGCAAATAGCTTATGTCCTGCTAGTGAGAAGATCTCCCAGCCTCCTGGAAGAAGTCAGCAGAAAGCTTGCCTATTGCAGCAAGTGAAATTAATTTCACGTCTCTTTGGACATCGACAGTGCAGAGATCTGCACTGGACTAGTCCCCCAGACTCCCTCCGGAGACAACAAGGAGACAAAGTCACTTATAAAAGTGTGTTGCATTTCATCTTAAGATAGGCATCTGAAGTGCAGCAGGTGAACCCTCCTCTAGCAGCACCTATTTTTCTTCATTTAACTACAAAGGGATTCCAAACAACCAGTTTACCTGCCCTTTTCAAGTAATAAAGAGCACCAAGTACTTGCTCTCTTGTGGTTTGGATCCCTTTCTGGATTCTCCTGCTTATCTTCATTGACTGCAGAGTGTCCTTGCATGCCGATGTTCTACCTCTGGCAAGAAAAAAAGGTAACTAACTGGAGTATATGTGGACCTTTATATAGTCACCAAAGGCTTACAAAGATTAAGAATGGAAGTTATCCAGGTACCACTAAAGAGGAAATGTTTCTTGAAACACTTTACTAGCACGTAGGCTGACTCATTCATTTATCTGAGAACTTAGCAGCTGCAGCTCAGGTACTCTTGCAAAGACTGTGCTCAGCCCCAGTCGAAAAACTGAACTAGTAAAATCTCTGAGATGTTTGCAGAGGATCTGTGAACAAAAAAACTGGTTTTGTCAGATAGATTGCTCATAGAGAAATACAGCTTTGAAGTCTTTGCCTTTAATAGGATTCTCATAATTTGTCCTGCCCTCTAAATCCTTTTCTTGATCATTTTGGCACTGTATGTCAACACTCAGCCAGATGCTGAAATGATGCCACCTAAGGCCAATTAACTAGTTGACAAAGCTTTTTTTAGATTCACTGCTTTCTGTGGGGTTTTTATGTTGTTGTTTTAGTAACTGCACTGTTTGCTTTTAAAGCGCTTTAAAGATCATTTACTCTAATATTTCTACAGCAAAGGTAATTATCAAGTCAACAGTTCTCTTTAAGATATTTCAAGCCCTCTAAAAGTGGCGAAAGGGAACATTAATAACAATGATCTTTGGAAACAAATATCCCTCAACAGAGGAGTTTCTGAGAGCTTCTGAGGGCAATTCAGCTGCTTGTTCAGTTCAGAATGGGATCCAGCCTTTTAAGGTGCTCTCAAGACAGCCACTTTGGTCAGGACCAGAGATGGCTTGACCGTGATGGAGGGCAAGCCAAGGTGTGCATTTGGAGCCATCTGTTTTGGTTATTGCTGCAGCTGGGAGCCCCAGACCTAGGATGTCTCTGTGCATGACAAGTAGTGATGGAGTGTGACAGCCAGAGCATGAAACAACTGCAGAGGATCTAACAGGCCCTGCAGAAGAGGCAGGAGGCTGTTCCCTGTCTCGTAACGATGCCATGAACTCAAACAAGCAGCGAATGCATTTAGGGCAAGCTGCAGCAGAAGCTGCCAGGTGGGTAGGGCACAGCGTGCTGATGGCCACACTTGAGGCGTGTGAGCCCTTCCAGCCAGACCTGTGATTTTCACTGCCTTTAACGGCAAAGAAAAGCATCGCGAAACTACAAAGACGAGCCCCAAAGGTAGTTTCATAGAACAAACACCAAGACATATTTGTAGGATGCTTCTTAGCACAAATGATCACCCAGCAGAATAAAAAAGTAGGTCCTAGGGAGGAAATGTTTGGAGATGTAAAAAAAGGGGGTAGGACATAAAAAAATTCTAGAATATTGATCATCCAGGCTGAGCCCGCGCTGCCCAAACACACCGTATTTCCTCAAAGGAAAGACAAAATTCAGTTCAACTTAAAAATTAGAGATTATCTTAAATGTAGTGTCTTCATTCTTCCAGGTTAACAAGGTAAGTACATAATAGAATTTCATACATCTGGTGGCAGGGGAGTGGCAGCTGGAAGCCAGATGAAATTTCCTAGGGCACCCACAACAGCATGAGTCATCTACATTTAGATAAATGAATCTTACTCTAGACAACCATTTCACCGTTTGGGCTCGTAGGTATTGGTCTTGTAGTGCTGTTTCACCAGATGCCAACTGAGGCTGGATTTAGTGAGTTAAACTGAACATTCTCTGTCCTCTCTGGAACCTTCTGTGGGATTTAGCTGCCGCCGCACCCGTCACAACAGAAATGAGCGTGCAACGACTGTGCAGCCTTCGCATGCACATCTAGGGAAATCAACGGCCTAAAACGAAGTCTCTTATTGATTTTAGACATTCAAAACCAATTGTAACGTATTCACACGTATACATTCACACTGGCCTTTAAAAAAGATACGCAAGTTCAGAAGGTTTCTTCACACAGTTTAAGTTTTGCAAAATGTGGAAGTTTTTGCAAATGTCTGTTGCAGTCTTCACTTTAACGCACACCCTCATTTTAATGCAATTCTAATAAATTTCCTGCTAAAACTCATTTTTTAGCTGATATTCTTGCGTGGTACATTTAGAAATGAAAATAAAATGGTATTAGTGCCTCTAGCTCAGCAAAACTGAGTGTGTGCTATATGATACGCTATAAAGATGCTTGGTTTTGGGAAATCGCTTGCTAATTCCTTTTGCAGACTGTTTAGATCTGACTCACTTTCACACCCTTCAGTCAGCAGCTCTGTATTGTTATGCCACATCAGTGCTGTCCTGAACCGTCCCACAGGCAACTCCAGGGTGTAAATAATGCAGCATAACAGTAACAGCTTGCACGATGACAAGAGATTAGGGTGATTTTCATCCATTCTCAGACATTTGGTAAAAGTGAAAGGCAGTCCCTTCGAGCACTGCTAGTTTATAACTTCAGTCTCTCAGGCATTAGCCTGTGACCAAATGCTAATTAGACTAAGGACTTTGACTTGGTCACTGGGCAAACAACTGTGCTAGTTTAAAAAGTAAGCATCTCTTTTCTCTTGCTCCCATTTATTTATATTGCCCTGCTTCTAGGAGTTATCACCCTAAAAACAGTGGCAGAAGACTGCTGCAGTTCATAGTCTGGTGTTCTGGTGGGAGCTCTGCTCCATTTGTGATCTGAGATGGGATGCAGCAACACGGAGCGGGGCCCCAAGACCGTCATACAGATCCTGCTGGCTGCCAGGGAGCTGGGAACCACAAGTGGAAGAACACATCAGAGAACTGTCATGGCCTTAAGCCCCCCAAAAAATTTGCCAGAGGTCATTTGTCAAAGCGCTCATCTATCACTGTGCTTTTTTACATGATGGCAAACCCAGATTGCCGGAGAAGAGCAGACAGTAGGCCCCTCTATACGTGCACCAGCCTCTTTGTCTCTCTAGTTATGGAGGTTACTCCCCATCCTCATTAGCAAAACAGCTCATCTATTGAATGCAATTTAATCAACAAATGGGGTTGTCCTTGGCAGGGTATCTTCAGTTGAAGAATGACTCCTCTTTGTAGAGATCGAGCTGCACAAACACTTTCATTTGATTGAAAAAAATTAGCCCAATTAAATACATAAATGTTTAAGTAAACCCTTTGGACATAGTTCACTTAATAAAAAACAAATAAATATCCAATTTAAAAGAGAGCAGCAAACTGCTAGGCATTTCACAATGTCAGCTCAGGTTTTCTAGAACAGAATACCCAAATCCACTTAGATGTAAATTAAAGGCATGCTTATTTTTCCTGCAGCCTTTTTAAATCTTGCTTTGGAATGTACATAGAAATGTGTGTGTTTGGCAGGGGCAGAGGGAGGGGGTCCCCTCTTCACAACATGGGCTATCTCAGCACTATTTGAAGTGCCTATTAGTCTAATGCCTTTTCAGAGTGCCTGAAGACATAGAGAAGGACTTCTTATCTAGCACACCCACTAAGGATTAGGCTTTTTTATGGGTTCTTAGCATTGCCATTTATTTATTCTATCTAGTTCTGAGCATGTTAAGGGGGGTGGGGTTTGTCTTGTTTTGATAAAGCAAAAATTTTCATTTATTTGCTAATTCTGGAACATTTCTGATTAACACTACAATTCACGGTGCACAATCCAGCTGCATCTCAAGCGAGTTCTTGCAGTCCCTCCTCTGCACCTGCCTCTTGTCCTTATCCCCCTATAACGTAGAGCACAGCTCCTGGCTTATCTTTTATACCTCCAACCTCAACTGTTTTTCCCCTTATCTTTTGTAAGTCCAGAATGAATCTCAGTGCTGAAGCTCCACCTTTGCTGGCTCTGTGGTCAAACTTGGCGTGCTTTGAGCTTCCTAACGGCACCCGACACGTTCCCTGTGGCCCAAGCTGCAGCAGTTGCTCTGCCATCTTTGAAGAGGAGGCTGAAGAAAGTCTGCTGATCAGCATGCCTTTGAACACCCTCTCCCTTGACAGTAACCACATGCGCTGAACTAGGCTCTCAGTGTCATCGTCACTAGCACACACAGCAGCAGGAGGTGCAGGACCAGCAATGCCACCACCACCATTTCTGCCATCAGCAAACCAGTGCAGGGCTTGAGGCAGCTAAGCTTTTCTGAGGGCAGATTTTGAATGCCGCGTGTATATATGTGGTCCTGGAGACAACTCATTTAATAGACTCAGAAATAGAAAGCATATCATTGCAGCTTAATCAAATTAAATATTCAAATGAAAGGAATAATTACTTAAATTTGTCTTGAGACTTGGTGAGATTAAGTCTTTGAAACATCATTTTTGGCCTGTAGGCTATAATGAGTAAGCCAGTCTCTAATGATTTAGGAAAGACTAGAGGGTTTGGGTTATCACAAACCCAGAGGTGTTTATGAAAGACAATAAGCATTGTGGTTATTAAACGGCCCTCAGACAGTACCTCTTCTTTACAGATGACTTTGCTAAGGCAGCATCAACCAGGCACTGACATTAAGTATAAAAAGTCCTAGCCAAGCATTTAAATTCACTGCCAATGTATGTGGAAAAGAGATGTTTAGTGGCAGAGCTGCCTGGTGGAAATCACTACAGCAAATTTCAGCTCTCATTACAATCTGTTAATTAATGTGTTAACATATGATTGCAGCAGATCGGCGAGACCAGTGCTCTCGTCAAGTCGAGGCATGCGTAACACATGCCCTGCATGCTCCAGGTCCACAAAACACAGTAAGAGTACACGCCTCCAGAGTTAGTGTAATACACCTCATGGTCCTTATGCGTACCTGGAAGGAAAGCTGTCAGCTGAAATCCTTCACATGGGTTTCCTCGCTGACTTTAATCGCAGAGTGATTCAATTTATGCAAATGCCTGACTCATGAGTCAAGACTGAGATGGCAAAGGTGGTCTTGGAGACTCTGCTCTGATCATGGACACACCTGTGTTTAAGGTCACAGTTTGTAACTGCCTAAGTGCCATCTTCAGGGAGCTCAGACGGGCACAACACCCACCTTCTTCTGAGTTTGCAGGGAAATAACCTGGAAAAGTAACACTTTTTGGCACTCTGGGGAGAGCAACGACCGAAGCCTGGGAACAAGGAGGCTGTCAGGAGACACAAGCAGGAATCACAGGAGCAGAGCTGCTCACACGCTTGGTGTGAAAGAGCAGGCATCAGCGTGCACCACCGAGGGGCTAGCCAGCTTTTCAAATGGGGCTGCTGCTAAATGGGCTGGCTAGGAACCACTTCAGGCTTCTGCACAGGATTGACCACGGGCAGCGATGAACCCAACTGTTCCCTGCAGCAGTTACTGCACTGTTTTGCCTAGTCTTTGTACTACATCATTTGAGACACCTTTCCATGGAGCTGAGAATCTTAGTTCTGGGACATTTTTTTCTGCTATAGTTAACTATACATTTCTGTTCTCATTGCTATCTCTCCTTCGTGTTTGTATCAATATTACGTAAATAAAAAGTTGCAGGAACTTTTTATACTTCACTGAAAAGAAAATCTAATATCAGTAGCATAGAAGGATATTAGTGTTCAGAATAACAAGGTAAAGCTTCTACAGCATGTTATACATCCCTTGGGCAACATCATTAATGGCTGCTGCTAACAGCACCAGTGGCAGTGGTAGAGATAGATGCTGATATTGGTAATGGGAATTTCTGGTCCCGTGCCAGATCAAATGCACTCCAAAACACCACAGGAATGGTGTAAGGGAGGGTGACCTGGAGCATCTCTCCCAAAGCAGTAGTTTTCACCTTTCAACCTCAATTCATTTGCATATCTTCACAAGAAACATCTCTGAGATGGAAACAAAACCCCTTGATGCAGAAGCCTGACAAAGATCAGTGTAAAATTAAAAGATAATGCAGCAGGTTTGTGTTTAACCCTAGGAGACCATTTTCATCCACTGTTCTTTGCACTGGGATTACTGCCAGGCTACCGCAAGCCCTGCGCACACAGCTACGGAAAGAGTTTCTAACACTAATTATAAGGTGCAGCTCACTGGAGCTGGAAATGCGAGCTCTGTGTGTCCATGCTTGGGAGTGGGAGCTCTCAAGCCTGTGGAGGATCCGGGTGCTCGGTCTCTCCTGCTTCTTCAGGAGGATTGCAGATCCCCCTCTTCCTCAAGTGACACAGGATCAGAGAGCACTTGTAGAGTAGGGTATGAGCAGCTGTATCGATCCTTCTAGCTAGCCAAGGGCCTGGAAGTGCATTCAGACATCAGATCCTGATCATCCACATTGCTTAATCCACAGGCCGCTGCTGGGCCCTTGTTTTCTAGAGCTCTCTTTAGAGGCAGCTTGTCCCATACTGCATGGGTGTGAGCTTGGCTTGGCCACATCTCTGGCTCTCATTCAGCGCTCACTGCAGTTGTCAACAGTAAGGCCAGTGGCTTGTTTGGGATAAGGATGACATAGGGAGCAAGTGTTATTTAACAGCTTCCCAAGGATGCGAGTAAGCAATACCACACTCTTCAGGCTTGGGTTAGAAGGCCATAAACATGCCAGACTTCAAAGAAAACAGCTAATTGCATTCATGGTGACTTACCGTGACCTGCGCTGTGACGCGATGCCTCTGCCTACCCTTTCAAGATGTCCAGAAGTGCTAGCTCCCATATTGCAAGACTGTTAAATCTGATGTCTTAAATGCATATATACATGCCTTCATTTTCTTTTATGATGTTCTTCTGTAAAATATCTTTAGCAAATGTATCTGAAAACCCCTGCCTTAGCACGATACCAGAATGACGCAATATGAATACCCTACCATGCACAACTGGGCTGTTCTCCAAGCCTGTGCTTATGTCCTCGTTTGCCTTTTGGACAACACATAGAAGAGTCTAATGTGGCTGAGATGCTCTGATGATGACTCACCCAATTCAAACTGGTTGGAAAGGTTACCACAGGTTTGTCTGACTTCTTCACTGTCCCAGCCAAGAGGATAGAGGGCACAACCAGAGCCGATCAACAAACCTATGGAGTGACAAGAAAACAGAAGTTTATACAAGCAATTGCATTAGCTTAAGCACAGGCTGCCATTTGGGAATCAAAGTGTCAAAACTGCCACTTGGGAATCTCAGAGGAAAAAAGAAAATCTTCTCCTAAAACCAGAAGAAAGTCATTTGGACTTCTACTGCTGCATTCTGCTGTGCTGTTTTACAGCTGGTCTGTGGGCTGGAGGCAGCCTTGGCGGTTCAGCACCAGAAGCCATCCTCCGCTTCCGGAACACGAACCTGAGAGCTTTCAGACCCCACTTCTACTCTGCAGAACTGCCACGTATACTGTTTGGAAAACTCAGTGTGGGGTTAAATAGAAGCTGTGTTAATCACAGCATTTACAAGCTGATTGCTTCTGATTAACTAAAACAACAATCAACTAGGGTCTATCAAGGTTCTAGCAGGAAAACTAAACTGACAGTTGTGTTAATCCGTTGTCGTTTTCCTTTGTTTTTCACTCTTTCAAAAGCCAGGGAAGAATGGTTTCATGTCACCTGATCAATTCATACCACAGGTACAGACTCCACAAAGTTTTCTCAAATCATTTCAACTAAAGTAACTGAAGTCTTGAGCCATTTACCTATTAACTCGCTTGGCTTAAAATTCACAACATGCTTTGCTTTCTCCAGCCCTCATGCTGCCCCAAACAGATGTGTTTTGTCTCAGTCTTTCCCTTCGCAAGATCTTGCTGGGAATCACCCAATGGGCCATGATTATTTTGTAGAAGTGGCATTTTTATCATATTGCATTCTCAGCTGTCACTGCAGCAGCTGCCAAAAAGTGAGCGTAGCTGGCGAAGCTTCACATGGACAGCCTAGAGAGAATATTTCAATGTATGCTACAGCATTTAAATGTTATCTCCTTTGTGTCAGATCTTATTTATGAGATTGGAAACGAATCACTGTGTAGATAATGGGCTGGATGTGTCTGACACTTTGCAGGCTGTAAAGGCAAGCAAGTCCTCAAAAAGTTTGCAGCGTGGCTTTGCCTTTTACCTGTCAGGTATAGGACAGGACCGGGACAAGGTTTCAAGCCCTACAGTTGTCACTGGCTGACTTTGAACAAGTTCCTTGACCTCACACCACGTCGCTTTTCCTCTCTTGACAGTAAGGACAATGTGCTCCCTGCCAAAGCACTTCTGTTGCCATGCTCCTAGTGCAGAAAAGCCCTGGGTGTGATGACAGAGGCACTGTGGACATCACACCAGCCTAACAGGAGTCCTGAGAGCGATTCTGACTCAGGGCCTGGAGCTAGCTGTGCATGTCTGCCGTCTCTGTCCTTAAGATGCCTAAGCCCCTCGTATTTCTGATGCTCCTGTAAGATACAGAAATCACCATATTATGTTCTTGACTTGGTCAAAGACACACCTGAACAAGGCACTGAAGTCCAGAAGTGGTATCTCATCTTTCTCCAAAAGATGTTTAACGCTCTTAGCGTCTCAGCTGTTAGCAAAGTAGCCCAACAACTCCTTTGCTCCTCCTCCAAGCACATCTGCCCCTGTTTAAGCCTAATATTAGTTGCTTCACTAAGTTCAAATTTTTTGGTGCTGCTCAAGTCTACTTCTTCCTTTCCTTTCCTTGTTGAGCAGTGATTGCCTGTTCCTCTCTCCATATCTACATCACATAATTGAAAAGAAATCCCTGAGGCAGCCCCCTCTCAGGTGGTGCATTCACCCAAAGCTGTAAAGGGAGAAAAGCAATTAAGGACACGTGAATGCTAGGTATTTTCAGAACTTTGTATGTCCTGCATTAAGTTGTTTCTAATGTCCTCACTAATGACTTTCACAGTATCATCTGATTTTTTTCCCCCAGGGCAGCTGGTAGAATCCATGTAAATGGGAGTCGCTTTTCTAATTACATTCTCAGAAAGGATGTTTCTCAGACAAGTGAACTTAGGCCAAAAATGGGTCTACATTTGTAAAAGACAGCTTAAGCCTCTGAAAAAATCTGGTTCTCACCTGAATTGTTAAAACAAGAAGGGTGTTGTGAAGAGCTGACAGCATGGCTGATGTGCTAGGAATGGGCTGGACAAAACGAGGCAAGGAGGAACATCACTGATGATGAGAATGGCTGGGGAAGGGAGGAAGAATACCTAGATGCCAGAGACAGCCTCACAGACCGGTGGACCATGGCAGCCCCAGCCAGTCCTGCTGCGTTTCTGACCCCTACCCACACTGGCCGTGATGCTCATGACCTGCCCGGTGCCAGCCCAGGCAGACCACAGCTCAGAAGCTGCTCTGGCCAGAAGTGAACCACCCTGACTGGGCTGGGTTCGATCAACTTGTGTCCTTGAACAGATTCTCTGGGAGCCTTTGTAAATGCCCAGAGGGCTTCATTGCGAGGGGCAGGGAGTAGGACGGAAGGCAGGCTTGCAGCTGCCCGCATTAGACCAGATGAAATGGCAGCCAGCCCTTCCTCACAAATAGGTCCTGGGAAAGCCTTCTGCCCAGTTCTTCCAGGAGAGCACAACAGCAGCACTGCAGGCAAGTGAAAGGACTATTAGCATAACAATGCTGCCCCTCCAAACCCAGAACAAGCTCTTACTCAACACTTGCCAATTACTCTCCTCAGGTGGCAAGAGTGTGTCGTGCCCACTGCATTCACAGAGGACTGTTTGTTTTCAGCTCTCTTGAGGTTTTATTGCAGTAACAGGTTGTTGTTTGGGTTTTTTCCCACGAATATTGCTCACAGCACTTTCCACTGCCACCCTCCAAACACAGCTCAACCTCTTCCAAACGCGCGTACCTGTTCACTCTTTCCGATGCTCTACCAGATACAGTGGCCACAAGCCTTGGCAACTTATATCTTTCCTTAGCCAGACCTCTTCATGCCCCTGTCACACCCTCTTGCCCATTTCTGTACGTCCATCTCTGTAAGTCCAATGCCCAGTTTCAGTGAAAATAAATTCCAGGGTTCAGTCAAAAATTCATTAGCAATGCAAGATACTGTAATGTTAAATTGCTCCAAAGGAGCAACTGCCTCACTCATACATCGATGCCCTTAAAGTCAGTCCACACTGTTTAATAACAAGCTCACAGCTGAGCCTCACCATTAGCTGTGCCTCCTAGAAATAAACCAAGTAAGGGAAAACCAGTGTGCTATGTCAGAAAACCTCCCTACCCCAGCGACAGCTGTGTCTCCAGTTGGGTATGGGCTTTAGCAGCACTGAATTTCATTTATGGAGTACCAGCCATCGAGCACTATAGCTTCTTTTCTGTTCGCAGCCTGCATTGACCATGAGGATGAGTTCAAACAGAAAACTGCCGCCTAACGCCGGTGCCACCGCATGGCCCCAGAACACAAGCCGCAGCATGTTTACGTGTGAAGGACAAGGTATAAAGCCATGGGCAACCTCACAGGCTTCATTTGGTGAACACAAAACCTGCCAGAGACCAAAGATGCTGCCAGGAGCACAGGGCTACATTCCTGTCTGGCAAAAAGGGTTATGCCTATAAATACCGATATTGTCACAGGTACCAACTGGCCACAAGTCTTAAAGCTGTTGTTTCGAGATGTCTTTTGATATCACTGGTTTTCAGCTGGTTTTGGTTCACCTTCAAACGTTTCCCTGTAGTGGTGCGTATGCGCCTGCTGTGGATTTAGGTCTAGTGACAAAGCAGTTGTGTTCCCCTGTACTTCTTGCAGACAAGGCGCAGGCCAAACTCAGGGACTTACCTTCAGTGTAAGACTGGTCTGCATGGACAGTCAAGTTGGGAACTGCCATTTCAGCTCTCTTATTTTATGCACTAAAAGCGTGGAGTGTGCCTCAAAGCCCACGGTGTTAATAGGACTTGGACAAAAGCCCCTCAGCTCCTTCTTTCCCTTCTGCTTGTAAGCAACTAAATGTGTGGATCAGACCCTGCAAAAGCAAAAAGACTGCATACTATTACCGCTAATAATTCACACATGCTCACAGCCAATTTGTTTAATCACAGAGAACATAGATCCTGCTGAACAGCTGCAACCTCCATTTAAAGATCTAAGTTAAATCCAAGGGCTGCAAACCCAACGGAAATGCTTAAGCTAATTTTGCAGCTTCAGTAGAGAGCAGTTACTAGTTTCGCTCTAGAGTCACATCCTGGCCTGCCCTATAGTTACTGCATTTAGCCAGCTATGCTACTCAGGACACCACACCCATCTTTACAGCTGCTTAAAATGCTTAGGATGCCTACAACATTTCTTAAGAAAGGAAAAGAAAAAAAAACCCACTGTGCTGTAATCACCATCACCTGTCATCTTCCATTATCCACTACAGTCATTAAAAGAAATAGAAAGGGGAAGGAAACGTGCAGGTCCTAGAACAACACCTTCACAAAAGGGGCTGCAGCTTTGAGGCTTGAGGGAGTCAGTTGGTGGGACTGGCCCAGCCCACAGCGGAGGCACTGGTGGCACCTGGCTGCTGTTTTGGATGATGTCCCATGCACCAGTGGAGGTGTTGGCACTGTCAGAGACCAGCTCTTCTGGAGCAGTTCTGCATTCGGGAAGGAAATGAGCTCCTTGCCCTGACCCGTGAAACACTGCTATTGCAAGTGCTGCGGCTGGCTCGATGCGGTAGCAAGGCACACGGGAGAGAGCCGCAGGGCTGTCTTAATGCAGCCAGCTTTGGCAATGCAAAGCTGGAATGAAGTGCTTGGCTTCAATATTTAACAGGATCCCATTTAGCCATTATGCGCTTTGCATAGTCCATGCAGAGAGCTGGATACCTTCAAAAAGTGAGCTAAAACCAGCCTATGTGCTAAGCAAGGAGCTGCCTGGACCTGCAAGCTGCAAAACTACAAACTAGAGGTCAGAGGTTGGATGCCTCAATAGTAAACTACTCAGAGTACTCCTTGTCCATCCCAGACTGCCTTCCTTGTCACTCTTGCTGCAGGTACAACCCATGATCATATTTTAGTAATACTTTGCACTTGAAAGATGATCTTGTCTGTCTGGAGTGGAGCTTGTGATTAAAAATAACTGCATATAAAGGGTTCTGCTTATGGTGGATGCATCAAGGAAGGGACAGTGATTACATTAGTGGCTTGGCACAGATCTAGGTTTCATCTTTGAAGTGATAAAGAAATGATTTGTGGCATGCAGCAATCAGCTTACTCCAAGAGGTAAAAAATTAACTACTATTAATATCTCCAAGAATAGCTTGGATATAGGCAAGTCTCAAACAATAAATACAGTAGGATTAATAAACCAGGAGACATTAAGCAGATTTTGCCATGGGTGAAATGACTTCACTCAGAAAGACCAGGACTGATTGGCAAAAGTCAATGCACAAGAAAGTAAGCTTGCAAATCCCTGTGGTGGGCAGTCCTCAGACTGCTGCTGTGGCTTTAATGGGAGCCTCCACCTAAAGATCTGATGTGCCTTAAATAAACCATGCAGACATCACACCACAAATTGTCTGCAACTGTTCTGACAGGTCATAGCTAGCAAGTCCTGTTTTATAGACTCAACTCTTCCTCTCACTTGTTGAGGTCACTGTGTGCCCCCGATTGCTATCCTTGTTTTGTTGTCAGCCCGTTCGATCATTGCATCTTCAAAAGCCTGTTAAAGGAAGCCAAACCTTCCCCAGCATCCTTCCTTCTCCCTTGAGAGAGGGTAAACCTAAGCACATGATTCAGCTAAACCCGATGGGGAAAACTACCAGTTTGATCAACAAAGAGAGGTAGTAATGACAGTAAAAGAAGCACTTAGCTTTGGATTCTGCCTCAGAGTCTTGCTGCTAGAAAACGCATTTTCAAATGGGAAGTAAACCCATGGTGGCTTTCCTTGATTATGGCCTTTTTAAGAGCCTTCTCACGGGCACTAGAAATTGCATTCCTTTTTTGTGTATCCTCAGCTCCAGTCACAGTTATTCCCTATGATTACAGTGAAAGGGACTGCCCAGGCCCTATAAAGGGGCTCCTTGGCCAGCAGTTAGAGGGGGTCTGCACCGCTGTACCTGGGGGGCTGGGAAGCCTCTCAAGCAGGAAAGACTCCAGTGTCATTATGAAAACCCAGTTTGTATTCCCACCTAGAAACATAAAAATAACGGGTCAGGCTCGATACACATACCGCAGAGAGAAAATAAAACCAAACCAAATGTTGCCTTTTGCACAGTCACTTTTTAGCGAGAAAAATCTTCTTCAAAGTATCTTCCTCCTTTCTTTCCCTTCATCTTCTACTTTTCCCCCTTTCATTTTTGGACCTGACCAATAAGAATCCTTGCCTTTTTTTTTTTTTTGCTAGGCATTTCTAATCTGCTCATCTGACAGATACTCAGGCCATCTGGAGAAGCTGGCAGACAATAGTTTGGAAGTCATCCCTTTCAAGACCATTTTAATGATGATTTTTCCTTTCACATTTTTTCTCTATTAGCCCGTCTGAATCTTCAAGGATGATAGAAAGTTTCCACATTCCCATCTGTCACTTGAAGGCACAGTAATCTCTACAAGCAAAACAAAACCAATTTTTAGATGCAGCCTGGACTTTTTGACTCTCTGGTTCTTGTGATTTAAAAACTCTCCTCACTGTAATGGTTTTAAAGCATTTACCTGCTATAAAAGCGAGTGTGAAAGTAAAGTTGAGTTGGCAAATGAAGTTGTCTGCTGCTTTCAGATGTACCTTAGCCAACAACATATGGAGTTAAAGAAGAATCGGTTAAAAACCGTGATGTGGAATACTTCAGCAGACACAGCTTCTGAAGACTCTGTTCAAGAAACTCTCCAGGAATTGCAACTAAGCATCAACAGCAGAGTGATAGAAGTGGGTCAGAGCGGGTTCAGGAAAACTCCAGAGCCTGGGCTAAGCATCAGGACCCATGGGAGCAAAGAGGGGAGCAAGGGGAGCATGGCCATGCTGGCTGCAGGCAGCCTGGCTCCCACGCTTGCAGGAGTCCAGCCTCAATTCAGTTAGTGAGGGATGATGTCTTTATACTTGCAGCTCCCATCTCTTCATCCAGAAGTACACATTTTTTAAGGTCACACTCCTACTGCTTCTCTTGACATAACTGCCCTGTTCTTTTGTTTCTCTGTTGTTTTTCTGTTAGAAAAACATTATCACATTGTTTCCTTCTGTTGCTGTTAGTACTTGTCCCTCAGGAAACCCAGGTCTGCACCTGACCTGTGCTTTTATTAGGCTTAAACATGAGATCAACAGTTTGGGCAGCAGTTCTCTGTTGAGATCGCAGTCACTAAACATGGGGCATTTGACTGATTCCTTATTGAGCCTGAACTGAAAGTGCATTGTTTGAGAGAAGGTACAATTGCCTCTAATGTGAACGAATGCAATAAGGGACTCCCTTGTCCCGCGTGTCCAGGCAGGGGTCCCCAGAGGCACACAGATAGAAATTATATTTATGCTGCACCAAATTTCCTTCCACTCCTCCTCACAAGGGTCACAGCATGGGAGACAGCAAGTCAGTTCAGGGCTTCACGCAAGGTCAAGGCGTTTCTGCCGTGGACTTTGCTATAGCAGGACATGAGAGGGACTCTAGAGGCAAGGCAAAATGAAACAACAAAAACCAGAGAGAATAAAATGTTACAACCTTCAGCTTTGCAAATTCTGCCTCCAGTAACACTGCTTCATCTTGAGCACGATGGAAATAGTACTCATGGGTTTTCAGCCAAGGGCCAAGCCCCACTACCCTTTCCCTTCTGTTTCTGATCTCCAGGTTCTAACTCAATGCATTTGGCTTTGCTTAGCTCCCCTCCTTCTGACTGTCAAGCCCCATCCTTCAAATGAGACTTTTTCTGTTATTTTGGGTTACTCCACACCATGAGCACTCACTGTCTGGCAGCAGCTCCGCTCTGAACCTCAGCAAACAGCCACGTCGAAGAGCAGCCACCTGCCTGCTACGGCTTCCCAGAGCTCTCAGAAAGCAGGGCCGGTGGCAGGGGAAGCCTAAAAAAGGCATTAAAAATGCCTGCCAGCATCCAGCACAGCAAAGTGCTGTGTCACGGGAGAGTCACAGCCCTCGCTGGGTGGGAGTTTTCTGTCAGGTGAAGCAACACTTTGCTTTGATTTTCATTTGATCAAAGGTGGTGTGCTCATTACTACAGAGGTGCTTCAGGCTTAGAGGGGGAAATCTCCCCCCACCCAGAGGCTACAGGCTACCCAAAAGTTAATGGCTTTGTCTGCTCTAACTGGCCTTGGGCGTTTTTTAAGCAATACTGAAGGGTTCAGATAATAGGGCTGGGAAAAACCCAAAAGAAACAGTGAGGTAGGAAGAGTGGAGAAATCAAACTCAGAGCTGCTTATAAATGAAAGTGAATTAATAAGAGCCATTTGGTGAAAGGACAAGTGACGGCCATGGCAGCTGCTGCCATGGAAAGGAAAGATCCAGCACCAATTTCAAAGCCATGATGCAACGTAGGTGCAGGTGCAGGAGGTTCCAGGAGACTGCAGCTCCCAATAGTTCCGACTGCTCTGAAAATCACTACTGGAAGTATGTCTTGTAACTAGATTTTATAAAGCAGCAGTAAACAGGCTCTGCAGTCTGCGCAGGTTGCCACTAGAAATTAAGAAATCCAAAAGTTCAATCTTGTTTTATGTATGCAGTAGGAAGAGTAATATGATCTTTGAGAACTAGCTGAATTACAGTGTGTAGCTGGATATTTCACTGAAAACTCCTTTCTTACCATTTATTATACAGCACCACTCACATGCAGGGGATTTACAGAGACCCAAGGAAACAGGTACCTGCCGGTGCAATTGATGTCTTATTGGTTCTGGTTAAGTGAGGCTAAGGCTGGCTACAGAGTCAGGGTGGAAGATATCTGGAGGATACACCAATTGATTAAAAAATGAATATTCACTGAAGCAGAGACTCCAGGCTGATTCCCTTACCTCCAGATCACGCAATCCCTCTTACATTTTCATTCTCTCAACCAATGACAATACAAGTACGTGGTACCAAGTAGAACATCCTTCAGACAGAAGTTCTACAGATCCCAGAGGATGAGAGACCAAGGTTCAAACCAAGTGAAAAAAAAAAGAACGTTTTCACAATGGCTATTTCTCCTATCCATGAGTGTTGGGTGCAGATAATTGGATATGAGAGATTCCAGCATCACCAGGTTTTCTCCTTTGGGTTTCCTGCAAAAGGGGCTGGTTATGTGCCCATGGATGAGGTAAGTGGGGGAGTATCAAGAGTGTGAATCCTCTAGTGTTTTGGCACAAGGCACAGCACTAAGTAGTCTGGATAACACCAGACTTGGCTGCTTTTGTTTGTCTAAGGGGATCCTTGGAGGCATGAAAGTAATTATTGTAGTCATGATTCCAGGGTTGATCCTGCTTTAAGCAGAAGGTTGGACTATATGACATTTCGACATCCCTTCCAACATGAAAGACTTTAGGAATATGTTTTTCCATCATTCAAGCACCTCAGCTTAAGAGCTCAAGTCACGTGTGTGCACATAGGACTACTTGCATTTCAGTTGGGTAGCCCACCTGGAGACCAGTTACTGCTCCAGAACAGCGTGGGTCTTCCTTTCCAGGTGCCTCAGATAGCACAGGCCATTATCAAACCTATGGAGATGCCTCTGTAGTGGCAATTGAATTGAGACCTTTGTCACTACAATCAACAGAGTCTAGATGGTATTTTTCTCACCCTAAAGAATACATAAACATAGGTCTATGACTAGGACACATCTGAGTTCACCTAACTCTAAGACAGCATGGGACTGGCAGACATGACTCAAAGCCAACAGGGAAAGCCAGATGCTCCTGGACTAGAAGCTGGAGGTGGGACAGGCAAGGGCATCTCACATGGCACTAGTCACTTGTAGGTCAATGACTGAATTGTGCCCCACTGGCAGTATCGACACAGAGCGGGATTTAGCCATCCAAGTATGTCACCTTCTGTCAGTTTAAGTGCTGTTCGGTATCTTGCTTGGCCTCTAGCTGCCTCTCCAGAGCAGTGCACATTTCCCCTAATGCCTCTGTCGTATCTGCCAGCCCATGCAAAGGTCTTGTAGTCTCCAGAGTATCTCTAACAGTGCAAAGCATCTAGATTTAGGATAATGAGTTTCACCCAAGATACCTATCGATCTTAACGTGAGCTTAGAAACCTACCTCAAGGGAAAATATCTGTATTGTAAACACCTTTAAAAAGTGTATGAATCCATATTTGAATCCATCCCAAAGTTACCTACGCTTTATTTTATCCCTTATCTTCCATCCTTCTGCCCTCATTCTGCCCTTAAATGCAAATGCCTCAATTCCTGTCATAAACTCTGCTTTCTTTCACGGCAAATGACCTGAATGTTAGGGACGAAGAGAAGATTAAAGGAAAAATTGTCTTGCTCCTGAATGTAAACGCGTATGCTCTACCTTCAGCAGAAGTAATTTCTACGGAAACAAGTTGCTGCTTCAAAATGGCCTTGATCTGCCTCAATAGCTACCACAGAACTAGATCACTCAGGACTAGCTTTGGTGAGCATCTGTCATTCCTCCCAGAGTTTGTTGCACAACAAGATGATTGACACCCCTTGCTCTGAAAAGGATGTGACATGGTCCAGTTAAAGGCAGAGCGAATCTACAGAGTAGAACTGAAATGCTTGAAGAACTCCAGAAAACACTCCAGTGTTTGACTGTCGGCTCATTTTTGTTTGGCAAGCCATGATCACTGCTTGTACGTTATAAGCTTGGGTGGGGCGGTGAGCGGGGAGTGGGGGAAGCTTGAGTGTTATCACATGCCATCAGACTTCTTTATGTGACAACCCATCTGTGTGCTCACCCCATCATTTTGTGGCTCAGAATCAAATGCTTGACAGTTCAAAGAGCCTAGAGCAGCATATGGCACATGACATAGTGTATTTAAATAGAAATCACTCCATTAGAAACACAAGGGTGCCTAATAAAAGGTAGTTTAATAACTAACTTCCCAAAATACATATTTCTCCATGTAGTCATAGTAGATAAGGCATATTTCTTTCCATTAATATGAATTTCAATAGCAACTGGAGACCGGAAAAAACTAGCCAGAGCCTTTGCAGAAGCTCCATGCTCAAAGGATTTCCCAGTATGTGAACGAATCTCAGGAAGGACCATGAGGAGGGAAGGAAGGAATTATATCCAGTGCCAGTGAAGATGCCTAAGCAGAATAATGGATAAATGGACAGGCATTGCCGTATCTTTTCAGTACAAACTGGGCAGAATAAGGTCGTCATAAGCATTAAGGAAAAGTCTGCAGCAGCTCAACTCCTGAGCACCACTCCAGTGATTTCGGCTCTAGATTGCCCCATCATTTGGAAATATTCAGACATGGATTAAATACCAAACAATTGCTTTTCCATGTCTATTAGTTCACCGATCCGTGAAAAACAATATGTAAATGCTGGATGAGGCAACAAAGATGACCAGCCAATTCTTTCTCTTTGGTGGCATATCCCCAAAGTGACAGGGGAACCAGAACTGATTGAAAGCGTACATCCAGTGGGGGAATACTGCATACCAGGCTTTTGCCTTCTTTTTTTTTAGTTTGTTTTATTTCAATTGAGTTGTCCAGGGATTAATGGAAGATCAACCACTACACATCACAATAAAACTTTAGCCACACTCAAGACTTCAAAGTAGCATTTTCTGTACAGGGTCTTCAGACCCTCTGGCAAACTAAGAAGTACTTCCAAGTGAGTTTATACATGCTATAAGGCAATCTACACCTGGCAAAAAGATTGAATGAGTCCACATTTCTACTGGAGAGTCTGTAAGACCCCTCAAATCAAACGAGTTAGGAAACCACTTCTCTAGTCAGGAAATATAGTAAGATAAACTGCTATAATGCTGTAAAAGTCAGTGGCAGTCACCAAACACAGCTGAGAATCACTTTTCTGTTTATACTGTTCTTGCTGGCACTTCACAGGTTTAAGTCTCCCTCTACTCTGCAAAAATGTACACGCCGGTTTAGTTGATACACAGGCCTGCAGCCATCAAATGCATCTCTGTCCACACAGTGTAGAGCTCTCTGATGGATCAGTCATAGACAACTAAGTGTTGTGAAATACACGGAAACTGGTGCAGGAGAGGTCAGTTTAATTTATTGTTTGCTGCTGTAGCACTTCTTAGCAGCTTTTTAAATACCCCCCCCGCCCCCACATCCACAAAGCTACTTGCAGAGCATGCAGCTAAGCACATGAATTAATCTATGCACGAACAAAGGTACACTCGGTGCAGTTTGCCTTTGTGCTGTATTACAGTGTAAAATCAAAAGAAATTAAGTCAAATCTAAGCAATAATAGACTCCATATGAAATCAATTGTTCGTATGGCTTCCTCAATTAAACTAAGACCAACTATTACCCCATCCTCAGCTACTTTGGTTTCAATAAGAGAGATTACAAGGTTCAGCACAGCTCCAATGAGAACCGTGTGACACTCAGAATACTGTTTCCATACTATCAGACTGTGTTCTGTTTTGCATAATTTTACATGCTCTAATGTTTGCTTCATGTGACGTACCCAAGAAAAGCCTATTTTTTATTTTTAAAAACAAAAGAAAAATACGGAATTTTCTGTGCTTTCTATCCAAAGGCATTCAAACTCAATAACTGAACCGATCTGCAGAGGCAAAAATACTCTATCAAGTCAATTTCCCTCAAATAGGTCTCATTTTTCAGTTTGCCACAAAATGTGATAAATCATAATTTTGGATAGGAGCTGCAGTTTGTTACAAATATTGCACATCTGCAGCTCAGAAAAATTTGGCACTGCTGGTTATCCTCTCCAGAGAGAATCCATACGGACAACCTTACCAACATCTCAAACAGACTTAACTCTTTCTGGTAACAAAGACCAGTGTGCGAGAGGGAGGAACTGAGTAGAAGGGTATGCTTCTCCCATGATGAGCTCATGAGCCCATCTTTGATCTCATTTTGAAATCCTCTTCTCCCCACCCACCTGTGAGTTATCCCAAGGCAATGGAGTAATGCCTCAGCACTGTCCAGCTCTTTATGTTCAGAGTCTTTTGCTTCCCATCTTCCTCCTGTATCATTTAGTAAATTCTTTTATGCAGAGAGCATACTTAAAACACAAAAAAAAGTCTTGGAAACTTGGGTTGGAAGATACATCAAGAAGTCATCTAATTCATCCTTCAGCCTCAAAGTCAGGATAAGCCCTACTTGTACCTTCCAAGAGAAATATTTGTTTAATATGTTCTTAAAAAGACTCTCACAAAGGAGATCCCACCACCCTCCAAGTCAACCTGTTCTTGTGGCTCTATATCTGCAACAGAAGCTTTTCATGTTGTCGAAACCATATCTTCCTTGTGGTAATTTAAGTTCACTCCTTAAACCACGGACTTTGCTAAACCCCTACCGGGTCTCTGAGAGAGCAGTTTATTTTCTTCCCCCTTTGCAGCACCTTTCTCTCCAATGGATTAAGCAGTTTCCATTAGTTCCATTTTTCCTGTTAAAGCTGGCCATTCCATGCAGCCTTCTCTATCCAGAGGTTTGCTGCGGCTGCTGGCTTCAACAATCTGTTGGAATTTTTCCTTCAAAAAGCAAAAAATAAAGCCAGAATACTATCAGAGCAGCTGAATAATGAATCAAGCTCGTTGCTTTCAGCTGAGAGAAACCAAAAGGATGCTTAAATCGAGTTAAATGAAGACCTCGAAGGTGATGGCAACAGTAACTAGCAAAACCTTAAAACAAACTGTGTGAATCTTGGAGCTCATTACTGTTCTCTTTTCCTCAAAAATTTTCAGAAATGATACTTTCTGAGCAGTGGAAGACTCTTCAAGTACATCTTTGCTATAAAGACTGTCCTTGATGAAAGCCTATCAAAGCCTTGATGCCATCCCCAGCACTTAATATTTCTGCTCCAATTTAAAAGATCATTGGCTTAATGGATTAATACTTGGTGACTGGAGCATGCAATTGCTTCATACAAGAATGCATTCTTATTCAGACCCAGGAGCAGAGAGTGCGAAGGAATAATAGTAGCATTGGCTGGACCTCCTACAATGACTGAGAGAGAATATAAGGAAAAAATTGAAACAAATAGGAACCGAGCAAGCTACGAGCTGAACATTAGATGGCTACAGAAGCAACTAATGATGGCACTTAGACTACTTATAAAGTCTTCAAGGAGGAAGAGGAAAAATCCCTTATTCTCAGCTCTCCTCGTATACTAACCATTATTTGCATTCTTTGTTTAGAACCAGCTACTCCTGTGACACATCCAGCTCCTCACTAGCCATTTGTGCCACTCATCCTTGCTTGAATCCCTTCAACTTATACTTCAGCTATGAAATGAGTGACCTATGTTTGCTGCGATGCAAATAAAAGCACCTGCAAGTGTTCCCAAGCCAAAGCTGTTCGACAGAGCTATGCGTTCAGCAAATAGCCCAACACTGGAGCCAGGATGAGATTTCTGGTGTGCAGACTAACCTGAGACTAACTTACAGACTAACTTACAGACTAACTTACAGAGTCTGCAGTCCCTCCACTGCTCTTGGTCCCTGCAGCCGGCTTCCGCTTTCTATAGTTTTCACACACACAAAATGCTGTTTCACTGATGTATTCCAAAACATGAGTTCAGTTTATGGCTTGGACATTGGCTGGTGCAACTACGGCACCATAAGAGCTATGGGATATATTTTTAGACTTGTGAAAGTATTACATTTAACATACGAAAGCACATGCAATCTTGCGGGCCCCATCTTGTGTCCTTCCCCATTCAAGTAGATCTAATGGGNTCCTCGTATACTAACCATTATTTGCATTCTTTGTTTAGAACCAGCTACTCCTGTGACACATCCAGCTCCTCACTAGCCATTTGTGCCACTCATCCTTGCTTGAATCCCTTCAACTTATACTTCAGCTATGAAATGAGTGACCTATGTTTGCTGCGATGCAAATAAAAGCACCTGCAAGTGTTCCCAAGCCAAAGCTGTTCGACAGAGCTATGCGTTCAGCAAATAGCCCAACACTGGAGCCAGGATGAGATTTCTGGTGTGCAGACTAACCTGAGACTAACTTACAGACTAACTTACAGACTAACTTACAGAGTCTGCAGTCCCTCCACTGCTCTTGGTCCCTGCAGCCGGCTTCCGCTTTCTATAGTTTTCACACACACAAAATGCTGTTTCACTGATGTATTCCAAAACATGAGTTCAGTTTATGGCTTGGACATTGGCTGGTGCAACTACGGCACCATAAGAGCTATGGGATATATTTTTAGACTTGTGAAAGTATTACATTTAACATACGAAAGCACATGCAATCTTGCGGGCCCCGTCTTGTGTCCTTACCCATTCAAGTAGATCTAATGGANGTTTTCACACACACAAAATGCTGTTTCACTGATGTATTCCAAAACATGAGTTCAGTTTATGGCTTGGACATTGGCTGGTGCAACTACGGCACCATAAGAGCTATGGGATATATTTTTAGACTTGTGAAAGTATTACATTTAACATACGAAAGCACATGCAATCTTGCGGGCCCCATCTTGTGTCCTTCCCCATTCAAGTAGATCTAATGGGGGACAACTGGCCCCTGTGAAATCAGTCAGTTTTGCCACTGGTTTCAGTGAAGCCAGAGTTTTAGCCAGTCTTTAGCTCACTGTTTCTACAGGTAATTTCCACTGCTGTAAATTGTTCAAAACCAAGTACATTGTACCATGAGAGAAACTCTATCTTTGCTTGGTTTTCTATTTAAAACTAGAATAATACTCAGTAAAGGATATTTCCTCCTTCTGGATCTGACAAGACTTTTCCTTGTCTAACTTATGTACTCGAGGGGCACCTCCATTGTAGCACAAATTATATCCAGAAGCATCAGAAGAGCCCTATAACATGGAGATCCCTTTCGTCTCGGCTTTTCTGAAATGTGAATGTTCATTTTAAAATGATACCATCTCAACTTTCCAGGACCAGCTGTTCGTTCTTTTTTTCTTTGTATTTTACTGCCACTGAATTCTTGTTCTGAATTATCAGAACAATAATTAGATTCAGGGAAGGCGGGGCGGGGTGGGGGGGAGGCAAGCATTCATATCCCCCTGAGAAGAAGAGATAAAAATTTCATTTCTGAAAGCCGATATGCCAATGGTGGATAGTGGGGAATTGGGATTCTTTCTTCATTACATGGGAGAGTTCAGTAAAGTTTATTAATAAAACAATTTAGATAAACTCCATTTATGCATTATTTGTACAAGTATCTTGGCAACTGCTTATTTAGCATCTTGAACACATCAGGAATTTTAGAGGGCAGGACTGAAATCTTGCCTCAAACTGTAAAAGCTTTGACAGAAGTGGGTCTCGGAAGTAATGAGAGTTTTTTCTTTTTCTGCTTCTCCTTCTTTTTCTTCCCTCAATTAAAAACAATTTTCTAATATCCTTGGCATAACTACTATAATGAAGCATAATTTATTTGATCCTTACACAGCCCCCTTAGGATTACTTCTTGCAGATAGCCAATTATAAACTCTTACATACTTTATAGCCCTCATTATGTGTGACAGAGGCACACTAATAAATAATGCAAACCCCCTTTTATATCCAGTCTACCTTGTGACAATACAGGGGTCTGGTATGGAGGGAAAAAGCACATTGTAACGCATTCTTATTTCCAAATGGACTGAAAAACTTTCTAGCTTCAGCTTGCTTCCTTGGGACACTTTCTTTTTTTTTTCCCAGACTGGACTCCCGTGGCTTGATTCATTACTAGATAAAAATCAAGTTCAAATAGAAGTGGACCATGACACACAAACTGTCACTGCCCTGTCACTTCCTCGTGACATGCTGTCAGCTGCAGACAAGAAAGGACGCCTGGAAGCAGAACAGCCAGGTTGAATACAAACGAATTTATATACAATTGTAGGATTTTCACGGTAATGAAGCAGAAAGGGCCAAGGCCCAAAGAGCACATTTTACCCTGCCTGCTCTGCCTTTCTGGGGCAACTTCCAGACACCGCTAGTGCTTAGGTCACGGCTCTGGAGGAAAGCAAAGCAGCTCTGACTGTCCCTCAGCTGGCAGGACTCAAAGAGCAGAGTGAGCAACTCAGGAAAGACATGGGGTTGAAAATACACATACAAGGTCCTGGTGGACTGCTTTATTTTTGTCTTTAATTGACACAATGCTGCTGTTTGAAGCAAAAAAGCTGCAACTCTAATGACTGAGAGATGTTACCAAGATCACTACAGAGACCAGAGTCACATGAAGGCTACAGCCAACTTCCGCCCGCAGCAGAGAACTCTGTGCAACAACTACGTTAATCATATTGTCCTTTGAAGCATTCTTTTCCCTACATGAAGAAGAGGGGATAATAGTTCCAAAAGGAACAGGGATTTCTTGCCTCTGTGTGGTGCTTGGAGACCTTGAGGGACAGAGGGTAGGAGGAGGGAGAGTGTTCACACAAAGTCTGAACTATAGCAACCCGGAAAAAAAATAAAGCAAACAACTGGGTGAATCAGGTAATTTTATTGGTGGACTTAGGCTGGACTCAAACTCATTCAGCTTTCTTTTCTCCTTTTCTTCTATGTAACAGGGAAGGGGGACACTTTAAAAAACCAAACCAACAAGCAAATAAACAAGCCCAACTTTTCCAAGGGCAGAGCCCCCCACAGCCCTTGCTCCAGGAGAAGTGGGCATAGCTACCTTCACAGCCTGGATAACGTCTGCGGAAGCCTGAATGTGCAACCCTTGGCACCAGAAACAGTAATTATTCACTAAATGACACATCTCTCCAGCTACTGTCTAGATGGCCATAGCTAATTACACAGTCTGAGATTCCAGCAGACAGCTGGGTCTAGAGCATCTTCCAGTATCCCCATGTGACTTTATACAGATGTGGAACGAGTGCACTGAAAGAAGGCAGAAGGAAGAGTGGCTGTACAACACAAACACCTTAGGTACGGTTAAGTTAAAGCCCTGCCACTGAGTCCTGCTAGATTATGCAATTAAATCAGCAGCCCTTCATAGCTGGCTGTGGGGATGGCAACGAACAAAAGAAACAGCGACATTTGCCTTTGTGTGCAGCTACAAAGAATTTATCTGCCATTTTAACTGCAGGGTTTGACTAACGCACATGGAAGCACTCACCTTCAATTAGCCATTTAACCTAGCAGATCAAGCTGTGATGTGAAGAGGGTGAGATACGGGTAAGTGTTCCTCCTGCACAAGCCATTGGGACTGGCCAGAGGATGCGATAAGCAGGTATAATCCGACAGGCTGACAAATCCTACATTTCCAGGAATGAACAAAATCCACAGTATATTTTCCATTTTGTACACTCCTCCACTTATGATAATCTCCTTGGCTACCTACCTGATTTGGGAACAACATGTCCCTGGGAAATCATGCAAAAGTGACAGTTAAAGATACGATACTCTACCACACAGTTTATGAATGAGTCTTTGATTTGCTTTTAAATAAGTGAAATAAGAATAAATTAAACGAGATGATATTTTTTGCAGTTTGCAGACAGCAACAACAACAAAACTTGATAGTGTAAACATCTGCTACTTTTGGTTAAAACGTCCCTGGAAATCAGCTTTTACATCAAAACTGATCAAGACAAGGTTTTGGTGCCTACAGTCTGGATCTGAACCTGCGCTCTAAAAAACCTATTATCAATGTCAGGGTAACTTTCACAAGGTCAGCAACAAGAACCAAAATAAGGCCATCTTTCTGCCTGGCTGTCACGGAGGGATGGTCCGAAAGGCTTCCTTCTCCCTGTCTGCACTCTTCTGCTCACAACTCTCCCATCATCACTTCTTCCTCAAGTGCCCCAGCAGGATATTGCCACAAGCATTTACATGGCTGCTTGGGAAGATATAGTAGAAAATGCACATTTTTTTCTTCCTGAGGACAAGGGGCAACATAGAGTCAGGAATGAGAGGTTGGCAAGTGATAAATACTTAAACCAGCTTAAGCTAGCAAAAAAAAAAAAAAAATTAAAAAAATTGTGCCACTGTACCCTGCAGCAGATCACTGGGTTCCAGGTCTCTGAGTCTAACAGATCCAGCAAAGCTGCACAAATTGGAGATGGAAAAGGACGATTTGCATCCGGTCGCCCCCTCACGAGGAGCGGTTCGTTCCCTGAGGTAGTCTGTTGTGCTTTGCTCTATGAAGCACGTTGCTTTCATCTGTGCTGAACACCATGGTGTGTCCAGTCCAATTTCAAAGGTTTCCAAGCAATACAGGTTTATGGCTTTCCTGGGGCAACTGCTCCATGGCCAAATGGATCGCTCTGGTCTGACTTCAGGGGAGCAGTTAAATAGAGGCTTATATCGATGTCTCACCAGGAAAACACATCTGCACTTAAGAGTTCTCCTAGAACAATTTTATATATCTATACGAAGACAACGTCGCTTTCCCAACGCTACATGACAATCTTCTCTCCCGTCACATTAACCTTTCGTTCCCATTGAGGTGAAAAAGATGGAGCTTGCCCCCATCCTCACGTTCACCAAACACCACACTGTGAGGACTAGCAGCACAAAACAACATCAACAGCATCGCGAGGCACAGAAGCCTCTTCTGGAGCACAACGTCGGGAAACGTTCAGTGGCACGTGCCATGGCCACGTGGAGAGCTACACAACGGGGGTTCTCTTTCCCTCGGGCTGATCTCCAGGTGCTCCAGCTCACCACGCGCAGTGTGTGATCAGCTGCCCTAACGGGCAGAGGCGGCAATACGAGCGGCACCCAACAGGACCACTCCTCCTCAAAGCAGCCTGCTCTTACCCCGGTCAGTGGGCCACAAAACATGACTTTGGAGTGAATTTCATGTCACAGCTGAGCAGATCTAATGTTGTGCAATCTCTGAAAGGGATAGTCGGACACTCATACATCCCTAGCTACACCTTTTTGCCCCTTCCCTTGTGCAATTTCAGGCTAACATGAACCAGTTTAGGGGGCTACACCGGCCAAAAAAAAATCACTGCTTTTTATAGGGTTATTATTCTGCTGGCATTAACTCTCCAGATTGGAATACTGATGGGTAACATAAGTGCCATGCCAAGGGCAAAGGGTCACCTCCTCCCAAGTAGCCAGTAAATCAGCTTGGGCAAATTATCAAACCCTAGTCCAGGTTAGTTTGTTTTGAGCCCTCCATGCGATGACCCAAAGAGGTCAGGAGTCCAGTCTTCATACACCAAGGGAACAAGGGGCACCCAAAGAGTGGTTTGGCACCTGACTGAGTCCTGGAGAGGTGGGCAGAGCCAAGGGGACCTGCAGCGCTGCCCATGGCTGAGAGCGGCTGCGGAGCAGCATGGTAAGTGGGGCTGAGGACAAAGCCTTGGAGATAACTGCACAGAAATGAGACAAAGATGGAACTGTGCGCTGCAAATGTGACACTGAGGGATATTCAGAGACGTACGAAATAGCAGCAGGATGAAAGCTGAAAGCTGAAGGAGCACAAACTTTCAAGAAGATGGGAATAGCTTCTATATTAAAGGCAGTTAAAAGGCCAAGGAGGAAAAGATTGCGATAGGAGCCATAAACTTAGATTACTTGCATCAATAAGGTAGAATAAACTGTTGTGTAATACGAAGGGGCCCTGCAGTCAAAAGGCAATTGGTGTTGGAAAGAGGTTTCTTAAGAGATAATCCCCTCTCAGTTCTCTGATATACAGCCTTGCTACTGTACTTCTCACTTTCATTCGTTACAATGATTTGCCCAACTGCCTAATAAGCATCATTCCATCTGTCATCGGAAAAGGAGTTCATGACTGCAATAAAAAGCTTGGATGCAATTCAGCAACCCAAAATGCCACGGCTTTAATTTATTCGTTCATTTAGTTTTCAGGGGTGCAATGACACTGGCCACAACAGTATTACATGAGGCTGGTTTAAGTATCCAGGAGAGCTCAGGGAGCGGAAAATTCAATTCCCATCGCCATGGTGAGCGGTGTGTACCACCACAGAGAGCTTAACTCCCAGGGCAAGAAGGGCGGTCTCCCTGAAATACTCCTTTTGAGCACAGGCACTGTACTCACAAAGAGCATTATCAAAACTCAGAACTCATTACTCCGACTGGGGGTGAAGATCCCTCCAAATCTCATTTGTGTGGAAGCTCCGCCCAGCGAGTGGCAGTACTGAAAATATGCTGCTGACAATTACCAAATAGATTTACAGTGTCACGCATTTTAAAAGTCCTCTGCAAAGCTGTGCAAGGGAAAGGCAACGTTTTCTAATGCCTTATGAACTGTCACAAGACAGGCCTTCTGAGGATTCCCCTGTCATTACCCTGCCACTCCACTGACTAATTCAGCTGATTTTAGATATCTCCCAAAGGCAGAATGGCGTAGGAACATAAACAACTTACTTTATTGACTCCTCACACCATAAAAAGGACTTGGATGGACAGTTGGCAACATAAAGTCCCTGCGGTAGGTACAGCTTGTCTTCGCAGAGCCGTGATAAAAGGTGTCTTTGACACCCACCTTCCAGTGCTCGCTGGGACGTGGTGTCTCGAAGCAGGGGTGCCCGAAGCACCACACAATTCTGCACGCCCAGAGCCTGTGGTCTAGTGAATTAGGGGGGAGCTGCTTCGTACACAGCTTTACACAGCTCCTGACAGGCCTATGAGCACAAGTCAAGACAATGTTATTCATATAATTGTAAAAATAACAGTGGCTTGCAAACATTTACATGTTCAATTATATATAAGCCTTCCCCAGTGAGTACATTTGCCTCTTTTTGCTTTTCTCTGTCAGTCAAAATGCCTCTTGAATGCAGAAGGTGAATGCTGCAAATGAATTATGAAGATGAATGTCAGTAAAATTGTCCTGCCAGCAGAATCTATGAAAAGTGAGGACAGAGAAATTGGGATTTGTATTCTCTTCTGAATGGTTCTCTGGACTGGAACTGCCTTGCTTTGCAGCTTGCCCTTTTTAAGAAGCCCTTTTGCTTTGGTGAATGCTATGCAATGATTTTTTTCCTCTGGCATTTGAAATCAGGGACATCCCTTGGTCTGTTATCACTATCTAGAGCAAATCCCCAGCCAGACCTCTTTCCTCAGACAGATGATGCTTTTACAGGCAGAGCTATAACACTGATGCTTTTTGATGGAACTGGAAAGAGAGAAAGGTGGCATGATATTTTACTAAAACACCAGTTTGAACCAGAAGGTAGGAGTGAGCTGCCTGCAGGAACAATCTTCCTCACATCACCGGGAAAGACAACGAGAGAAGGTCAAGGTAAGTCAAACTGTTTTGCATTTGTGGCGCGTGAAGTGCTCGCCATGGGGCTACCGCAGCTCAGTTGATATGGGGCAACTGAAGCCCTGCATATTTAACAGTTGATGTGATTCCTGTGTTTCATGGGTATTTATTTCCAGCGAGTCCGTTCTGCAGCCTACAGGGTCATTAGAGAGGGGCTGACTACATGCGGATCCTGTGGAAGACAAGAGCGATCTCTGTGTCCCCTTATACCTGCTCAGTTTTCACTCAGCTATTAAAGCGGAGAGAAGAAACTGGATGATCTATGTAACAGCATTTTCCAGATGAAATTTCAAAGTGGAGGTGTCCAGAAACAGGCTGACTCAGACCTTGCACTGGGGGCTGGTATTGGGCACTGGTGGCTGCTACTCGTCAGCAAGAAATGAAACGCTTAAGACATTTGCTTAGCAGAGAGAAATGAAAAACTCCAATTTTACCCACAGGAGAAGAAAAAGAAAATCACCACAAGGTTTCTCGTCTTAACCTGTCATTTTAATTTTAATAAGACTTGTTTTGCCTGAGTTTCAGTGCAGGAAGGTGTTAGCTGACACATTTCAGGTCAGCCGGTGCGACTGATTTAATACAGATGGAAGAAGCCAGGGATAGAAGAGCAGAAAAAATAAGGCATTAATATACAGTAAATCTTATTTCAACTCGCGGGAAGAATATTACTTTCTCCAGGGATCAAATGAAGTGCTTATGCCAGGGAAAAAAAAAAGATTCAAAGACTTTAGTTGTGGGTTTCCTTCCTCACCTCACCAGCAAAAAAAGAGTTAACGCATCTTGGCATCAACTTTATAGTCAAGGAGATTATCATGATCCTCTTAGGGATGTGGAGCACAGCAGCACCTTCCCTAAAAGGCAGCAGCCTGCAGGCAGTGCCGGCGATGGGACGGGTTCGGTGAGCAGCCCTGCTCTCTGCCTTCTGAAACTGTGGGTAGCCATTTGACGGACAGAGCTAAATTAGGTCAAATCGCTGCATCAAAGCCAGGTAAAAACAAACAGTGCAGGTGAGGAGCAGCTGCGTGACCAATTCTAGAGGACACTGCAGTATGTGCAGGGGTTGGGTTAGATTTTTGCCCAAACTCTTGGGAGAAACACATTATTTATTGGCATTACCTTGCCAATTATTTTAATGTGACATTTATTACTGCATTAAACAATAAGTCTAAGATCTTTGTAACAGAAGAGGAAGACATTTGTTTGATCTCAAGCAGAACACCCAAGCACAGCCAGGTCCCACTTGTCCTCCCCCAGAAGTTCATTAGTGAATGAATTGCTCCCAACAGCTCGCTCGCTCTTCCTTCCCACCCCTCCCCCTTTCCCATCTTGAACTTCCAGCAGAGAATCGAGTCTTTGTTATCACTCAGGCTGTTGGTGAACTGTAACCCCCTCCAGCAGCCTCATGTGCCCCCATGGACCATGCTCCCATTCAGCGGTGGGTGAAGACAGCCCCCCTCCATCCAGCCAGCAGGATCAGGACCCAGGGCTGGCCCGTGCCTGTGCTTGGATGTTCCAGGGCTCTTCAGCACAGAAATGGGCTGGGGATTTGCAGCCATTCAGATCGTATCATCAGAGGATGCAAAGCATTACTAGGAGGAAGAATAGATTTAACGGATGTTCCTTCATTTCCAGCCTGTCTCTCCATCACATGCAGCCCAGTCTGGGTGATACACTGGCAATGAAAATGTGGGAAGAAGCAGAAGAAGCCTTAGTGACACTGAAGTGTCTCATTTGTGGAGTTTATTTTTTCCCCCTGATCTTCTTAAGGACATCATTAAAAATTTGCATTGGATCCTAATTTCCTTTTCTAGATGTGAAAAACGCTGTGAGGGGTACCTGCTACGCAACCCAATTACATCACCGATGCATCTGCAAAGTCTAATTTCCAGGCACATTTTCAGATACAAGTCAGACAGATGAAAATGCAGTTTATTAAAGCTGTAAGGGGAACACACTGTGGGGCCAGTCTTTACACCACTGTAGCTTCAAGGGTTCAGTAGCAATGAGCTGGACTACAAGGATGGAGAAGCTTTTGTCAAATTTCAACCTGCTCTGGATCATACCTGCATTAAGAAAAGGATTGCAATGGTTCTCATCAATGGTTGTGGAAACCAGATGCCACTGTTTGGTTATTGAGGTTTTATTTCCAGGAAGCATGTAAATCCTCTATTTCATCAATGCATCTCCTTTTTATAATATGAGTGACAGATGGAGTAAGTGAAAATTTCATAATAAAATGAGCAGAAGCTGGTATCAGTTCGAATTTGTGCAGACACTGATGATTATCTCATGCTTTGAATAACAGACATCTGCATGTGTCTCATTAAAGCAGGAGTCTTTGAGCTACCATGTCACAGCTGTGCATTTTCCTAAGTTTTCCAAATAAAATAGCTGGTTTAACCACCAAAACCTCAGTGTTGTGATATCTCAATAAAATTAAACAGCCTTGACTTTTCAGGACTGACTGGCTCCTTTGCATTAACGTCAAAGTCCCACAAAGGCAAAACCCACTGGGATTTACAGCATGTAAACAGTCAAATTAATCCAGAGCTCGGTGAGAGATTAACACAAAAGAGCAGAAAGGTGCAAAGCACAGTTTTAATTAGATCATTATATTCCACAATGACCAGCACATGGATTATGAAGATTCAGCTTTATTAAAGTCCTGGACTACGCTTATTTTGGTAGAGAGCCGATATTCCCATGTAATACCAGGTTCACTGAGTAATAACAATAATTATTATTACATGGCCCAGTTCCAGTGTGATCACCTTATGCAGAGAAGCACCTATGTTTTACATTTCCAGCACTCAAAGGCACTGAGTAGAAATAATTCAGCTAAAGAGCAGTGTTTTGAGACAGCAGAGAGACAGAAACACACCTGAACACCACCAGAGCCATCCAGTCCTAAATCAGATCTGCTTACATTGGATCTGTGCCTAAGTTATCGTTATCCATGAAGCCCAAGTGGGGCTGCGATCAGTGGCTGATAGGCAATGAGCTTGATCTTACTTTCTTCATCTCTTGAGGGTTCCAGGCTGCTGGGGCTGGTCAGTCAGGCCAGCCCGTGAGCTAGATGGGCCTGCCGGGCAATTTTAAGAAGAAAGCTGTTCTTCAGAATAGCCTTAACTGAATGCATCAAAAGTCACAAAAAACATACAGTTTGAGAAAGAGTGATGGGGACAAAAGCCAAACTGGCTGAAATAGGAATGCTTCTGAACTAGGAAATGCAACTTTTCTGAGCTGAATAGCAATGAGATATGAGATAACTGGGGTGAGCTAGCAAGGACATGGAGTGATGGAGAGGAAAGATCGTACGGGAACTTGCGGTGGGTATGTGGGAACAAGGGATGAGAACAAAGTGTCTATTCAATAGATGAATGAAGAGTCAAGAAAGTAAAAAGCTGTCATGGCAAAGTATGCGTTTTTGCTCAGAGGAATAAGTAAACTGCAGCCGTCCCATAGGAGGATTCACAGGCTTAATCATGCTGTTTAATAAACCCCGTGTCAGGATGCAGGGGCACTGCATGGTGGGTGTCCGCACTGTTCACCACTCTGAAGATTTAAACCTTTCCATCTGGGCCATGTTGCTCCCCTTAGCACTTAGCACCAACTCTGCACATTTCTGGGGGAACCATCTATCCAGAAGCCTGCCCAACAACTTCTTACAACAGTACTTTTAAATGATCATAGAGGCCCTTTATGCCGAACTCGCGGCTCCTTAACTCCATCAAAATGGAGGAAAATATTTCTAATGCATGTAAAATTCAGGCCCTGAGCTTCTGCAAAGACCCCAACAGCTTACTTGCTATGAATCACCCTGTTATGAGTCATTATGAAATCTGTAAAGCTGCTTTTTGTTTATCTAAGAACAATCAAAACCTTCATCACAGGACTCCCTTTGTGCGAGATCAGTTGGTGCATTGAGGAGCTGCATTTTGTGACACGCAAAAATTTTCTGAGAATGCTTTTTTTCTTGTAATAGAGTATTAACTGCATTTGCACAATACAGAAGTACATTATTTTCTGCATGGCTTTGTTTCCAGACATGTTACCAGGCAGGAAAAAATACTTACCATTCAGAAATGTCAGTTCTGAAAAATAATTCTAAGGCACAATAAATCATACAACAAAATTGCTCTAAGAAAGCCCCTTACTGCTTCATTCATGCCCTGGAGCTTGCTGATCATTACGTATAAAACACATGCTTATTCTAATAAAATGCATTAAGATTTTATGGCACAGTCTCTTGAAATCACTCAGAAACAACCTAGAAATGTCATTAGTGGGTGACTGTGCCACATGAATTATAGCTTTTGCCCAGTACATTATTTCATACTCTGAAAAATTTGATCTACTCATATCATAATTATTTTCGTTTTCATCTGAACATTAACCCTGCTCCATCTATGGATGAGTGACTAACCTGGCTCCAAGTTCATTCCCCTTCGAGAGCAGAGCACACGCCAGCACATTAGGAAAACAAAGAGCCAGTCTCTGTTTCATGTTAACCTGAAAACATCCTGTAAAAAAGTTCTTGTTGTATTTTGTACACCCCGAACGGCTACTTCAAGATAGCAGGGCAAGCACCAGTATTTCAGACGAAAAAGGGTAATGTGTTCTTTTCTCACTTGGCAAAGAAGGTGCTAAATAAATCATGTGAATTATTCAGTGCTGAGGGACACGTTGTATTTTCTATTTCTGCTCTCTGCTCAGTCTGACATGCCTTTAGTACATGCAGAGGTGAGAAAAAGGCCTTTCTTAATCTCTGAAGTATGACTTCCTCAATACTGATTGCAAATTTGTTTTTTCTAGGTGAACGGTCAGAATCTGGGGCAGCTGGAGCAACTGCAAGGAATGACAGCACAAGGTTAAATCAACCTCTCCATCATCCTGAAGCTTCCTCTACAGCTGGGCAGGTCTTCCCCATTTTCTTCCTTTTCCTTCCTGCATCTTTCTGAATGGTGCGCTGAGCCAAACACTTGTGCTGGCAAAGCTCTCTGCACCCTTCCCCAGAAGTCCCGGTGGGGAGGATGCTCACAGTTGCTGTGCTTTCGTTCAGCCAAATCCCACTGGAAAGACCACACGGAGCGGATCTACGTATGGAGCGGATCTACGTGCAGCACAAGCAGCCTTCCTTTCGATATTTATGCTTCCCAGCTCGCAGCTCAGGTCTGACAAAAGTTATGATACCTGAAAGTACTCTATCAGACTAGCAATAAACATTTGCTAATGCAACAGAGTGCCCAACTTTCATGAAGCCTTTCTTCACAGGCACTTTAAGCAGAGGATTACAGTCCCCTTGACGTAGCATAAATCCTGGGTGACACGTTGGATGCCGTGAATCACATCCACGCTCCAAGAGCTGACGCCAGACAGCGGCTGGCTCCTGAAGGCAAGGGGAGAGGAGCACAGGAGGAACGTGCCTTCCCTGCCTCGCAGTGCTCATTCAGCATGAGAGCTACAAGGCCATCGAGCCAACCAGCATCATAAAAACACGATTTCAATGTCCCTAACATGTGATGCTAATCTTTGCTATGCTGCCCTGCTAATTTGTCTCAGCTGCCTTCTTCAGTCTTCCACACTGTGATGCATACTAGATCGGTGCTCGGCATCTCAGGTAAATCAAACCTCCTGGCACGCTTGCCTTTTGTCCTGGGACACATGTTCATCGCCAGCTGAACAAGCCCAGCAACTCCATTCATGTATGTCCGCAGATCCACAGGACTGCGAGGACCTTCCAGCTTTTCCCTCCTTTTGCTGTGTTCTGGCTGTATGCTGGGATGAGGACGGGTACGTGCATTCCCTGGCTTAACACAGGGACACAAGCGGGAAGGGTGACCGTGGGACCAGGACCCCACAGTGCATTGGAAACACCACTGCTCTGCTCGTCAGAGAGACTAATCCCAAAGAACTGGAGGGAACTGGAGGGAACGGGAGATTTTTATTGTTTCACTGGCCTTTATTGTTTTCTCAGATGTACCCAACCACATTCACAAACACAAACAAGCTCGCATTTGGGGAAGGGGAAGGACTCAGTCACCTTCTCAAAGGTAAGCATTTTCTCTTGCATGCAGTACACACTTTGAATTGGATGTTGTTTTGAATGAGAAAGTTACACGAGATGGAAACTTGGACCAGGGATCACAACTTCAGCTGAGAAACACATGCTTTTCAGGTGTTCTCACTATTCCTGATCTGGTTAGCTGGATACTGCTGCTTTGCAACGACTGCAACACAAAATTTTTGTGATAGATAAAAGGAAGTAATTCCATATAACACAAATACAAATTGATCAAGTATAAATAGATCAAATAAGAAGAGATGTGACAATTAAAGTAGATGATTGCATTTTGAGAAAGCTACTTGGCTAAGAGGTTGGTTACAGCATCAATAGAATAATATTTCTTCCCTGAAGTCTGATTGTCAAAGAAGAATTGAATAATGGCTCAAAATATAGCTAAATGTTATACTCATATTGTTTGTCTGTAAATGATGAGCTTAAAACTTTGAGACATCACACAAGTACCATATACTTCTGGTGTGAAACCAGAAAGCTTGTTTAGTCCATGTGGACATTTGTAAAGCATTAATTTTCATATTTTAAAGGTATATAGCCTTCCTATATGATATATAGCCTACATGACGTCACAAAGTTGTATTAAAAAATGAAGTCTTTTGTAAACTAACAAGAAAGAAAAGATTCTAAGGAAAAATGTAAATGGAGGAAATGACTCAAAGACATGTAAGGAAATGAGTAATCTAAACAGCTGTAGTATCACAAATGCAAAACATAATTTCAAACCTAAGAGAAACATGGTCCCCAGTGATAGCTATATAGTTGTGTAGATATAAAGATGCAGAGATACAGAATTAATATTATAATGTCTTTTCCACTTGGAAAGATGCGGTCAACTTACATCATATTTCTTTCTTTAGAATAACGAAAGTAAAAACCCCCAAAATATGTCTCTAAGGAAAAGTAGTACTTAAATATTATGATCTCAGGTGAAAAGTAAATAAGGAAAAGGTTAAAGAAGTGATGAGGAAGGACAGAAAAGGTGCTAGAAGAGCAGACTGAGTTTAGTTCAACAATGACAGAAGATTCATATTGATGTGGAAATAAGAAATCCGTCATCCAGTCCTTCTGTCGTGATGGTACTCTCACTGCTACAATAACCTTGGAGCAACCAAATAGATTGGGATAAAATAGATTGAATAAAATGGTTTTATACCGGAATCTGTCATTTGTCAGAGAGGAAAGTTTTTTTCCTCTTTCATTCTAAAATGTTTCTTAGACTGAAGATGGAATCACTGCCCGAAAATGAGGGTGAAAGGCCTTCCTCTGCAAGGTCATGCCCCATGGTAAGTTTATAGCACATGTGAACCCCAGGATCTCATAACAAAACTTTAAATTTTCTTTCTCAGGGATGAGTGTCCCATCAGTCAGACTAGGGACTCTTACCAGACTGATTCCTCTCTTTCTAGCATCATTTGATCTTTCTGATCCACAATGTAAACATCTCGCACCACCACCCAATGCTCACAGACCTCCCGCCTTTCATTTAGCCCGTGATCTTCTTGGTTTTGCAAAATCTTGAAAAAATCTTACCATTCGAAGCATGAGGCTTATTTTGAATTCTCAGAAATGGAAATGAGGACACCATGCTGCAAAACAGGAAGCTTTTTCCCCTAAACTCTTCCACACAGCAACATGTAAGAGTAAGTCCCAACAGACTGAAGTCAGTTTAAACACTTGTTACATTTTTTTTATGAGACATTTCTTTCTGGACTTTCTAAAAAAGATATTGCTTAATGTGCCTAGTTTTTACTTCCAGGCTGACACAGGGTCTAATGTGCTAAAAGTCTTGTGGGTTCCTCGCTATGAGGAACAAAAGGCTCATTTTTCCCTTTATTGAATTAATTACAGAAAAGACAGAAGAATATATTTTACATTCATCAATTTATAGTCAAATGCAGTGAGATAGTTGCTGGTTTATAGAGCATCCTTCACTAAATGAAATCCTAATAAATGAAAGTTCAGCACTTAGAAATATGCATCTGTTCAAACTGTCATGTAAAATCTTTTGCCTTTAACTTTTATATCAAAGTTTCTGCTTATATCTAGAGCTACAAAGTCAGATTGATTGCCAATGTTAGAAATGGACGAGCCCTTTAAAAGCTTTCTCTTTTAAAAACATTTTATGCAGTCTTCAAAGCAATAACATCAGAGATATTAACAGCCTTGGAGGCTTTATTTTAAAGACCACATGGAAAAAAGGAAATATTTTAATATTAAAAAGTCTTTTACATAACCCTCCCGCATCAGGGAGTGGGGGGAGAACCTCTGCTAAATCTTTTCAAAGTATGTGATCCATCTTTTGCTGCAGATCCTGTCTCAGGCTGAGCGTCAAATTGCATTAGCTGCCCTTCCATTGCTCCATCCACGAGGGGGGAAGCTGAGGGTGTTACTGCTGATGGCATATGGACTGTGACAGCAGCAGTACAGGAAGGTGTATCTTGGAAAGTGCAGCAGTCAATATGCAAAATATAAATCGATTACATTTCTTTGTAGCTTTAATAGCGGTTGCCTGCCAGACTGAAGCTGTTCAGGCTTGGTTACACGTTCCTGATAGTGCTTGAATGATGTAGTAGCACTCGTTTTCAATAGGCATTACCTATCTTCTGTCAAAGACTTCTTAACCTGTCTGTGAAGCAACTCAGTCAGCTTCACTTCCAGCAGCCACGAGCCTTTGTGAGGAAGCACACTACCTTGTTGCAGGCTAACTTCCAACAAGAAATATTTCTCCGTGCCCAAACAGTTACGTAGTACCCAATGCAATGTCAACAACTGAGAGTAACGAAGGATTCCCAGAACAGTCTTTAGACCTCTCTTGCATCTGATGACTCACTCTTGGGTGAGGTTTGCATTTTCTTGAAGCTTGTGCATCGCAAACATTCAAGGGCCTCAGATCCTGAATCTGAGCTAAGCTTTAACTCAGCCACATTTTCCTTGATGGCAGAGTGGGAGCTGTGATGCATCGGGAGTTGCTTCGACATGCAAGTATTTTCAGGAAAAAGATAGTGAACTAGTAAGAATCAAAGCAAACAGTAATTCCCACCATTACAATTGGCCTGAGAAAATTAAAAGGAAGGTTATGCCGATTTCCCAACCAAATCCTACTGATTCTTACTTTTTAGCACACATACATTTCTCAGATATCTTTGTCAAGCTTTCTGGTTAATACCAACAGAAGTTATTACGTACAAGCAAGAATGCAGTATGACATACAAGGATATTGCCGTTAACACTTTTTCCTCAAAAAGTCAAGGTGGAGCTCATCGTGTTGTTTAGCAAACATCCCTCTGAAGTAGTAGATCTCAAATCATGCTCACTGATCTCAGTCTGTGTCCTTTGCTGACACAGATATCTATCTGCAGTAAAAATGAAGACAGAGCTATGCAGAGATCCCTTCCGCATCCAGATGGAAGGGCCTCCTCACGTGCCGAGAGATTATATGGAAACCAGCTCACTGTTGGTTTGTAGCCCCCTAATCTCATACTAGGTCTCACCAGGCCATAGCAATTGAACGGGATGGCACTGGTCCGCTTTACTGCAATGCTCCAGTACTTCCTTCCTGCTTTTCCTGACTGAAGCCACCCGTGCACAGATTTATTTCTCCTGCCCTTATTTATTGTTGGTTCACCTTGCTTGGAAAATGGCCACTTCCCTTCTTTGAAAGGTGCCTAGCGTTTTGCGATATCATCTAATGGAAGTTCTTACAAACTCCTGTAACATATTTGGCATCTGGGCCTCAAGAGAAAACTACAAGTCTCTGGAGGGAGGGTGAAGGCAAGAAGCCAGCCAAGGTCTGGATCTGTGCTGGGCGGTGAGGCAAGGAGCAGGAAAAACCAATGCATTACCTCAGGGGTCTTTGTGTCAGAGCTGTTGTGCAAGCAATTCCCAATTTCAAGTGCACGCCCAAGAGACAAATGTGAATGCTTAGTTGGGTTCCTCAAGCAAGCCATGTGTTATGCCGGTTTGCTTTGAACTGGAAGAGAAAAATGGGGTGCTAGACATCTGGGACTGCTACACTCATGTAGCAATGCACCACCTGGATCTTTCCCTGATTCTTTTTATTTCAATTCTGCTGCAAAATCTGAAAGAAAAGTTCCAGTGTATTTCTGACAATCCAGCTGCATCAAAAGAGTCCCTAGTTCCACCACTTGACCATCAGGTACTTCAAAACTAAGCTTCTTTCCTTTTCCCTCCCCCTTCCAAGGCTTTATTCATGCCAGGGAATGTCACAAAACACCTGCAAATCAGACACGGCAGATAAATTTGTAGAAATGCTCAAACAAATGTTCTTCTCTAGCAGGTTAACAGGCTACTGCTGAAGAAAGAAAGAAGGAAAGCATCTCCTCCCCCCAACTCCACCAGCGTTTAATAAATGCATAGTCGACATGCTGGGAGTAGATGTCACAAAAATGGTAGGAGCTGTGGCCAGGATGAGTAAAATGCTTCATCATGGACATTCCCAAAAGAAAGGGAAAATATGGTTCCAAATGATCTGACAGAAACCTTCAGGCCTTCCCAGTCTCTTAAACTTTGTTCCAGATGCAAACAGTAGTCTGAAAAATCATACTCTAAAAAGAAGGACTTGGAATATCATAAGCTTCTGTGAACAGCTTTAAACTTAGGATCTACATTTATGACACTTTAAATACAACAGATGGATCCACATAACTAGCATCTTATCTGCATATATTTGTAGATAAGATAAGAAAACTCTTAATGAGCAAGCAGAGAGCCTGTATTTTCCTAATACTCCGAAGTCTTTGGGCCACAGCTCTATCTTTGCACCAAATATAAAATTTCTATTGGCATCGCAAGGAGCAGTGCAGGTGGAAGATGCCTTTAATCCTTTAAAAGTGAAGAAGGCTTTTAGATGCCCTGCGTCTCTCACCTCCCCACCCCCTCACTTTCTGTAATTCAAAATGTGAAAGGAAGAGTAAGAACAACTTTAGGAAAGAACTAAACTTACTTCAAACACTGTCAGACCATGTAGACTTAACTTTTTAAAACCTCCGCTAATTACACCGAGCCTGACAGAGCTCCTGCTGTGAACCTGACATACTCAGGTTTCTATTGTAGCTAGTAGTTTTCAGAAAAGACAAACCATTTTTGCTGGTATGTCGTGGTGGATGCTGCAGGCACAAGAAGTACTAATGACAGATCATCTTATTTCTTCTTTCAGAGATCAAAATTAATTTTATCAAAAAAGGGGGAGTTATTATACAGGCTTATAAAAAATGTATGAGGAGAACTTATCCTTGGTTTTTGAACACTGAACTTTTTGTGCTTTAAACCAACTATAGTTTGGGCTCCAATGTTAACAGCGTTCATACGTTGAGTAAAATGAGCCTACAGTTCATCGACTTTCATTTATCCTGCCTTGACCTATTTAAGCAACTAAACCCGAAGAAGTCATACATCAATAAACAACAAGTCAGCAGAGAGGTAAGAAAATAGTTATAATGTTGTCTTACCCTTACTCAGATAGAAAGAATATCCACCTGAATATTGCTTTAGGTCACTATTGCTGAATTACCTCTCCATAAGCAGTGTGAAAGAAGTAAATACTGAGGAGACTGGAGGAGACGAGAGGTGTGGACCGGTGAGCAACTCCCATGGGTGAAAGATGTGCAGGAAACACTCCCGGTACTTGGGAAAAGATATGGGAAGAAACAAGTGGAACCAATTTAAAAAATGAGACCTATCAGTCTTGTAATCCTTTTAAGGGTTTGGAGTTTTTTCCTGTATTGGCCCTGTACACAGCAAAAAAAAGTCTGAATGCTTTTTGTATTTTAACTTTGAAACCGGACCAGTCTTTTTAATTGATGTTTTAGTAAAAACGAATTTATACTTGAAACTGTGAATTTGATAGTTTCTGACAAACTTTAGAAGGAAAGTCAGATGTAAAGTTCAGATTTGAATAATGCAAGTACGAGCAGCAGGGACAAGCAGTTACAGACATAATGTGTTGAAGACGATTAAAGCCAGAAAGACGGGTCTGCAGCTTCAGCACGGCAATTCTTCTGCCATTTTTTTTAATTTGAAGAAAATTAAAGTAGGCACCGTATGCCAGCAAGAGGAACTGCAACAGATCTATGGCTAAAACAGATTATAATTTTTTTTTCCTTCTTACTTTCTTGTTCTTTCTTTCTTTCCTATCTTTCTTTTTTCTTTCTTTTCTTTCTTTTATTTTGCTCCTGCCTCCTTTCCTCTTCTTGTCTTGTTCTCTCTCTCACCCTCCCTTGTCTTTCCGAAAAATCCCTTTTGCTAAGAAATTGTATGAAAGGAGTGACTGAACAAAAGAAACTACCATGCCAAAACTATATCAATAACAAGTTCAATAGTTTTTGCTAATGATTCAGCAGAATTTGAATCTATTCATAATCTGTGAGTTTCGATGTATACAAATTTTATAGGACTAAAAAATCTGAAATTTTGTATTGTTTCATCTCAGTATTTTTCACCCAGGTTTTGTTTCAAGACACAAATTATAATGATTATCTTTTGCATACTAAATGATTTAATTTTACAGGAGGACTAAACATACTGACAGTGACGTACCCTTCCCAAGAAACAGAAGAAACTACAGCTAATCCACCACAAGAAACCACTACTGAGCTTACCAGGGGCATTAGCTAACACATCCTAGCGCAGAGCGCGCTGCCTCTGCTCAACTAAAATTGAAAGGCACCTATTTTGAATGAGAGCTTTTTGGCAAAACCATGCATGTGGAGCGCAGCCTTATTTCAGGCCCGTGCCGTGCTGCACCTCTCCCTCAGCGCAGGGCAGACGCAGCCGGGTGATGGTACCGGAGGAGCCCGCAGGCAGCTCCCACCCGGTACCAGCGATTACTCCACCTGCGTGGCCTTGCCTTTATCTAACAGCGCAGCAACAAGTTCTCATGCAGACGTCCTCTCTGGCAGTAGAAATGATGAACTGAATTGTTTTCTCATCAGAAAACCCCGTGAGAGCTTGAATGACAAAAATGGGGTAATCACTGCTGGGACGGCATCTACGTGGAGTGCTGCGCCCGGACTGGAGATCCACACTGCACCGCACAACTCGACATCCCCAGTAACTCACAGCAGCCAAGATTATTTATGCTACTGCCTTTCTCTTTAAAGCGTTGGATCCGACAAACGGCACGTGAAGTGATACTCTGCAGAGCCTGAGCGCCTTTCTTATCAATCAGGGTCATAATGAACCAGCACCTCCCCGTACAACGCAGGTGCCTATGTCTATGCCACCGAACCAAGACCATTCTCCCAAGAAGGCTTTATGTCTTTAAAAAAGTCATTTTGAATGAAGTTATAGTGGGTCAGTGCCAAAGAGCGGAAAGGACAAACCATTCAGTGGACGCTGTTGATGTTACAAACCGTATTTCAAAGTGACTTGCCACTAGTGAAGGATCACATTTACCATTTCACCCTCTGCTCTAAATTCCTATCAACTTTCCTTATCTTTCTGCAAACAAAAGAAAAAGACACGTGATGAAAACTAGTGTAAATAAAATAAAGATAAAATGTCCCTTTCAGAAAACATAGCAGAGATCAAGCTGATGGAAAAAAACATCTGCTGCGGGGTTTCATGTTGACATTTCTCCCCACAGGAAAAGTTAAACTCTTTCCACCAGGACTCGGTGAGACACAAATAATGGTTGGAGGAAAGCGGAGAGTCACTGCGTTATTTCATTTGGCAGCAACAGTTGTGTTTTACCCTCCCCAGCGACAGTAAGACACCTGGAGGAGGTTTGCAGCAGAAGAAAGACCTGGGCTGAGCTGCCCTGCAGCTGCGGGCACGGGTTTTTAGGGTTCCAGAGGGGGTGGATTTGGTGGTAATTCCTCAGGATTGGGTTACAGCCTCTGCAGCTCCACTCACCTCAGGGGATCTCAAATCAACAAATGTCCATGGCACAAGCAGAAAGCTAACTGCCACGGCCCGATTTCACTGGCAGGCTCACCAGGGTAGGTAAATAAACATTACAAAACCTTGTAAGGTGCCTCATTCTGCTGACAAATGTTCAAGAAGGACTCCAGAGCGGATGCCTCTAGCCCACGGCACGTGTTGCTGCCCCGCAGCTGCCACCTCTAAGCCTTGGAGCTTGTTTTTTCCCTCAGATATCTCTATTCTCTTAAGCACGGACAGGATATAACACAGAAAGTAAAATGACATCTTGTGAACTTCCCAGCTGAATGCCGCCTGCTTAAACTAGGTCTCCTTGTGACTCTGTGTAGCTCTTGGTTTCCTGATCTACTGCCACGCAAAAGTGAGCTGATTATCTGGGGACGGATTGAGAAGAGTACGGTCCCAGCAAAGCCAAACACTGCTGATGCTATCCTGATCCTCACAAGGGCTACCGACACCTTCGGACACTGCTGAGTCCATTAGCGAAGTGACATAATTAACCAAGCTCAAAATCATCTTTAATTATAATTCATCTAAAACCTTCCCTTTACTTTGCTGACAACTCTCTGCCCTAATAGTGACCGAGTGACAGTATAGCATTCACACAGAATTTCCATCATTCATGAAAAATCTAATTGAGAAAAGGTCACCACCTAAACAGCAAGGAGGTTAGAATCACCTGATTTTTCATCTATGACACAGATGAACTACATCTATGAAGGAGAGCTCAAGAGAGACACAGTAAGCAGTTTCCAGAGTTTCCATTTTTCATTCCATTTTCCAGCTGGTCCCAGTCAAGTTCAAGAGGCACAAATGACTTGTGGAAAGGGATCAGACACGAAGGAAACCAGTAACTCGGGCAAGGCTGAGAACCAGCTCCTGGAGAATCAGAGAATTTTACTCTGGTCTGTAAAGAAGAACTCGCTAGTGAAATGCTGACATGGGGCCCATGAAAAAGAGGAGTCGCTACACGAAATACGCATAATAAAGATTTTCCAGGCTATAAAGAGTATTGTCCAGAATATTTGGCATGTATAAACCCCCCAAAACCAGAGATGCTGACAATGATGTTTGAACAAGTACAGAGAGAGTTTTAGCACTCCCTTGCTGACTGATGTATTTTCCTTTCAGCATTCAGTTTCAACACAGGCTGGAGAGTCATTAAACGTCAGGAGAGATCCTGTTTTGGAAATGAAGATGTCTGTGTGGGCGTAAGATTAAACGTTCCCCCATCTTTCAGATGACTCAATGTCTGAAAGACTCAAATGCCATATTTTGGTTGAAACTCTGCTTAATCCAAGCCTAGCCATAAGTTTAACCGTTCATAAAGATCTGCAAAAGGGCAAAGTATGCTGTTATTACAGTGAATTAGGAGATTTTACGTCCCTTCTGTTCAATGCTTGGCCCCCTTGGCTGTGTTGTCAGGATTAAGCAAAACAGCACAGACAGCAGGATTTTATAATATCCTTGACACGGCTTCTACCACCTCTAGTTATTATTGGAAAGCTATTCGTCTGAAGCTACAATCTGTTTAGCAAAAACACAAAGTTGGGAAAGAGGAGAGCAGGAGGAAATTTTCAACAAAGAGCGAGCATGAATTGTGGTTATGATATGCAACTTGTATATTCAAAATCTGGAGTATTCTGTGGGATTAGATGTGGGCATGGGTCCACAAGACTGTACGCAGTTTTAGGGTGCCTTGTATCAGAGCTAAAATTGCAAAAGCCACACAACATAAAGTACTGAACAGGTAAAAACTCACTACAGTTATTAAAATCTGATAAAAATTTTGAAAGCATTACTTTTTCCTGGATGGCTCTGTTTCAAAGGACCTAAAGCACTTTAACTTCAGGCTGGACCACGTGCCATCTGTCACCCAACAGCCAGCACAAAACTCAGTGTGCAACTTGGCAAATTCAGCAGGAACATGACCACGGCTTAGTGCCTGTCCTGGATCCCCCTAGCACAGCCAGGTGATTTTGCAGTGCAAAGATCCAGAATTAATGCATGTGGAATGATGACCTGATTTCTGTCCTGATAACTAACTGGTGACGAGCAGAGCTCTTCCCCCAGAGCGCGTCCAGAACTCACACTGCAGCAGGCATCACTAACGAAATGAGGGGGGCTTAACACGCTTCAGTTGAGTCTATCCGTGTTACTAAGCACTCAGCCTCTGAAATTCAGCCTTCTGTAAAAAGATCTCCACCAGCTGTGAGGCAAAATAATCACTGGTTACTTTTGAGATTACTGACCATGGATTATGCCCCCTGGATTTCAGAAAAAAAACACCTGTGACTGTGATTTGTGGTGAGCTTCCCTCACCAAAACCACTGCAGGCCATGAAGATTAAAACGGCACGCCTCAGAAACTCAGCAATTCACCTTGGAGTTATTTGATGGATAGAGTGTATTCTCTAAATCCAGCATCTACTAATACTTGGAGCTGAAGAGAAGGTAATACACAGGTAGAGCGAGACTTTCCCCCAGGCTAGAGGAAAGCCATGAAGATGACATCCCAGCTCCCTGACATTCACAACTCTGCATGAACCGCTGCAGGGATTTGAGACAACGTTGCTGCCCCAAGGAGAGGCCCAGGGAGCTGCCATCACCCACCTGTAAACTCACAGCCTGTCCCGATGGGTGCAGCCGCTCAGCAGCTTCAGGGCTGAGCTACGCTGCTCTTTCCCTGCTGGAAACCCGAGGTCTGCTCCAGATCGCCCTCGGGGCTGAACTCAGCCTGGTGTGGGAAGGCAGTGGGGAGAAGGAGCTCAGTCCCACAGACTGTTTAGCTCAAAAGTTATCAGGCAGATGCATTATGGAAACAACTGCGGTTTCTCTTCTCCAGGGAACGAGGCTCTCAAATATTGCATTACCTTTCTTCTAGCAAACCCCATGGTATTTATTTTCTGTTACACAGTGTATATACATTATCTGCATGAGTCATTAGTGCTAAGCAGAATTACAAAATGGGAAAGCAGATGATAGTGTTGTTTAAAAGCATTAAGCTATAAAATGAAGGCCGCTTGTCAAGTAAGTAAAACACCAGAGTTGAAACTGAAACAGTTCAGCAACGAAAATGCAGAGAAATAATTACTGAGCAATTGCCTACATTTTTTCTAGCAGGATTATGTCATAATTGGCCCCTGCATCTAAAACAAAAACAGTATTGGCTTGGGAAAAAAAAAAATCCGATAAAGTCAAAAATACGTTTCTTTTTTTTTTACTATTTGTCAACGAAACAACAATCCCAAACAAATTTATTTCTTTGTCAGCACTTTGAACAACAGCAAAGGCCATGAAAAGCTTGTTTTTCGCACATGTGCACCAGAGCAGTGCCAATAGTTCATGCATCCACCCAGGGCACCTCAGCAGCAGATTTTCTTCCCTCCCGGCCTCCCTTGCCCCACGTCAGGGTCATCCCAGCCAAGCCCCAGGGCTTGGACTTCCCCTCCTTTGCATGGAAGAAATAACTATTCAGTGAGTCAAAGAGTGAAAGAGCTTGTAGTCTGCTCGGGAAGGGGAGCTCGTATTTTTCCATGCTAGTGTAATGACTATTTAAGTACTTTATATTTAATAAAATAGCTTCCACAAGCAGGATCAAAGCCAATCCCCCGGAGAGCAATTTAGCTCCCCAAGGCGACAGGGACGGCAGCACCTGGCTCAAGCTCTCAAGTCTTCTCAGAGACCTCCTGCTCCTCACCATCGCCGTTGGTGACTCTCATCCTGAAAGCATCTTCAGCAATTTCAGGGCAAGCTCCCAAATACTTTCAGGATGACTAAAAGCCATGCTTTTCAACAAGGCAACTACACGGCAAAGGGAAAGGGGTAGGAGGAACACTGCTCGGCGCAGAGTCTTGCTCCTCGGTGCAGAGGAGTGAGTGCTTTACAAGCCTGGTTTTGTAGTCGTCTGGTTCATGGGCTGCCAAGGTTTCATTAATCAACAGAAAACATCATCCTTGGCTAATCTGGAAAAGTCAATCGTTTATGAGCTCTCACTTGCTAGAAATGATTCTGGATGAAGAGATCGGCATGGATAGAGCTCGTTTTAAAAACAGGCTTTCAGCAGTAGCCTGCATCGTCAGGTGTCAGGCAGCAGAGGAGTCACCTGCTAATGCATTTTGCAAGTAAATCCTCTCCTCTCCAGACATTGCCCTCACTGTGATATCTATCTATATCACTGTTACTGTTTTTCTGACAATTCCTCTAGCCATCTAAAAAAAAAAAATTTAAATGTCCTGCTGTTCCTCTGAGAATTTGTCCTTCGAAGCACATTAAATCTTACTCAGCTGTGTATACCTTAGAGAATGCAAACTGCTATGCCACAATTAATCATCTCGGGTATTTGTGAGGTGGAGATGCACTGAGAATGACTGAAGACGTTGAAGGCTATTAGAGCAAACTGAAAAAGAAAGAGAAAAATGAAAGCCTTCGTGCACTAACTAGAGGGTGGGGGCAAGAAACAACCCAAAACCAGGAGTAAGAAAAGAACCAAATCACAATCGAAACAGAACCTCTTCCTACTACTTGCAAAACGATGTCACCGAACATCCGACTGCTCTTAGGGAGAGGGTGGAAATGAAAACACATGACAGTGATTAGTCACACGGAGGAAGGCACTTGGATACTACGCTGATGAACACTGTGTCGGGAAGGGAAGGGAAGATGGTCTATAAGGGAAAGCAGAGCTTGTTTGTAAAAAAGGAAAGGAGCAAATTATATGATAAAATTCTGATACTTAAAATGAAGAGGGAATAATAGCTATAAAGATTAGATTCCTCTCCGTTTAAAAAAAGATCTTAGTTTAATTGCACCTGGCTTTTAAATAACCTAGATCCAAACCACTATCATCCTAATTGACTTTGAAATTGCATTTTCCAAGCAAAAACCACTGTTGTAACAGCTGCTTCTGGAAAATTTACGTTCCCGGAATGGCATATACCTGCTACGCAGCTCCAGCAGCAGCGATCTAGCAGGAAGCCACTGTGGAGTGAGACCAGATGGTAAGACAGAAATAGGAAGTTTCTGCAGTTTTTTTACGATAAAGAACAACTGGGGGGGAAAGCAGAGAAAGCTAGGAAAAGGCAAAGTGTAGTGGGGGGGAGGGGGAAAGAAGGAAAATGAGAGCAAAGTCTGGTGGAAAATGAAACAGTATGCAACTTGAAATCAAGGTAAGATAACTGCTCCTGATCTGCACACAATTAAAACACTCCCTACAGATAACATGGGCATCAGAGGCATACTCTGCTTTTTGCGGTTTGCATGTGTTTGTTAGCACAGGTTTCTTCACTCAGTGACTTCTCCTCAGTCTGACTCTTCAGATGACATCCTATGGCTTTAGTACCAGATATCTGAAATGAAAAATCACTAAATCCGACTTTTTACTTGGAAGGTTCCTCCCACCCTGCTTGCCTTGCTAGGCGGTTTTCACACACAAGTTTCACTCCCACAAAGGGTGCTGCTGCCAAATGATTTAAAGGGTTTCCTATAAGACCAAGGCCTGAATAAATTATCACACACACACTAGCAGTGCTTTGGTGTTGCCCCAGAAGGAGATGCAGTCCACGTCAGATCAAAAAGCCAAGGAGGAGTTCAAAAGTCAAAGACAAACCTCCTCCGAGGTGCCACGACCTTGTCTTCTTAAATCTTGTTGGTTTACCTCCTCTTTAGGGAGAGACCACCACAGCCTTTTGTTTTTATAGTTACTTTTTAAACAGTGTCCAGTGGCCCCGAGGAATCCCGTCTCCAACCAAAGCCGTTCTGCCACCACTTCCAGCGCAGACCGCAGCAGCAAGGATCACTGACGGCCGCCGACCGCGCCTGGTCTGGCACAGCATCAGCACCACTTGTCTTGTTTTGTTAACTTCACAAAGGGACTGGGTGCCTCTCAGCCGCAGAGTCACGTTGGAAAATAAAATCAGATTAAAAGGCTCAGGGCTGGTGCCAAAGTTATATTCAAACTATTCTGAATACTTGCAATCAGCTTAAATATAAAACAGCAAGCTGCATCCTAGCCTCCATCCCCTCTCCCACTTCGTTTATTTTACATGAAGTAATAAATTCCTGACGTTACTACTGAAATCCTTTCTCTGAGCACAACAACTAATTAATCCCGCTGGAAATGGATAGTGTTGTTCCAGAGGAACTGTAAATATGGTGCTTCTCAGTTCATTTGATAGCACTTGATACGTGTGGCAAAGCCTCAACTTCGTGATCAAGGTCGCATCGACACTTATCCAACTGAAAGCCCTCTTAGAGCAACAGAGGAAATATGTCCAAGGGTATAAGCAAGAATATCAAAATTACTCTGAGTTTATTGATTCTCTGAGCTGGCATTCGGTCCCACATCTTTCAAGATACACTGCCACTGCACATGACAAAGACACCACTTCTTTGGTTTCACCTTCCCCTCAACAACAGCCTCCTTGGCAGTAAACAGAGAACGTAAAACACGAATCCTATCACACAGTGAATGCACATCAGGAAAAAGGCATTGTCCCAATGGCCATCATGTCACAACTTTCAAGAAGTCCCAGGAACAGCAGCACTTTGAGGCCAAGAATTGCTAAATGATTCAAACTCAGCTGGATGCACTGTGCAGCAGCAGCAGCCTCTGTGGAAAATTCACGAAGGTTATTCTTTGAAAATGCTAATCAAAAGAAAAATGATTCGCTTTGGTACCAGCCACTCTTTAAAATAACAAAGAGCGTGCTCATTTGGATTGCAAGACTATTTGCGTAAAGACAGGAAGAACATCGGTTTAGCATAATGATGAAGCCATGTTGTCAGAAGCCAGCCCAGGCGAACGTGTCCCGAGGGGCCACCAGTTTAAGGCAACAGAAAGAATCACCGTGCTGGACTGCAGGGATTATTTTTCACTCTGCAAACAGCACGCTTCACTCTGCATTAGTGAAAAGGTACAGAGCGCTTTTTCACAATTCAGCAGCCATGGGCTTTGGCACTGCAGAGTCCATATCCTTTTCTAAAGCCCCATCAATAATAGGTATTGATAGGCATTATAAGAAGTACATGTCTCAATCAAAAGCACTTGGTTTTGAGATCCAGGACTCCAGTGGAGAACACATCCCAAAACAGAGAAGACATTATCTTTGTTTTCTAGTAGTTCACCAAGAAATTCCCAACTTTCTCCATGCTTATTATTCTTAAAGCTCCTACCAATGACTGGAAGAGAAAGAAGACCCTACTCACAGATCACAGCTTGACCAATATTTGGAAATTACTTTTAATACAGAGCTGCCATGGAGAGAGCATAGGCTGGTAATTCCTTTGGTTGTGCCTACACAGGCACAAGACAGCCAAAGCCCGACTTCACTGACTGTCCAGGGAGGCAAAGCAGGTTTAAGTGGAAAACTATTAAAATGTATTACTTTACAAAGAAGTATTGCTGGGAGTGTGTAGTCCTCATAAATACGTCCCTGCAGAGACAAAGCAGTGCCAACTAGAGCTGCAGGCTGCCCAGAGAGGTTGTGGTACCTCCATTCTTGGAGGTATTCAAAACTCACCTGGACATAGCCTGAACAACTTGCTGCATCTGTTTTGAGCGGGGGCTTGGACTAGAGACCTCCAGAGGTCCCTTCCCATCCACGTGAATCTGTAACTCTCTTAAGCCAGCTTGGAGCACAGCCAGAACTGGCTGCAAGCATCTGTACTTGGGCAGACACATCTGTTTTACAGAGGAAGAAAAATAGAGAAGAAGATGCTGTATCAAACAGGAAAACCACCTCCGCTTAGTCTTTCTGATTCCACTCGAGCGAGGTAGGTGTTAGCTGCACTCTACAATTCAGGGAACTGAGTCGCAGGCAGCTGGACTAATGTACTCAAACTGACACAGTAAATCAACGGGCAGCCCTGGGTCTTGAGGCACTTCAGTCGGTGACTTGCCCTTAACCGCTTATTCCATGCTATTTCTCAGAAGACGCAAGGATGATCTGAATGTGCCAGACGATAAACAGAAAATGGTTCATATTTTGACCTTATTCAAAAGAGTTCTTTGAAGTGATTAATTTGTTTGTGCATTGTAATTTCATTTACACACAGTTCAAAGGTGGAGCATTCTCCTTTTTTATGGAAGCAATTAGAGCCTGTGCTTTTTTCTAATTAAGTGACCCCCCCCTGCCTTCTTCTACGGGGTTGTAAACCAGAACTAAGATGATTCGGGGTGGGGGCGGGGGGTTGGGGAATCTATAATAGTAATTCATGCTAGTTGGCCCCAGGTGAGGTACTGAATTCAGATGATGAAGTGAATTCCTCTATCAAAGGGTCTTATTCAACTGAGGTGTGGGAATACCCTCCTGCGATAAAAGCACGTATTAGTCAAGAAATAGCTTTCAAGGATGGCTGCTGCCAACCAGCATAAATCAAGGACTGCAATTGATTAACTAATTTAAACACTAAAGACAGCTTTGGTTGCCATGGCAATAAAAGAAAGGTCGAAACCCTGATGACCTTGGAGGCTCATGATACTCTGGAGATTTCAGAAACTAAAGTCTGGAAATATATTGAAAGATATAATGCTAGCCAGATTGCCTCGTAATGGCTGGGCTGTTTTATCAGCTGGAAGACAGACTTCGCAGCGTGTTTCGCACTAGTTTCCAGTGTGTAGCTAGCTCTGACTATCTGATATCTTTTCGGCATCAAAACTCAGCTGGGACATCTGAGAGCCTCAAACATTTCCTATAAGCTCCATTGTTGGTCTGTTACTCTCAAATATCAGTTCCCTTCCTCATCGAGCACTTTATTAGCAAGTTCTTATCGCTAAGTTAGCTTCCTGCATAGCTGCTCCTAAATTCATTGTATGTGTCATCCTACATACAGGTTTGATTCAGAGCCTTTTGATGCATGAAAAGCCACTTTAGAAAGTGGCAGAAAAGTAGCACCTGAACGTCCCAGGAGAAACCAACACAGCCCACGGAGCTCAGCGAAGTCCCGCTGATTTGCAGCGCCTGGGGATGCAGCCGGTGATACTTATGAAATGCCTGGCCAAATGTTACACCCGACTGCTGTCTGATCTCTACTGTCTTCAGCAGAACTTCATTGGGATCCTCCTGCTTTTACCCACCCAACCCTGAGAGCAGCAGGGAACTTAGAAACTCTGCCTGTATCAGGTCTGAACTCAGCTGTCACGTTTTATTAACAGGCATCTCTGAGAGACAAGCAAAAATGACTGTGTGACCGCAACAGCCTTATTGTGTAAAGCATTTGCCAAAAATGCCTCGAATTTCAGTGATTACATGGGGCAGTCTATTTGCCTTTTTTGGAAAACATGCTCTTCATTTCGAGACATACAAAATAGTCATATGTCTTGTGTTTGGGTACAAACGCTGATTTCTTTTGTCAACATGGTAGGCAGTTTTTCTGAAAACAGGACTACTTCTGCGCAGAAGGGCTTTGCTGTTTCAAAATAAATGCTGTCTCCAAGCGAAAAGCCTCACAACATCAAGGTTATCTGTTATTCCCCATTGCATTCATAAAGATTCAGATTACAGTCCAATCTTACTTTCTAGAAAATATCTAAGCATGCTTTCCTCAGTTTTTAATTAAGATGTTTATCTATAATTGCCATTACATTAGTATTGTATTATACGTTAACCAGGGTAGCATCCACATTTGTTCTGCCTAAAACCACAGCTACCAAAATTACCTGCAAACTGGCAAAACCCCTGAAATAAATACATTCTTGAGCACTTAATTTGTCTTTAGATTAGCCATTTAAGCTTATTTGTCTGTCTACTGGTTTTAAAATATTTTAAAAGCTGATCAATAAATTGGAGACGCCTCCTTCTTACCCATCGGGGGATTTTACAGGCTTCATGAAGAAAACAGAAAAAGTCACTTTTGCCTGGGCATCACAGAGGAAAGCAGGGCGAGAAGGAATCAGTCAGTTCATTGGCTTATGGGAGGTGATAAAATGCATGGATTGAGGACAATGCTTGAAGTTTTGTGTTACGACGACACTTTAGACAGTGCCTGATTCATCTTCAGCGTGGCAGGTATAGGGCACCAGAGAGCATTGTCTCAGCTACAGCGGTCCCTTACTTTGTAGAAGAGAAAGCATCCAGCTGACTGGCTTTACTTTTCCTAACAAGAACACACTCTGGATCAGCTCCATAGGACATCAGGCTCACTTGAATATTAAATATTTTAATTGCCACGTACCTTTATCCTCTCTTTTTTCTGCCCTGAATCCATGAATACTTTTGTGACAGCTGCACGCTGTTTATTTATGTGAGAGCAGATTATGGCCCACTTGGGAAGGTCAATCTTGATGCGCAGAGCTCCCTCTGCATTGCTCCAGCAAGGGCAGAGGGACTTACTCTTTCACTATAAAACTGGAGGGTGCTGGATAGGGTTTCACCTGCAAACTTTATAGCTATCAGCGTATCTACGACCTTCGACCTTACTGTACAGCACTGATATGAGCCTCCACCTCCATCCACAGGAGAGCTGCTGTCACACAGATATCCACCTCTTTTCCTTCCTGGAGAAGAGGGTTTCTGAAGACGAATGGTAGACACTGACCTGGTCCACCTCTGTATGACACATGCACCCAAACTCAGCCTCACTTCACGTCACGCCAAGCTGTGACGATAACCAGGTGTTTCACTAGGACAGCTGAAATCCTCACAAGGAGAAGTGCCAAATGGGAGAGTCTCAGGGAGATGGGTCCCTAAATTCCCCATCCTCTTCCAAGTTCCCGGCCCCAATTCCTCCTTCCTATAAGACTTCACAATCCCCAGCTAAATAAAAGTAAAATAGCCTCTGAGTCTTTTTTACAATATTTCTAAATCTTGGCTTTTTTCCCCATCAATAGGAAGACAGAGCAGAGACAGGGGAATCGACTTCAAGGGCAGGGAAATGCTGCCGTCCCTGTGTGAGTTCCATCCCACGTGCCTCCCCGCCCGCCCCACCGTGCCTGCCACGTGTGGGGCTGTTTAAATGGCTCCTAGCTGAAGCCACACCTCAGGACGTGGTGCAGGGTATCATCCTCAAGAGTGCCTGTATCTGCAACCAGTGGGATATAATGATAAAACCTGTATACAAGCCGGCAGAGAACCATCTCTCCTCAGCATTCCCTTTTCCCTGCTTTTCCCGATCCGTACTATTCCCTCCTCTTGCCCTTGCTCTCCTCTCCCACAAGCAGCAGATGATGTTCCAGCCATCACACGTTGCCATACTGTCACAATATAATGCGTCTGAGTTTCCCCGTCCCCTCTTCCCACCTCCCTGGCTACATGGCGCTTGCCCGAGGTTTACGATGGAGCAATGTTAATAGGAAAACCTGATTGAACCAGGCAGACGTTTAGCAGATTTTCTGCTCTGTGCTGCTGGTAAAGCTGAACATGGAGCCGCCGGAGTGCGGGCTGTCAATCGGAGCTCGTCGATCGCTGGGCAGCCTACACACCACGTGTTTTACCTTCTTGCCCAGGCACACCATGGCAGAAAGCCACCCAGCCGCTGTACGTGCGCGCCAGGACTTTTCTACCAGCCCGCAATTGTGCGCTCTGTATCCTGTGGCCATGAAAGCGCTATAACAAATTTAAACAACAGAGTTTTACAAAGTAAAACTTGAGCTTGTATAACTTTTTGTAACCCTAATGATTTTCTTCAGTCTTTTTCTCAAAATACATTTGGTCCCTGTAACTGTTAACCTGCAGATCACTTAGTTTCATAAAGAGCCTTTGGTTGTCATTTAATTAATTTTACTTAAGTTCAGAGTCTAGAGGCCTTCCCTCAGCCAAGGTTTGCACCCGGTTCAATGAGCGCGCCACCTGAGGGCTGATGCCCACCTGCAATCCCATCTGGCCCTGGCCCAGCTTCTCTTCTGTGGTGGCCTCAGTGAGGATGGGCATTCAAAGCCACCGCACCTGGGTAGTTGCTTAAATAGATGGGGAAGAAAGTCCAGTTCGTGCCTCATCCACCTTTCTCTGACTCACCCCTATGGGTTGAAGGCCATCTCACTGTCACTCTACCCCTCTCCTAAGCTTTGGCCAAACCAGATGCTTTCCAGAGGGCCCAGAGGAAACGCAGGGGAGCAACTGGGAGATAAGGACAATGTGATGATAGGGGAGGACGAGGGCAGCTTGTAGCTTTGGCCTGGGCTCTAACTTTAAGGGGGTAACTGATTTTTTTCTAAACATTTTTTTTTCTGTTTTCTTCCCCTCTGGCTCTTTCATATCCTGTATGGAAAAGTTAAAAATACTATTTATTACCACGGATCAATTTTTATTTGGCAAACATTGCCTTCCCAAGAAGTCAGTCCCAGAAGTGAATAATATGCAGTTATTCCCAAGTGTTTAAAAGAGCCTCTGGTTTGATGAAGGAAATACCAGTGCCACAAGCCTGCTTTTGTCTAGAGCACTGCCTCAATCCCACTAGCAAAACCAGCTCATGCATATTATTCTTCGCTCCATAATTCCCTGACATGATTCAGTAACCCTAAGCAAGGACAACATATTATAATCCATTACTAGCCCTTTTTCCATCAATGCAAAATTGTTATAATTTATCACTCACCCCAGGCAGTCCAAGTTTATTCTGTTTGATGTGCAGACTGACATTCACAGTCCTGGGATATTTGATGGTTTTTGCCTGAGTTTCCCATTTTCAGCATATGTTTGGGCTGTATATCCAGCTGACAAATACAGTCATAATGCTAAGACAAAAGTCATCTCATGCAGTTTGGGTACAGGTCAGTTTATACCGAAGAACCCGATGTACCTAAGCCTTGATTGATGCTCACCACATAAATTCCCCTAGTAATTAGCCCGGAGTAATAACTCTCAGCCATGCTTAGGAGACCACCCTCTTGCCATCCCCAGCTGTAGACTCATCATTTAAAGTCAAATGCCTTAGTGGCTGTTCCTGGCAGGCTGGGGAGGAATGAAAGCATTAACACATCTGAGAGTGAGAGGGAAGGTGGGGAGGAGGGACATCACACATCAGTGGGTTTCCAGTTGGTATTTTATTTTTGGATGGATGCATTGTCTTGTTCATTTTGCTGATGTGAATTAGGGAAGTGGATGCAGAGAGTGAGCTGATGATGATAAAGATGGAGGAATTCCAAGTGACAGAGACAAAGGAGCTCTGGAAATCTCTGGATGAATGTTCAATTTGCCTGCAGCAGTCTAGCTGGCTGGATTCTCCATATGCCAGGAATCTCATGCTACTCTGACAAACTAAAGTGAGCTTAGCTCACCAGCAAGATGCTGTATTTTCATAAATGGGAAAATCCAAGAAGAAAGAAAAATCTCAAAGGTATTTAAAACCAGGAGAAAATACCCTCCTTCTACCTACACAGGACTCCTCTCCCTTCCTCTCTCCCTCCCTCCCTTTTGCTGTGCCTGTTCAATGATCAGACAGAATAAAGTCTGTCACGCTTATGGTCCTCAGGATAAGGAGTGTATCAAGGGCATAATTGGAGCGTGCTGCTCTCCTGTTCCTTGTTTCCCAAAGCCTGTAGAAAGATAAGCATAAATTAGAGTAGCTCTGAAGCAGCTATCTTCATATTAGGAGCTAGCAGGCCTTGCAATACACCCTGGAAAACACTGGACGCAAGAATTCCCCCCGGTGCCTTACGCTATCTACCTTTACATGCCTTTTCCTAGCACAGAAACAGATAATTAAGCCCAGTGCACTTAGCTCATCAGTGTACAGCTGTGTTTCTATGATTGGGGGAAAAAAAGAGAATAAAGAAAAAAAAATGCTTTAAAAAGCACTCCAAACATACTTTAAAAGAACAAGCACAGGATTTCGTTCCTTTCTGCACACCAGTCTCCCAGGCCGTAGCAACACTAGCATGCACCCATAGGGTTAAACCAGCAAGTAGCAATGTGCATGTGGGAGAAGAAGATCTTTGAAAATGTTTCAAGCTGACCCTCCTACAGGCAGGTCTTTGGAACATATGCAGAGGGACAGAAACTCTGCCTGAACTTTAAGACCACAATTACGGATTTACTAGGTCAGATCAAAGATCCTTCTGCTTCCCTATCTGGCCATCTGAAGAAGAACAGAGGAAGCAACTACAGACATTTTTCCAGATCATTCCTCCAAGCTTGCAGACTTTGCAGCTAGCTCAAGGACTCTCCCAGCCAGAGGCAATGTCCTTATACTCAACAGCCCTTGGGGAATTTCTCTGCCATGAATTACTCTTATAAAACTGACAGTTCAGCAGTTTCAGCAATTGCTAGGGACGTTGCTCACTACCTGTGTGAAGAAACACCTCCTTCTGTTTGTTATGAACTCACTGCCTGCTAATATTCTTTGATGCCCTTTAGTTTTTATAAGGAATAGGAGAGTCTGCTGTTCACTTTTCCTTGTAACTTACTTTTTTGTAAGTCTTTCACATCATAACCTCTTCAGTAACCTCTTTTCCAGGTTGAACAGTCCTACCTACTTAGCCCTTATGCAGAAGCTATTTGTAACTTTTAGCAAATGTCCTAATTTTTATTAAACTCTCTTTTTTTTCTCCTTCTATGACATCTTTTTAGGGAACAGAGGGAAAGAGAAGCAGTATTAAACACAATATCCACAACCTGTGGAAATGACAGTGTAAGTGAGGGTCTGGTACACTCTGGAGCCTTGCTCCTAGACAAAATCTGAAGAGGGCTACCCCAGCTCCTGCATTGTAACTATGCTCCCAGGACCTCAACCTCCAATGGGTCTTAACCGAAAAGAATTTACCCAGCTCTTGCAGAAGTTTAATCCATCTCCCTCTCGGCTCCAAACAACCTTCTGGTACCCTTTCCCACAGGTCTTCCACTGGATTCTTCCACTGGTTGTGGTCTCTTTCCCAGCAAAACTGTGAATGGACACCCAGGAAGCCTTAATACTTCTCCAAGTTCCATGTCACAGTTCAGCACCTGCTGGGTTACCTCTATGTGCAGTCAAGCGGTCTCTCCTCCAGACGCCAACCACCCAGCTCACAGTCTCTCCACACGTGTCTACCGTTCAGGCATATTTGCAGTGCTTAAGGGATGAGCAGCATGAAACGGTAAGAAGGAGCCATGCGTTTTGACTTCCAGGTCAATTTATCAGTGAGCATGAAGAGGAAGCCAGAGTTCCTGATAAACACAGAATTAAAAGTAAAAAAGGAAAGATCACCCCTAAACAGTGTTTCCCGTCCCTCCGCACCAGAACGTAACACTACAGCTGTCACGAGCGCACCACTTCTCATGAATGTCACCTGGGCAAGCTGCTGAAGCGTGCTCAGTGCAGAAGCAGCCCAGACCCTCTGAGCAGAGGTAGACAAACATATGTGGCAAAGCAGAGTGTCTATGAGCTGATCCTCAGGACCTGTCCGCTCTCATTTTGCAAAGACTTAAAAATTATTCTATTCTAGTCTAGTCTATTCATCAATATTACACTTCAGAATGTTTCATAACCGAGCGACAACATCATAGCTTCCATGAAATCTTTCCTCTCTCTGCCCAAAAAGTCTGCTCAGCTGTAAAGGGGTTCCCATTGCTGCCCACACATTGTTGCCCTCTTGCCTTCAATCCATATAGGTGGAATCGCTGAGGCAATCTTCCTTATGAATGTGTGAATGTCTGCTGAAGCTGTTCCACAGCATTACGGAGAATCAGATATTAAGGAAAAAAGAAAGTGCAATAAAACAGTATAGACAGCATGTGAAAAGGGAGTATCGATTATGGAGCTGATGTTAAGATATTTTAAAACTATGTTCTTTCTATGCTTGGAATTGCCCATCACCTAATTCTGAACAAAAGCTTTTGTTGAATATCTTAGTTCAACTTTCTTTTTGCTGTTTGTGATCAGCTATTTATGCTTGTGTTTGCCTTAGTGCTGGCTTTCAATAACAGGGATAAAAGCCAGTCAGAGCATTAAGTATCAGTTATTGCTGTGGCTATATACAGAGATCTGGGGCCCTGGGTCTGTTAGGGTTTTTACATTTAATTGTGCTCACCTTGAGAAGCAGAGTTACACAACCACACCACTTCCATGCAGATGGGATTTCTTACTTGTGAGGAGGAACGTGTGCTTTTGGGGGCTGCATTCGCATAAAGGTTAATTAATGAAAGCAAAATCATTTGATCAGAAAAATGACATTCTAATGAAAGCAAATTCAGGTGTTGTAAGTGATGTGGATTCCACCTTGATAAATCACCCACCTCCTTTCTCGTTGATTTAGCACTGTAATAAAAGACAATGGGCTGCTTTTTTTTTTTTCTCCCACTGGGTTGTAATGATTTACAACTGCTTTTTTATTTCCTTTCACACAGTGCCCTGGAGCTGCCTCCAACCTTTACCCCATAAGCACTAAGAATTCGGATCCTTTGTTCCAGGGGAATAAATGTAATATTCATCGTCCGGCGTCGTGCTAACTGGCAGGAGGCCATCCGGACGCCACGCAGCCACTGCCCTCTCTCCTCACTTTGAAGATGGGTTTCCTCGCCTGTGTCAGTGGCCATTTGCACTGTGGGAATAAAATCACCACTGCGTCAAAGGGACTGCTCTCTCCTCAGTCACAGAGAAACCAGGACGTGCTGGGAAGTGCCTCCAGAGCACTAATAAATTGGTGCCCTGTTGTTAATTCATTTGCAGAAGCACGGAACCAACAGTGGACGGGCACAGGCATCTGGAAGCTAGAAGCTCTCTTCTTTGCAGGAGCTGACGGAAAGGCAACATGCTCCCTGGGGGCCGCTTTGGAGATCTGAGTCTAAAAATGACCTCCTCCTGCCGTGCATTCACAGCAGCATGGCTGGTAAGGGAACACGGATCAAACCCACCGACATCTTTGGAGCCTGACTTCTGGTGGGAGCTCCAGCTGGGAGTTAGGTGGCAAGTTCTGACCCAAATGCCTAAAGACAGTAGTGAAACTCTTCTCCCTCCTTTTAACATGCACCTGCCCACACCCACTTTTAAGAAGTCTCCATGGAATCTCTTTTAAGCACTAACCAAAGCAAGGCCTCCATCATGGCATTATACAAGACAGGGCAGAATAAATCATCACATTCACTTGCAAGATTCCTTCATCCTTAGGGCCACAAAAATGATCAGAGGGATAGAACGCCTCTCCAGTGAAGAAAGGCTGAGAGAGCTGGGCTTGCTCAGCCCCTGGAAAAGAGAAGTCTCCAGGGAGACCTTATTGCAGCTTTTTAATATATAAAAGGGGCTTATAAGAAAGACGGGGACAAATGTTTTAGCAGGGCCTGTTGCAATAGGACAAGGGATAATGGTTTTAAACTAAAAGAGGGTAAATTTAGATTAGATATAAAGAAGAAATTTTTTACAATGAGGATGGTGAAACACTGGCGTAAGTTGCCCTGGGAGGTGGTAGATGCCCCATCCCTGGAAACATTCAAGGTCAGGATGGATGGGGCTCTGAGCAACCTGATCTAGTTGAAGATGTCCCTGCTCACTGCAGTGGGGGTGGACCAGATGTCCTGTAAAGGTCCCTTCCAACCCAAACTATTCTATGATTCTACCTCTCCATCCTGTCACTGAAGTCAACAAATATATCACCATTAGAAGCCAAAGTGCTAATAACATCATACATTTAAATACGTATTTAACACCGAAATGAAGAGACTTGACTTCGGAGATAAGAGATTNATTCTATGATTCTACCTCTCCATCCTGTCACTGAAGTCAACAAATATATCACCATTAGAAGCCAAAGTGCTAATAACATCATACATTTAAATACGTATTTAACACCGAAATGAAGAGACTTGACTTTGGAGATAAGAGATTAGAATCAGAGGGGGTTAAGCAGACTCACAGATCTAAATACCAAATGGCTTTCATTTTTGGGTTTGAGACAATGTGAGATTTTGGATTAAAGGTGCCTGAGTTCATAAACTCTGCAGATCAAATATTCTCACTGGCAAACAAAACAGATGCAATGGAAGGGAGCATGTGCCGACCTGCATAGTGAAAAAAACTTGCTTTCCCCTGTATTTAAAGCCTGATACACCATTCCAGTGGTAAATAACTGTAAAATCTCAAAAACATACTGCTCAAGATAGGAAAACCCTGTACTTCTACATGAAGGAAAGCCATATTCAGCTCTCAAATGACTGAGTATGGAATAGTTCCGTAACATTGAATTTACAATGTTGAAAACAAGTTAATCTCACGAACAAAAGACAAGGCTACAGGAAAGCAACTCATCCCTGTGCTGTTACTAATGATAAATGTGTGTGCTCTCAGCCTTGGCAATACAATGCACTCTCCCCAGATGACTAATATGCTCAAACAACCAGCCCCGGAGACAGAAAATAGGGCAATTTATTTCATCTTTATTTAATGGTCAGCGAACAACATATTATAATTAAAGCGGCTCCCATCTTCCATGGCATGCCCAAGGATTTTAATCAAATGGTCCTTCCATGGATACACTGTAAAGCAAGACAGAAATTTCTGAGAAAGTTCATTAGTAAAAATGATCTTCTACAAATTAATTAAAATGTATGTGCCTGGGCTGAGACTACAGCTTGGACCACATGCTCTTGCAAGGGAATAAGAAACTCCTCCACTCCTTATTTCCCTCCTGTGGCTTATGTAGGCACAGAATAAAACATATTCCCTCCCTTTACAGGGCTGGTAGACATCCAAGGATGAGAACAGGTGAAGCCCTGAAGCCTACTGGCCAGTAACATGAGATGATTTACTGCTAATTCAGGGCAGCAGCAAATTGCTTCCCAGGTGCACAAGTAGAATAATTGCTTTTTCTGGGGGATGCTGCTGGAAGCCACGGACGCATGCTCACAGAACCGCGGATGGTGCCCAGACAAAGGGTGGCACACAGAAGTGCAAGGCCATAAGTCCTCCTCGGTACTGGCTTTTAAGGTCTGTGCCTCCCTTCGGATTTGTTCCTTTATTTCATTGCACAGCCACTAAAAAAGTACCTTCTTTCAAGGATAATTTTAGCTATTTCCTCTTTTTTCCAGCCACTAGAAGAAAACACAGGGGTGGATTATCAGTTAGCTTTGGCTGCACTGGTTTCACATCTGGTTTTGACTCTGCTCTTCGTCACTCCCTAGGAGAGACACATGACGAGCCCTCCTTTACCCGGCTCCAGACTAGGCTGGGAGAGGAGGCCCACGTGTGTAGTCTTTGCATATACACACTGACAAGAGACCTTCACACACTTAGTTAACTGAAGTTAACTGTAACTGTCTAAAGTCAAACTTTCAGAGAAATTCAGGTGTCCAAACACACACATCTAGTGCCATTTTAGACATCTTCACAGAGTCAAGATATCTGCACAGGCCTGGCAGCTACGACACAGGACTCACTCTGCAGAGTGTCAGCCAGAGGCCAAGAATACCTTAAAGCACACGATGAGTAGTAGGGACCCAGGTTTTGGCACCTGAATGGCTTCCTTCATCCAGTTAGTTGCTCAGCCTGTATGTATGGATAGAGACAGGCACCTCTGCAAGGTGATTCATCCCATGCTGCGAGATACCTATCTTAAACACCAGTTTACAGTTTTGGCATTGGTAGCACACAATATCGCCATCCCCTCTCTTTTCTCCCCAGACTTCACTGCTCCTCAGAGGTGTTGGCCCAGCTTTTTCAGAGGACATTTTATGAATCAGATGACAGAACCAGTCCAGCTGAAAAACAATGGAGGGGGGGGAAATATATATAAAAAAGTTTTTCTGCATGGTTGTTTCCCCCTGCCCTCCAATTAGGTTGATGCATTTCAATGCGTAGCCACATGAAGCACAGTATTGACCCATCAAAAGGAAAAACATGGGAGCAGGAACGAGCAGGCAGAGGAGGAACTGTTGTAAAGCAGCACTGCTGCCAAGAGAAATATTCACGGAACCACAGCTTTAGGGTGGATGTTTGATCTTCAGCGAGCCGAAGTCATCTGAGACAAAGCCCGTTCCTCTTGTCAGGGAGCCTCGCTCATCTGGACACTTTGGACCATATAACTATTGTTTTGCCGCTCACAGTGAGGGCTTTCCTGTCAGGACATGTACAAAGCACAGCTTTTCCCATGGCAGTAACAGTAGCTGAGACTTTCCAAGCCATTTTGATAATCGTTCTGGACAGGTGGGTTTCTAGTGTCTTCTGTCACCTGAGCACTGAACTGCAGCACTTGGGCTATATTGCTATTTATCAATGAAATCATGAGCTTCCTCTCAGTGATTCCTCAGAAATCCCAATTCCTTCAGCTCCAAAGAGTCTGATGCAGTCTGACCATGTCACCTTGGAGTCTACCTACTTTACTTCCTAACAGTGTACACTTAGCTTCCTGCTCCATAAAAACACGAATAAGCAGTGTCCAGGACCTAATGTTTTATCACAAATCAACAAAATTACATCAGCAGGTACCGACAGGCTTGGAACTTTTTTGAGAACATTTCATTAGTCTTTGATAAAATGCAAATGATTTTCTTAACCTGTTGTACCACAGTCCACAGTGCTTACGAGTTGTTTTCCTACACAGGCTAATGATGGGAAAAGAGAATTAGATTTCTCACAACAACATTTTTCATAGAAAGTTTACACACAGCAAAACTATAGGAACGATATTACCATCACAGGCGTACATGAAACTTTGATTCCATTTATATAAATGGGAGCACTGCCAGTGACTTCAGCAGAAAAAAAGGTGATAGGAAAATGCCACGAAACTATTATTTTCTGCAGAATTTGCTGATGCATCATTTTAAAAATGTTTCATATAGGCAAAGCTTCAGAAAGGTGTAAGGGACTCTACACAGGAGTCTGAGATGGAGGGTTTTTTTGGTCACCAACTCTTCTGCGGTCTGCCATGGGAAAAGTCAGGAGATAAGGACCCTCTGGGCTTCCAGCATCAACAGTAAAAATACATGTAGCGTAGCTAAACATATTCTTTTGTTTGTTATGGATGGCTGAAGGCAGAAAGCCTCGCCTGAAAATATCCAGGTTTTGTGAAAGCACAAAAGATCAGTATTAAAACAACCACAACAGTTATTTCATTTTTTTTCCTGCCAATGGAAGCCAGATACTTTCTGAGGTTGACTGGTTTTGATATTGTTACGTATTAAGACAGCCTGCAACATTTCCAGCGCTGGTACAGAACAACTGGTCCTTCAAAACCCCACAGAAACTAAAAAGGTACCTTGAGTTTATCTCCTCTCATTTCCTTTTTCTTACAAGTTTTCAATTTTACTCAGATACTCAGTGCAGCATAACAACAAAGACTGTGCACAAAATAAATACAGTGATACTTACAGCAGAAAAGAGCCCAGTAGCAAAGTTCAAATTTCCCCTAAAGATTAAGCACAGGAGTTTAGTGGTGGGCAATGACCATTTTACAGAGAAAGAGGACCTCATCGCACTAATGATGGTTTTCATTTAGTTCTTTCAAACAACACTCAACGGGGAAAAAAAAAATTGTGTTTGATATCAGAAGCACATTTCTCAGCCTAGCGGAGTAGATGTCTACATTTCTGATGTCTCCATGTCTCCGAGACAGTCAGATATAATCTGGAAGCTATGTAGTTCTATTAGTCTGGCACAGTGCTTGAACTAATTATGTACAGAGACATGGCGGTTTTGCAGTTTCCAAGTACAGACGGAGAATCTTCGGTTGGCTCAAGGCTGCGCCTACTCACCTTTCTGCACATTGGTAAGATACTTCGAAAAAGTGGAAAGTGTCACATTTACAAACAAAAGAGAGGAATACAAGTTTCGTATGGGTCCACATTGTGCAGAAACTTGAAAGCAAATTACTCTTCTGGCAAGGGGGTTGCATTTTTTAGTGAAGTACTCATAGGAACAACAGACAGGACCTATTTTCCAGGAGTCTAAAAAACAGGCCAGTAGTTTTATATTTATCTTGGTGCTTTTAAAGCAGTAAAATCTCCTCATTTCCTGAAAGCCAGCTGAATTCAAGTTTTTATTATGTTTGCTGTGTTGCAGCAGTCCAATTTCTATGGAAGAGACTAACTTTTCACACACACACACAGAAAGGTGGACTACGCACACATATGTGTGCAGTGGTTGGCATACACTAAGAGAGGACTCATCTTAACTCCATGTGAGTATCCTCATCTGATCTGCTCACCTAGCCTTGCTCTATAGTCAGCTGAGAGAAAGAGAAGTTTCTGCGCCGAAGTGAGACAATTAAAATCAGCCGGATAAATCACAGCACAGAAGTGCCCGCTTCCTCCTCTTGAGTATAAAGGGTGTCTACACAACTATTTCAGACATAATCGTTATGCTGTATGCATTCAAAGCCGGGATGATGAGTCCCAACCCTAATATTTTAGCCCTAACTTTAGCCCTAATTTTGTAACTTACACTGTTTCTAGGGCCGTTAGTTATCAGTTTGACTCTACCTCATAAATACATGATACATTTCACCTCTCTCTGGTATTAGATATACTAAGCATAAGAAAGGAAACCTGTGAGTAGGTTTATGTCATTAGACAGCAATGCATTGGTCAAATTCTAATACACCTCTGGTTTGGCAAGAAAGCAAGAAAAATTCTGACTGAGGCCTCTACAGATAGAAAAGGGAAGGGTACCTCTTCTTGGATCCTCCTTTACCGTGACTCACCACATTTCCAACCTCTCTGAGGAGGTCCTGCTTTGTGGAAATATCCTGAAGATCAGCAAGTCATGAAGGTGGTATGGAGAAGCTAGGCTCCAGGTCCCGTTCTCTTCTACACACTGATCATAGAATCACAGAATGGTTTGGATTGGAAGGGACCTTAAAGATCATCTAGTTCCAACCCCCTTGCCATGGTCAGGGACACCTTCCACTAGAAGCCCCATCCAACTTGGCCTTGAACACCTCCAGGGAGGGGGTGTCCACAACTTCTCTAGGCAACGTGTTCCAGTGTCTCACCACCCTCATCGTGAAAAATTTCTTCCTAACATCTAATCTAAATCTGCCCTCTTTCAG